>KB667556.1:527110-653196 GCA_000349065.1 Anopheles quadriannulatus | reverse complement strand
ATGGGTTCGATCCCCAAATAGACCGTGCCGCCATACGTAGGATTGACTATCCTGCTATGGGGGGAAATCAATTAGTCACTGAAAGCCAAGCCCACAAGTGGTATAGGCAGGCCTTGACCTACAACGGTTGTTGAGCCATACAAGAAGAAGAAGAAGAATATAATGTTTTGATAAAAATCACTCAGTTTTTATTAATTTCATGTTTCTCCATTGATAATATTTGAAATTTTCTATGAATTTTGGTGGTTTTTGTCATGACTATGTGCTCTGATAACCGTTTTTCAAATATCTTCCTCAGAACATAAAGTCATCTTTGTATTGATTTTTCATTTGTCAACAGCACGGATAAACCGACAGTCGGATAAAAGGTACCCTCGCTCAACTGTAATTTAATGTGCGATTTCATGGAATGTGGCTTAGAAGAAATAGAAGTGCATCGTTTACTCGTGAATTTTCGAGAATCTATGAGCTTCAACACATATTTGAAAATGCACAGGTCATGGTTAATTGTGTGTATTTTCCTCTTCTGTGCAAATTAACCGGGGCCGGCCTGGTGGTACAGTCGTCAACTGGAACGACTTAACAACATGCCCATCATGGGTTCAAGCCCCGAATAGACCGTGCCTCCATACGTAGGACTGACTATCCTGCTATGGTAACAATAAGTCACTGAAAGCCAAGCTCACTTAACTAAGTGGGTATAGGCAGGCCTTGACCGGCAGCGGTTGTTGTGCTACAAGAAGAAGAAGAAGTGCAAATTAACAATTAATTTTACACTAGCTGAAACTAAAAATTTATCCCACCCTGCGAAAAGTGTCGTGTGAAATTGACGTATCGCTTTACCCGGTAAAAAACGTACCCCAACATCATGTCACTCAAGCGTTCGTCGATGTGTCAGGCAAGCGTTTCGGCAAGCTTGCCAGGAATAACAACGGGCCGACTTTTTTTGTGTGTGCGAGCAAAGGAAGATTAGCAAAGAAAGGGGGTGGAAATTGATTGTTTGCGTTGGCAGGTTGCGGGCGGATAGTGAAAGATAAATAGAAACGCAGCGAGCGCACGAAGGGCTGAAAATTTACGCATCAAGCGACAAACACCGGACGGGCACGGTTGTGCCCCGCGTATCACACACATCCCTCGGGAGCGAGTAATGACGTAAATAATGCGCCGATAGAGTGTTTGGGACTGGGAAACGATCAATCGCGGACACCATAAGTGCATCCAAGTAGTGCAAATTGCAAGATGAATCTGGCCGAATGCAATCCGTACGGCAATGGTTTGCTGTACGCAGGGTTCAACCAGGATCAGGGTAAGAGCGCACAGCACGGCAGGGGGACAGTTTTTCACAACCAAATCTAAATCGAACATCGGTTTTCCTTCTTGCTGCCCCACATTTCCCACCTCTCCCCGCACAGGTTGTTTCGCCTGCGCCACCGACAGTGGCTTTCGCGTGTACAACAGTGATCCGCTGAAGGAGAAGGAGCGTCAAATCTTCACCGATGGGGGGGTCGCCCACGTCGAGATGCTGTTCCGCTGCAACTATCTAGCCCTCGTCGGGGGTGGCTTGCGGCCACTCTATCCGCCGAACAAAGTGCTCGTCTGGGACGATCTGAAGAAGGCGCCCGCAATCTCGCTCGACTTTAACGCCCCCGTGAAGGGAGTGCGGCTGCGGCGGGATCGAATTGTGGTGGTGCTGGAAGGCATCATCAAGGTGTACGCCTTCACGCAAACGCCGACCCAGCTGCACGTGTTCGAAACGTCCAAAAACCCGCAGGGCCTGTGTGTGCTCTGCCCGAACAGCACCAAATCGCTGCTCGCCTTTCCGGGGCGCCGTACCGGGCACGTGCAGATCGTCGATCTGGCGAACACGGAGAAGGCGCCGCACGAGATTATTGCGCACGAGACGGCCATCAGCTGCATTGCGCTGAACCTGCAGGGCACCCGGTTGGCGACGGCCAGCGATCGGGGCACGCTGATACGCATCTTCGACACCGGGAGCGGTGCGAAGGTGGCCGAGCTGCGCCGCGGCTCGAATCAGGCCAAAATTTATTGCATCAACTTCAATCATCAGTCGACGTCGGTGGTGGTGTCGTCGGATCACGGCACAATCCACGTGTTTAATCTGGAAGAGCCGAACAGGGGCCGCGATGGCGGCTCGTCCGGTGGCGGCGGCGGTGGCTCGAGCTTGCTGACACGCTACTTCACCAGCCAGTGGTCGTTCTGCAAATTTTCCATCCCCCAAGGACCACCTTGCATATGCGCGTTTGGATCTGAGAACAATTCGGTGATTGGTAAGTGTTGTGCACCTGGGAGTTTGTGGCTGTATTGTATATACATTGACGTTGTCCATTTCAGTGATATGTGCGGACGGACATTACTACAAGTTTGTGTACAACAGCAAGGGCGAATGCTCGCGGGAAGTTTGTACCCAGTTTCTCGAAATGTCCGACGACCAGACGTAAAGCCGTGCGGTGAGCTGAATCGACGGATCGACTGGCTACCAGGGAGTTTGAAAAACATTGGGTAGACCGAGAGACTGTAGCGGGAGCGCTACGAACGTGGAAGGGAAGGCCACGGCGGTTATATATTTACGTACGGATATGATTCTCTGGGGCATTTGGGGAGGGCGACACAAAGGAACAGTCAACAGAAACTAACAATCGGATTAAAGCGTAGGGTATTTGAGAACGAGCGCAGCGATAGGGGAGAGTATATTGCCTACAGAACTATTTAATAGCGACGAACAAGATGTACCACGCGGAGAAAAAGCTATGCTAAGTTAATTAAAATACATTTACACATGTTTTCATTCATCCGATAGCTGACACGCAACGCTCTGGCGCTTGTTGTTGAGTTTAGTGTAGAAAGAGAAACATTCGTTATCTGCAATTCATCCGGGACATTGCATGACGTAAGGTTTATATTTGGACTGGCTCACCGCGGTGCAATGATATGACATGATTCATATGGACCGAGCAAACTATCTGAAAACGATGTGTTTGTAGCAATCTTTATTTTTATTAACAATCGTCAATGTTTGTTTTATAGTTTGCGAGGGTGGCGTTTAATGTGATTATTTAAGTACGCTTTTTCAGTACATAAAACTTGATCATCGTTCGGGCGTATCGGTGACTTTGTATCATCGCGCACAGATATTTTCTAAACCGCGATCCTTCTTATCTAATTGGAATATTCTCTTAACCTCGTAATAGTATCGTGTTTTTGAAAAATTAGGTTGTTTCTCATTTTTATGTCTATTTCGTTGAAAAATAAAACTAAAATTGATTTAATACAAATTTGGTCGCTGTATTTTTTTTTTATGGGGACATACCAAAAACTGCTCGGGCCAAGCGCCTACCTGCGAAGGACTTCGAAACTGTGAAGGAGTTAATTTTAGAAATAAGAAGAACGCTTTGGTTTTTATTGACATAAATTAGTCATGTAACTGTTTATAGATGCAGTTTTGTCTATATTTTTATCACACGGTATTTGTAATTGAAATTCCAACTGTAAAATTGATTGTTTGCTTTTGTGGCTTGTAATCCTTCACCCGCCGAACAAAAAGTGACAGCAAAGTCATTCTGTCACCGTGACGGTAAACATCGGGTTATAATTAAAATGTTTCTATAGATTTAATAAATGTTCAGTTTTCCAATATTGAAGAGCATTTTCTTACTGATTTCGATCGTATTTTAATTGATTCTTACCTTCACTGATGCCTGTCCCCGAACATACGGTCGAATATCAAACGCTTCGCTGGTCATAATTCACAATGGGCTATCTTGTGAGGTCAAAATACGTGTTGCGCTGACAGCGGAGAACGAAGGCAATCATTCTCGCACCGCAACTTATCGCAAGAGCAGGCACGGGCTCCGTCCGTGCGTGGTAAAAGCAGGCTAGTTTGTGCAAGTGAAAAAGCCAAACTAAACAAACATCAACAACGCTGTTTGTTGTGTTGTGTTGCTAATACTGCTGTGCTGTGGAACCCATACGCACTCGGGTTTGAGTGCGTTATTTTTTTGTGTGCGTCGCTAAGTGGTGTTATCTCGGTGCATTGCCCGAAATTCGTTGACAAATTTCAAACCCCAAACGTGTGCACCGGATGGTGTTGCTGGTGCTTCCAATTGTATTCTAATTGGATTACAAAGGTACCTGTGCCGAGAGTGCAGCGCGTTCTAAGTGGTCAAGTTCTTCGCACCTGTGTTTGATCGATCGGTTTGCCGCGAGGCAGCAGTGTGTCGTGGGCGAATAATTAACGGTACGCCCGCCCAGAATTGGTGCAGGATCGCAGGAAGAAGCGAAGAAGCAGGAGAAGGAAGGTAAACTCGCCTTCCTTCTCCGGAACGGTCGTACGGACACTTGGCCCCGTTTTGCGGCGCGAATGCGGTGTAAGAATGAATGGTCCGGAAGGAAAAGTGCAGAAAAAGCTACGGCCACCATTGTGGGTTGTTGTCGCGGCAGTCTGTTCGCCAACTCCGATCGCTGACTGAAGAGATCGATCGCTGCGGTACGGCGGGGCTGGTAGAGAGAAAGATTCGGACCCAAACCACCGTCCGTCGTGCGCCCCACGGTCCTGTACCTGTTTGGCACAAACGTGCGTACATCAGTAGCGTGTGTGTGTGTGTGCGCCCGTGTCTGTGAATGTAGGTTGTAGCTTACCGGGCAGGGTGGAAGAAACGACAGGAAGAAAAGGCGGGTGAAGGTGCATCGAGTAACCCCCGAGATAGCTTTGCCAGCCAAGAAGTGAAAGAGAGAGAGAGAGCGTCTGACAGAGAGCGTGCAAGAGCGAGAAAGAGAGAAAAGGGAAGCGAAAAGCACAGCAGCAGCAGCAGCAGCAGAAAAAGCTGGTTTCACCCAGGTAGAAGAGTAGGCGCAAAGAAGTTTCGACCTGGTTGAGCTGCTTAGATTGATTCGTGTGTGTGTGGTAGTGTTGGTCGTCTTGCATGCGGGGGGCGCAGTACGCGTGTGTGTGTGAGTGTGTATGCGCTGGTCAGTAGAAAGAAGAAGCCCTGAAGAAAGGGTGATCGGGTTTGTTTGCCTGTACGCATCGAAGTCGCCGTGGCCGTTCTAGCGGTTGTCCCGCATATACGCGCGCGAGCGTGTGTTTGTGTGTGTGTGTTTGTGCGTGTTGAGCAGGAATAAAGCAAAAGTGGTTGAATCGTCAACGAAAAGGGGGGACACCTTATCCCACCAGTGTGTTAGGTCGTTTGGCAGAGTGTGTGTGTGTGAGTGTGCGCGCGTCTGTTTCTTGTTCTGCAGTCTCGTTCTTAGTGCGGTGAAGAAATCGAGTGAGCGGTTCTGTTGTTTTCTAAAGGTACGCAAAATTATCGTCATCGCGCAAAGGAAGAGGCTGTCTGTGGTGAGGTGGTGGTACCGCCAACACACAACGCCCCCCGGTGGGTGTCGCTGTACAGCCCACGCTTGCGTATTTTCGGTGCAGCAGCAATCGGTCGGCACCGTGTCAAGGGTCGTGCGACGAGGTGTCACGGGCTGTATCTCTGCCCTCCCCCTCCCCTCCCCCGTAAAGCCGATTCACCAGGAACATACTTACACCAGCGCAGGAGAGAAACGCTTTGGCCAGAAAGTGGACTGTGTGACGTGTGCAGCAACAACAGCAACAGCAACACACTCCAACCTCAGCAGTGAGTGGAAGAAGTTTCCAGAGGCAGCAGAGGAAACCGGAATACCGGACAGGGCAGACACACGGGCAGTGGAGCAGAAGCAGAAGCGGAAGAAAACATCGAGCGGACGACGACGGTGCAGAGTATCCCCTTCTCGTCGTGCCAGCAAAATCCAGACCCAGACCGGACGGACGCGAAAACGGAGGGCAAAGAATATTCATCCCTTTGAATGAGCGGCGGGAGTGCCGTGGTCTCCATTAGCAACGTCAACGTATAGTAGCACACAGACACACACCGATACAAAGACACGGAAGAAAAGGGCAGTCGCGGGATCGCGAAATTCGCCATTCTTCTTCTGCCGCTGCTGCCACTGTTTCTGCCGATTGCCAGCTCCTGGGTTCGGCGGTGAGGACAGTTGAGGGAAAGGTTGTCGATCCGTTCGTTCGGGCCCAAAAATGTTGCGATTCCTCAGCCGGCGCAAGGGGCGCAGTGCTGCGGCCGACACGGTCGACAGCCAGATCAAGTCGCAGCGCATCCCGACGAACAAGAATTTGATCCCGTGTCGCGTGATACTGCTGGACAACACGGACCTACCGGTGGATCTTACGGTAAGTGTTCGAGGCCCGTGAGGAGGGGGAACATAAGTTCAACAAAAAAAAAAAAACCTGCATAACCAACACCTTTCCAAAATGGAGTGGCGCGTACGGGTGGTTTGCAAATATTTGGTCTCCTGGTTTTGCTGCCATTAGTTTGGTTGCTGGTGGTTTGCCATCCCTTTCCCACTCCAGGGTGGGTTGAAACTTTCGATAAGATAAGCAGTGTTGGGGGTTGTTGCATACACGACGGTTTTCTTTGTCGTTGTGTTGTGCTGCCTGTTTGCCATCGCAACGCCTAATAGTGTGTAACGCGTACACCACCCCACCGGTAAAACGGGGGCGGAAGCAAAAGTAAAATAGTTGTCTTTAATCATTTGTTTCTTTTGGCGACATGCCACGGCTGGGTAGAATACTCAAGGGTGTGAAAGGAACCTTCTTCCCTTGTGGTGTCGGAATACGGAAGAGAGAGAGGGCGTAGAGGAATTACTTCCGGGTTTTGAGCGATTTTGATGGACTGATTGATTTGTAAGATTGACTGATTGAATGTCAGACATACTTTGATAACGTTTTAGAAGAATATTCGAAATTTTTACGATTAGGTGTGCGTGATAACGTAATGTACACCATAAAAAAAACTATCGTACGAATATGAATGTTTCGACATTTGTTTGTACTTCTCACGATTTACTGACAACAATATCAACATTTTTTAACAAAATAATTTAACAAAAATGAAAAAAGGTCATAATATCATGGTACGAATCCAAAAAATGCCGTGAAAGAATCAATCATCCTTGAGAAACTATAAAAAAGTATCTCGAATGAATTCTTTAAGACATTGAATAATAGTGAGATCCAAAATTTACCTTAAATTACAAATTTATTTCAATAACAGGCTGCCAAATAATAGTTTGATAGAAATTAAGTTTGATTGAATCAAATCCCTTTTACACGAAGAACATAAAAAATGATTTTTTATTTGATCTTGGATCGAACTATTTATGATATTTTTTCCTTCTTTTAAAATAAAGGGAAAAACAAAAACCACTATTTCGTAGCCCTTGTTTGACGTTCTTCATGTAACGCCCAGTAGTCATCGTTAAAGTTCTTCACTTTTGTTAATACTGAACATCAAATAATTCACGGGATGCTATCCTATTATGCATAATTTAATTACCCTTTCGCATGTGAGGGATCATCATGTGATGTTGTTGATATGTCGGTCAAGTAGTAAGAAGAACCCATTTGGAGGGAAATTAATTTAGGGCAATCATGATCCTCACCCACCAGCGTTACTCCCAATATGTGTATCGTATGTCTACAGAGCTTGGTGCATGCTATTGAAGTGTGTAGCATCAAGCGTATTACAGCCAAGCACACACGTGTTGTGCGGTTTAACCTCAAAATAGTAAGTTTCACGAAATTGTTAACCACGCTTGCACGCACGGCAACATCGATGTTAACGGAAGTTGTTGCATCGTGTGTATGTGTGTGTGTGTGAGCGAAAATGGCTGTTTGTTACTGTGTTGATTAGAGTAAAGCAATGTTTTTAAAGCAGTAATGAATTAGTAGCTTCATTTCCCTTCCCATGCATAATCACTTGAAGCTGACGAGAACGGGAGAAGATGGCACTGGGTTGGTAGGGGGGCATTATCGAGGCATCATTAAGGGCGTCCTTTAAACAGCTGTCGCCACGAGGCCATGCTATTGAGAGAGTCAACTAGCTCAGGTGGGTCGGTGATAATATGCAACAACGCGTTGTTAACTCGTGCATTGAAGCACTTGAAAACTGGAGACCGACCGACCGGGGGAGAAGGAGGTAGAAGGTAATGCAGAGAAACAAATGCACACAGTAGTAGCACCAGTGCACTCGATACTGTCTCGATGCATTTTATCACCAACTGCCTGCTGCTACTGCAGCTGGAATGTCAAGGTGTGCATTGCGCCCGGGTGGTGGAGCTGGTGGGCGGTCGAACTCGATAAACTTTTGCCGGGCTTGGTGGTTAGGAAGGTAAAGACAACAAAAAAACGACAGAGGACAATCTCAATGTGACTATACGACAACGGCGACAACCTGGCGGTTACAATGGGGATCCCTCCTTCCAGCTGACTAAATAATAAACTATCTTCGACGATATTTTTTTCAACCTTTCGACACTATCAATTTGCGTTCAATGTTGCTACTTTGTGTTCGGCTTGGGTGGTGCGGCTCAAAAAATCACGCTGGTGTGTCCCACTTTATTGGCCGTCGACGCAGGTTTCTTTCATTACACATTCCTCAAGGTAAGAGGAGTTCTTGCCCACATCGGCAGGGTAGCAGCACGCACAGCAGATGACGTCGTTTTATGGTTTGGGTTCGTCGCTTGTTCACATTGAAGTCTTTCTCTATTACTGTTACCGTCCGATAGGCGGTGGTGAGTAAGCCGCGCCACTGCCCTTCTTGACGATGACGACACTATGGTCACGGATACAGACTTACACACACAGACACACATACTTATATATACCCACACACAAACAAATACACACAGTCGGGCATGCATCAGTGCACAGCCATGAATACGGGTGAGAATGAACGGTACAGCAAGGCATTCGATTAGCATACCCTGGCGCGGCATTAGACATGCTATCTAATACCGGTTCAAAGCGTCACGAGAGAGATGGAGTGGACCGTTTGTCTCATTTCTGACTTGCCCGGTGCCGTGTGCGATGCTGTGTCGGAACAGGAATTTATTGTGTTTGTTTATTTGCTGAAGGCTCAACAAATCACAAAGAAACATTGAGTCAGACTTGTATTGTTGTAATTCTGGTTGTTTTAAGTTTATTTTTATAATTTTAAACCAAATGGCATATCAACCTGAGCAACACAAAAATAAAATAAATAAAATAAAACAAAGAAAAGACATGAACAACTGGTCTGTTTATTTCTTTCGATTAGTTTTCTGTCATTTTTCTAACACGCTTCAGCAATAGCCGGCTCAATAATTATACCCCAGCACGACACTGTCTTTCGATCCCATGCGCACCCCGTAGGAGATTGTGTGACATTTAACCAGGCACCACAGCCCTACTATGTGTGACAAACACCCATCCGGCATCACTCTCGAAAACAATCCCCGATCACACGAAGCTCCGTTAGAAGCCCTTTTTCCGAAACACCGCCCCGGCACTTTCGGCCTTCCGTTTGCTCTATCTCCTCCGGCAGCGGCAGGAAAGAAACGCTTTTGTGTATCTTGCGACTCCCGGTTAAGGGCTATATCACTCTACCAGCTGGGGGAACACTTGGTTTCAACGTGTCTGATAGCTCCAATGTCATCAAGAATCACCATTGCCTGTGCTGGAAAGTCGGATGAAATTGAAGTCGGTACGCGTGTCGCCAAGCCATCTCTCCATCATTACCGCCATTGAATGGGAAGAAAAAAGTTGCCCTTTGGGGAAGTAGCTCTCCCTGTTGCGTGTGTTTGGGAACGCGTTTGGGGGTATAAACTCGTGTTTTCCCATCCACGGATTGCATATGGCCGCTGAATTTGCTCGAAAACGCAAGCCCCCTCCCAGCAGCGCCGTTCGATGGCTCAACAATCGAAAATAAGTTCCATCTCCCGAACACCACCCCCTTTTCGGGAGGGCGCCCTTGAGAGTGTGCTCCGGAAAGGAATGAGAAAATGGTGGAAAATGCTTGGTAACACTCGACGTGGTGAGGAGCGCTTTTCTAGGAAGTAAGCGATACATCTTCCCATTGGGTCGCCACAGGCCAAACGACCGGGCGCACAACAACGGCCCCTCTCTCTCGTACAAAGCCACCAATCTGTTTTCTTCCCCGTAGCAGATTCGTTCGGCTTCCGGCCCGAAAACCTCCAGCTGTGGTGGCGGTTCGACAGGGCTCTGGAACTGTTCGGTTGTGGCTGAACCGGGTGCTCTCTCGGCACCGTACGTCGATGGTTGGTGATGGTGGTGAGAATAATAACAGTTTAATTGCCGGTGTTGTTGGTTTATTAAAATCTCAAATCTCATTTTTCCTAACCCTACCAACGGCACTGAAGCTTAGCAAGATTGAGATCGCTTCCAGTGGCGCGGGGGGTTTTCTTGGTTGATCTTTGTCGTTTTCTTCTTCCTGTTGGGTAAATCAGAGTTCCGCTTGTGCATTTCTCATAAGGGCACAATCTCATCCCCTAACTGACTGCTGGGGGTGTAGGAAAGGGAGGTTTGTTTGTTTGTTTTTTTTTTTGTTCCCTCGCATCATCATGTGCCTTGTTTCTCGTGCTTTTTCTCTTCCATTCTTCTGCGTTTTTTTGGAAGAGAGATGCCATCGTCCGCATTCTTTTCAAGGTGACTTCTAGACCTTTTTGTTCTGTTCGTTTTTTTTTTAATTGTTTCTACCTTCTCCTAGACACAGATGGAACCGACCTAACGTTAAATAGTTGCCGTCCGTTTTGATATTGCGCTTTTTATGGATATTGCGATAAGAGTGAAACCCATCGGCGCGTGTGCACGTAACGTTGTTTCGTTCGGTATCTTTCCACGTCCTGGGGAATGTTTGAACAGACTAAAGTGCGTACGTTTCCATTTCTTTGCTTTTATTTTTTTGAGATCTAGCTCTGGAATAGGGAGGAAAATAGGTCATATCTTCACAGCGGTCGTGATTGTAGTGCTTTCATAGATGATGAACTCGTTGATGGTTGATATGTTGTTAATATTATATTACTTATTGGATGGAATGTGCTTTTCACGCCCAAA
Source organism: Anopheles quadriannulatus (assembly GCA_000349065.1). Lineage (NCBI taxonomy): Eukaryota > Metazoa > Arthropoda > Insecta > Diptera > Culicidae > Anopheles > Anopheles quadriannulatus. Next base: position 642,248 of record KB667556.1, on the reverse strand, counting down.
AGTGGAAAACCAACTACGGGGGCTATACCATATTACTCAGTTTTTTTAGATGGAGTTTGAGGTTGAGTCAGCTGGAATCATCTCAACATTGAGTGTCCTGGGGTGACATGGATATTATATATGAACAAGCCAGGGATTACTGACTTTAAATATTAATATCTTGTAATGGAATTGGGCGTATTATCATTAAATTTTGCAAATAGAGCAACATAAATCATAAATAACTTTATACTGTATACGGTTTTTCAAATTTGGTTTTTTTCTTTTTATATATAATAGTTCATTGATACCCATAAATGGTCAAAAATCGAGAATATAAATGCAAAATAACAATTCCTTCGATCAATATAGTGCAGCCACATATATTTTAGTTATAAAGAGAGTTTTGATAGCAGCAGATATTAGTTAAAATATTCTCTTAATGTCAACATACGTTGTCTATATGATCGCTATTCAATGAAGCATCTTGTTGCGAACAAAGCTATACATACAGTCGTTGCCACCTAATTTTGGTTCTTAGGCATCCATTTTGACAGTACGCATCATTTTTTTCCTCTAACGCATCTATTTTTGTTTGTAAGTCATCAATGTTTGTCTCTTTTAGGAATCATGATAATTTTACTAGGTTTTTGAGCAGATTTTTGACAATTGTAATTTTATATCAAATAAACATTACAAAAACCTTGTCATGTCCAAAGTACGGAGACGATTCAAAAGTAGACTCCGGAGCCGATTCTGTAGTTGGCTCCAGAATCGGAATCGTTCTGGGAATCGCAATTTGCTCCGATAACGGAATCAGAATTATTTCTAGAAATGGAATTAGCTCCGGAATGAGAATCAGTTCTTGATTTGAAAGATGTTTCAGAAGCGACATCACTCCGGGAATCTCTATGAAATAGCATCATTGGACCCCCAAATGCCTATTCTTATGGAGATGCCGAAAACGACTCCGAATTTGAAGCAGATTCCGATTCCGGACCTGATTTCGATTCCGGAACCGATTTTGGAAACAGATTCCGGACCTACTATCCGGAATTGATTTCAGAACACGTCGGACCTGGCTGGAATTCGATTCTGACGAAAACTTCATTTTTCCCATCACTATCACATACACTAATTATAATTATTTGAAGAATTTAAACAGAAAACTTAAATATGTATGTAGCATTCTAGCTACATTTTTTTTATTCAATCATTTGTTTGTTCCTATGTTCCCGTAACGGAACATAATGATGCTTTGATGCAGTAATGTTTGTATCAGTTTTGTAGATGGTTTAAATGTTTTTCTATTTTTGTTTCGTTTTGTGTTTGTTCTTATCTTTTCAACAATCCAAAACAATACCCTCGATCGAGCAGTGCTGTCACTGCTTCTCTTAGTCGAACTAATAGCTTGAAGGTGCTTCAGCACCGTTCATTCACGCTAACTATCCTCCTCCCAGAGTGAACGGGGCACAGAATGTCCAGCTGGGCGATTTTTCATTCTGATAAGTTACGGCAGAATAGTTTCTTTTTGTTTTGTTCCCCTGTGACACGCTGTGAAAATGAAACCGGCATACAATTTCAAATTCCAAGGTGAAGAAGAATTTAATTAAAATCGATTTCACAAACCTTTACCACCGCGATGTGCCAACCGGAGGAGGAATGTTGTCGGTTTTTTGAGATGGAAAATTATGTGCATGAAATAAGAGTATATTGCAACCGAAAGTGACAATTGGTGTGTGGCCGCGGAACGACGGGGGTTGCGTTACTACAACGGGGGCTCAGGTTGGGCAGTGGGAAAGGGGAAGAGTCTTAATAAAAGCATGATAACAATGCTGTTGGGTTTCGAAAAGTCAACAGAAAATATTTCTTACCGTGTTTTCACTCTTTTCTCATGCAATGGGTTTGGCGCGAGGGACTGTATATGAGAGAAAAAAAGCTTAATTCTTTTTGAATTGATGTAGAGCTGCTGTATCTCACCATTGGACGGGAAGCTGCGTGTGATGTTAAGCATTACAACTGATTTTACATTCGAGTGTGTGTGTGCCGGTCTGTTTTAAGGTAAAACAATCCATAATGCAACCTACGGCTCATGGGGTGAAAATTCAAGCACCGAAAATCTCCCCAAATGCGCTCGAAACGCCGGAAGAGAAACAAGGCCGAACGTAAGCTTCATCATACGCTGTAGATAGTGAGTGGAGGTGTGTCTGCATAGTACTTTTGTTTTTTATTGCCTCTACATTAGTGCATCCTCCACTACACATCACCACCTACTTTACCCTTTCGCCGAGGTGAACGTTTTGTTTCCGGGCTGACCCCAAGCGGTCTTCGTAACCTTTGGACGCGCACTCTATACTCCACCCTCCCCTACCCAGGAAGGAAGACGACCGACCCGGTCGAGTGTGTTTCCGTATTTTTTCGTCGAAACTCGGAAAATCTCCAAACTACAGCCCCCAGAGGAAAGTAGTAATTATTTCCATAAGTAGAAAGTCATGCGCCACACGAACACCACCGAATGCCTGCGTGGGTTTGTATCATCGCTTATGCTAACTACAGTGACGGATCAATTTTCGGACGGAAGGTTATTTGAATTTGGAAAATGGATTTTTTCTCGGTTGGTGTGATGGCGGTGGTTGAGGATGGTTCAGGGTGCTTTTCTTTCACTTTGATGCATTGCAGCTTCCACTGGGGAGTGATGTGCATTAATGTAGGGAGGGGAATTGTAATTAAAAGCGCGAAGCTTTGCGCTTGATGAATTAGCAGTGAACGACAGAGGAAACATTAGACAGTAAAACGGTAAATCAAGAAATTTGCTGTAAAACTTTGCACATTAGCGCAGCACAAGGTCACTTTATGGCTCTTGACGACGGGCTATGTTTTATCCATCGCGCTTAGCACGAGCTGCTTTGAATTTCTTTAAAATTTACAACAACTTGTTTGTCCCATTAATGCATTCTGCGCGTGAAGCTCCCGAACCTTCTCTGTCTGTGACCCGCTGAGAGATTAAAAAAAAAAACAAAAACATCCATCTACATGAATGAAATCCATCCTTCTTTCTTCTTCCTCCATTCCTCGTACCCACGTAAAGCGCATTGGACCGGCAAAACTTGGTTCGGGCGCTCGCAGTCGCGCTTTATTGTTGAGATGCAATGATTGCTTCACTTTTCTGCATTCCCACCATACCCGCCTACTCGCCCCGTCATCATCCGGCGATTGTTTCACTATCTACCGGTGGACGATGCTGCAATTAAAGCTTAAATTTGCTGCCTTTGTCGACCAATTTTGGGCCAATGTTGTTTGACCGATGGGGATGGGCGGAGGTGGCGTCCGTCTTGATCTGCCAGCATCTCAGCATCGCAACAACAGGTCAGCAAAAGTCAGAGATGACATGAACCTGCTGCTACCTCTCTCGGTGTGAATGATTTTAAAAGGTTGCGTTTATGTTGGGCGACTTGGGTGGATGGTGGAATAAAATAAAATAATTTAACACGACGCTGCGTACCGGCCATCTGAAGACGGTTTGAAAGGGTGTAAAGAAAGCGCCGCCACCCCGGGAAATACTTTGATTCGCGTTTGTGGTTCGAGACTAGTACGAGATTTGGGGTTTTTCTTCATCTGTTGCTACATGTTTATTATGAATGTTTCTCCATCTGGCCAAAACGATAGAAAGTGACCCGGGGTGTGTGTGCCGGGGTGATGAGAGAAGCGACCCAGGTCGGTCGGCAAGCTTTTGGCTAATGACGGGGTGGTGTGGCGATGATTATTTTATTGCACCGTAACACTTTCCTACCAATCGTGTGCAGTGTGTGCCGTTCGAAGAGGTGCCGGGTGTAGCCAGTGCCAGACTGGAAGGATGGGTGTGTCATGTGATGAAAAGCACGATAAAACGGAGATGGAGCAAGAGATAGAAAACGAGAGAGAGAGAGAGAGAAAAATCACTAGGAAAATGATGAAATGTGAATGGCGGTGGATAAATCTTATATCATTTTGGGGTATTCCGATGATTAAGATAGCGAAATTTTGATGTTTTGCTTCGGTGCACTTATTTTTAACACGGTTTATCATTTGCAATTTCATTTGTATTTTCCACGGTCGGTAAGAAATGGAATGAGCAAACACAATCTTATTAGCATACGTGCATAAGGGAATATTAAACAGCGCAGCTCGATCGGTTGATGATTCAGCTGCAGTAAAGTCACCATAAAGTCACCTCAGTGTTGATCATGCAGACCTTTGCGCGTGTGTATGTGATGTATCATTGTGACGCATCTTTTGACGTGTTCTCAATTCGGTACCATTTCCAGCATTGTATTATTTGAATTACTTGCAAGCTCGAAACGAGTTTCGTTCGATATGATGCAAATTGTTTGTGTGTTTGTAAGACCAAACGCTCGTAGTAGCGGTTTGCGGGGGGGACACGTTTCGACGTTTCCTTTTTCCTTCAAATGTCACCAAGGGGCCAGCTGGAGCGGCTGGAAAACGGGTTTGGAAAGTGGTTTATCCAGATGAAAATGTAACTGGGTCTGCGCAGGGGGGAGTTCTTTCACCTTTTGCACCCAGTGAATGCGGTGGGAGGAGGTCGCAGTGGCACAGGGGAAAGACGTGTTGTGCAAGCAGGCAAGCTCAAAGCACCGTTAATGGTGTAGCGTGTGCCGTATTTGAAAATGCAATTTGAATTATTAAAGCATTCAAACACTTAATTGATGTAATTGTTAATCACTGCCGAATTATGGTATGGCAAAGCGCCACCAGCCAGCCAGCCGGTTGCAACACAATCGAAACACCGTTTTCCAAATTTCGACCCAGTGAACAACTGATTTATCTTGTCTTGAGACGGTACTTGCTTGTTATTCCTGCGAGTCGCGGTGGACAAGAAGCTTTCCTTCGCTCCACTCCCACCGCGGTTGTTGTTTGCCTTTCGAAGCTCGAACAACTCGATCGAAATTTGCGGGGGGTGTGTGTGTATGGAGCTCTCGGTGGTGGTGTGCTCTATTTGGTGCTGTGTGTGGTGCAAAATGGGACCAGACCGCGGGGGTTTTGCGAACGAACTGCGTCTTGGCAAGCGAACAGGGTTTGTAATGGGAAACCTTTCGCGCGGATCACACCAATCACCACCGCCAATGCACGCGAGGAGAGGGGAGGGTCCCCGATAGACGACAGCTCACGCGCAATGGAAACAAAGATTGGCCACACGGCTGTGTGATGGGTGGGAGTCTGTTACTCTTTCGAATGGCAATGGAGAAGAGCTGCACAAAGCACAACGCTACCTCCAACCTCGCATAACCCCTTTTTCAACCGGAGTGGGGTGCTGCTGCACGACCATCACCACCGGTGGTGGCGTGTCGTTGTGGCCACACCATTACCCACGGAGCCAGGGTTTGAGCTTTGCCACGAATTACCAACACTACACAGTCGGTTTCTTCGCTCCGTCGTCCGTCTGTTAGCCGGCTGGAAGATAGCGTGCCGTGTTCGAGTATGTTCTCGATGTTCTTTTGCCCCGGACCCTCCCCTCCTGGAGGTGGTGGTTAGTCAAAGCGACATTAAGAGCTTCGTGAGGTTTTGGCGGTCTATGGATTGACAAGTTCGTGGAGAATAGTGTGACGTTTTTTTTTATCAGATTTGAACTTCTGCAATTAAAAAAATCTATGTTTAATCATGATGTATTTGGTTTGGCGTAATGACCTACGACCTGCCGGCATTTCGAGACTTGTTTTGTATCTCGCAGTCAGATAATAAGTTCTTGTTATGGTTTGGATGGACCATACGAGGCTTCAACACTAATGATGGGAAATTTGAAGTTTTAGTCGGAATCGATTCCGATTACCTCCGAAATGTTCTGGAATCGATTCCGGATAGTAGGTCCGGAATTAGTTTCGGAATCAATTACGGAATCGGCTCTGGAATCAGAATTGGATTCGAAATCGGAGTTGGTTTCCGGGATTCCCATAAGAATAGATGTTTGGATGCAATAATGCTACGTTTTGATAGCCGCAAAGAATCAAAATTTACTTGTAAACGATCCATACTCGTGGAGATTCCCGGACTGATTTCGCTTCTGAAATTTCTTATTTCAATTCAAGAAATGCGACGCTAATTCCGGAGCTAATTGCGGAGCTAATTTGAATTCTGAAGTTAATGCTGATTCCGTTACCGGGGCAAATTGTGATTCCCAGATCGATTCCGATTCCGGAGTCGATTTTGATTCCAGAATCGATTCCGGATTCAACTTCTCTGGAATCGGTTCCGTTATTGATTCCGCACACGGAATCGGGTAGGTCCGATTCTGAGCTCTTACCAGTATATAACACATGACAAGCATGTTGTTTGTTAAGTCGTGCGAGGTGAGGACTTTGCCACGTTTTAATAATTTTGATTTTGATTAAACATTAGCTGTCAAACTATCATTCTTTTAATAATGAAAATAACTAAGTTGATGGGCGTTTCTATAAACTGATTCTACTGCCAAATGCGTCGTGCAATAATTTGTTCGTTTATTACATTTTATTACAACAACTTAGCAGAACATGGCGTAACGTCTGTGGCAAAACTTGATCGTAAAGATCATGGATTCTTTCGTCCGTCTGGGTCCAAATCAACTCGCAAACTTCTTCCATCTTCTACCGTACAGATAAAGCGAAAGAAATCGAGACGATGGTGCAGCAAACCAGCAGGAGGAAATGTGTGTGTGTGGGTGTTTTTTTTGTGTTATACCCTTTGGTTGGAGTTTCCCTCTGCGGTATTGCAACGTTCGTTACATAAACAAACCGCACAAACATTATCATTGTTTGTTGACATTAATCTGTATGTGTGTGTGTGTCTGTGCATGTTTCAGCGCCTGAATTGCTCTCTACCCAGTTGGTGCCTCTGTATGACTCTGCGCGATTGTGTCAAGTTGTGATATTTGTTTTCCTCAGTGGTTTTACGCCGATTTTTATCTGCACACAATGCTCTCCCCAGACACACTATTCATATTTTTTTTTTCGCATTCGTACCGCGATATACAGTTGGGCCATTAGCTAAGGTTCAATTTTGATTGCCGTACGCCGATAGAGACCCGCGCCGGGGGCCTGGACGTTTCGCACGTACAACGGTGACGTCTGTAATTAGCAGCGGGTTTGAAAGCATTTGAGCGGGGATTTTTTTTGCATACAATTTTGGCATGATTGCTCGCCGAGCTGGTTGTGTGCGAAAATTTATTGCCAAATTGGGTCACAACGCACTTTTCACATTTATTTGTTGCTGATAATGTTGAGTGTTTTAGTGCTTTTGTGTCATGTAGAACCTTTTAATAGGTTTGTAGGGACTGTTTTAACATTTCCAATACGCTGTTGTGCAATGAAAAATTTATGAAAAGTTAGGCACGTTCGAACCATTCCTTACGTTTTATAACAAATCTAGAATTGCAGTGTGACACGAAGGTCATGCAGTTTAGAATGTGTAACTTGCCCTTTTGAGTTGTCCTAAGTGTGCGAAGTGGAAACAAAATTCAGCAAACACGCGCTGCTGCTGGACGGCATTATTTAACCGACTTCGTTTTGGCCCACATTTTATTGCTCAGTCGAGCCGTGTGCGGCTGGGCTAGTTGCATCCCCAACCACGGTGCACCGGCCCGGGCTGTTGGCTCCAAAAACCGATTACCTCAGCGGTTGCTGTCATTTTTTTTGCGCACGCGGAACGTAATTCGCTTGCCAGGCAGCGCGTACATAGACGACTTTATTGTTTGTCCCGCCACTCGGTAAGGCTATAAATAAATGCTGCGTGACGTCAACATTATCGGTCCCGGCACACACAACATACACACGCGGTATCATCTACTCACTGCACTCAATCCATACGGTAAGCAACCGATCACAATCATCATTCCGCCACATTGCCCGAGTGTCGTGAATCTCGTGCTTTTTGCTACGCGTAGATATGGTGTGGAATTGCATACGCCGGGGAACCGATCGATCGAGCTGAGCAATGGCCGGAATGTGGCTGGTTATCACGAACGTGTGAGATGAGTTAAGCAGACTGAGAGGCACAGCAGGGTATGGAGTGGGAGGAAACCCTTTTTACACGACGCCCCCTTTTAACACGCTGCGTGTGTGTAGTGTGCGCCTTGGCGTGCCTCTGTGTCGGCTACCGGCGTGCTTATTGATGATAACTGTGCCACGCGCAATGACTCATGACCGATTCGATCGCGTTCAGTCGTCAACGCAGAACAGCACGGCGGCCGCCAGATCGGGTGTGACAGATGAGATGCATTGTTTTGCTGAGCGAAGAGGGCGACGTTCGCTGGCGGAATGGATCGTCTCGTCATTGACATTGACCGTCAGCATAAAGTTTGCAAATAAAAGGTGTAAAATGTCCACCGAGGGTTATTGCGTCATTACGAATTGGATTTCGTTTCGTGTGCAGTAATGTTTGAAACGTTTTACAATCTTTTTCATTTATCTTTCTCATATAGTAATTGCTCTGTCTTTTAGGTCCTGTTCATTTTTAATTGTGTCATTTTACACATTTGTCCTTTAACGCCCTGATTTCGTAGTTGGTAATCTCTCTTAAAGTTATTCTATTAAAATTACTAATAAGCTCCGTGGCGTTTTGATGTTGGATTTCGGCCCTTTTAGTTTTACTATAATCAGGTTCATATTAGATACCCTTATTTTGAAAAGTGAGCTTTATGTTTTCTTTTCTACTTTTGTAGTGAAGTATATCTTTTGTGAGATGTTCATTATTTACTTCATTATGGACGATGCGCAGAAATATCATCTACCATCATGTATTGAAGTGACCCGATTTAAGAGATTTAGGGTTTTAAGGGTTTAAAGTAGTAAGTTGTATTTAAAAGACAAATTATATTCCGGAATGCTGTGAAGAATTGAGAAATGACAACTTGAGAATATGCTGGATGTAGATCCTGTACAAACACATGAAGAACTCGCAAAGACACTAATCTCTATAGCAAGAATATCACCAAATTCATCATTTCTTAGCGATTAAAAGCAATAAAAATGATCCGTAAGCTCTGGCATCGGATACCAAACGTATTGAGACGGTGAGACGGCGACCGGTGTTTGTTCACATATCCTAGATGTTGCTCCTTCGGATTACTTTTTGTTCCTGTCAATGGGAATGGCGTGATCTGGTTGGCCAGGACTTCTACAAATACGATGACGGAAACATTTTGAGGTCTATTTTTCATAAAATAGCGTCAAAATCATTATGAACTTCTTGGCACTCCTAATATATTATATAAATCTAAACAGCCAGTTCAAAACAGCGTTCAGAGTTTAAACCCAGAAACAGCGTGTGAGAACTCGTCGTTGCAAAGATTCCCTTCAGCTCACGTATCGCTATTTCTCTTTCCTTCCCATTTTCTGCATTCCGCGCCACAGTGTAGTGCCCGATCGCTAGTTCTTCTCGTTAGTACGATATATGGAACAAACGAAAGCGTTGTTGGAAACTCGTTTCCCGACACCTTTTACCCTCACGCAGATCGTCGTATACACGGCGGCTCACTTTCGATGACCGGAAAAAGAAGCCCTTCCTCCCGGGATGGGTTTCACTCCCACTTTGGTTGGAGCCTTGGCAAAGGAAATGGCAGCAGACGAAGAATCACCACTCCTAACACAGCCCGTGTGTGTACGCGCCATCGATTAGCTTGGCAGACAACAGGGAGAAGAGGAATATGGTGGTTTTTCAGTGTACAGGAAGAGCGCCATTACCCGGCAGCAAATGGTGTGTGTGTGCGTGCGTTTTGTTATGCTGTTGTACACCCCAATCCATTAGGCAGCTGCCCGGTGCACAAGTACTTGGAATCGCCACGTTGGGCTGGGGTGGTGTGCACCCTGTAAGTACAACGCAACAACCAATCATTCTGAGTGTGTTGGAAAATTGGGCAGCTCTCCGTTGAGCAAACTATCGCTTTCGCACGGGGTAGCAGCAACATGTTGTTTGACCTTCTTTTTTGCCCTCTTTCTCCACCCATTTACCTGCCCTTTTGGGTCGGTAAGTAGCGTAAAAGGTGGAGAAAAAGCAATGGGCGAAGGGCCAGACCGTCGTTGGACAGACGGGAAATGCAGTTCTCCGTCGTACGTGATTACTGGTCAAATGGCGGTGCATCGAAGGTGTTGGGAAGATATTTAAATTGCCACACACTGTGACACGTCTCTTAACCTCACGTGGAGACATGTTTGAAGATCTTTGTTAAGATTTCATTTCTGAATAGGCTTTTTAGGTTTAAAACGAGGGACCACCTGGGAGAGTAGGCAACGTTTTGGTTGCATCTTGCCTTCCAAATCTTCTCAAAGTCTAATAACCGGTTCAGCAAACTATGTTTTACGGTATGCTCGATGCGTTTCAAATTTGGCATCATATCGGCATGTGTGGGAATGCCTGTTCTGCCAATAATCAATTGTTAATGCAGTGTAGCTGGTGGCGTGCGTCATACGATATGTCGAGAGAAACCCTACGTGATTGTGACAGTGGCGGGGCGTATTTCACATTGTTCGCATACCTTCTTCACACACGTCGTGCCCCCGTTGGTAGAAAACGGGGGCAAAACAACCGCCATAAGCGCAGTCTACTTCTCATATCCATTTCCCATACCACACATTTGCAAACGGGATTTGATTTTTACGACGACGACGAAAGCGACTCTTGGTGTGCGGTGTACTGCTGTCTTTTAGGTTGCATAATGTAATTGTTTGTAAACATGGGCGGGGAGTCAGTACGACGTATGCGTTTGGTGCGGGTACATCCAGTGCGATCGATCGGTTTTTCCACTACCCCACCCGATAATGGTGGCCGAAGAAAGTTTCCACCGATCCACATTTCAGGAGTAATTAAAATAATACGAGCTGGGAAGTGAAAAGAAATCAGGATTTTGCTCGGACCTGCCGGCGCGCAGACGACGGGTCAGACCGATGAACGTAGAGCAATTTTGTATGATTTGGTACGGACCAAACATCCCCCCCCCACACCCCCAGTATAGCTCAGGCCACTTGTTTTGGGGGAAAGTTTAATTGCACTTGCAACACATCGCATTTGCGCGCGGCTCCACGGCAACCAGCCTCGTCTAATGGCGCTAATGTAGTTTCCTCACTCTTTAACTATCGAACGTTAATTATACTTTGCAGAAAAAAGCGATGGCCAGCGATCTGTACGAGCAGGTTTTCTATTCTCTGGATCTGATCGAGAAAGATTACTTCGGGCTGCAATTTACCGACGCGAACAACGTCAAGCACTGGCTCGATCCGACCAAGGCGATAAAGAAGCAGGTGAAAAGTGAGTCAACTTCCGCGTATATGTTCCTGTCCCAGTCGAATGAATGTTTCTAATTTCTTTTTGCTTTTCTACGCCTCGCTTCAGTCGGACCACCGTACACGCTGCGCCTGAAGGTCAAATTCTACTCATCGGAACCGAACACACTGCGCGAGGAGCTGACGCGGTATCAGTTTTTCCTGCAACTGAAGCAGGATCTACTGGACGGCAGATTGGAATGTCCCGATCCGCAGGCCTCGGAGCTAGCTGCATTAGCGCTGCAGTGTATGTATTCATTTTGCGTGCACTCGATGGATAAATTGATCTAATCTCCCTCTCATCCTTTGCAGCGGAATTGGGCGACTTTGACGAAACTGTGCATTCTGCTGCCACCGTGTCCGAGTTTCGCTTTGTGCCGAATCAAACCGAAGAGCTGGAAATTATGATACTGGAGGAGTACAAGAAGTGCCGCGGCTTAACGCCCGCCCAGGCGGAGACGAGCTTTCTCAACAAAGTCAAATGGCTGGACATGTACGGTGTCGATATGCATACCGTTTTGGTAAGCAACGCAGAAACAGTGCTGCTGAAGATTGGTATCACGTTTAATGGTTGAATGTGTGATTCGTATTTTCCTGCGCAGGGTAAAGACGGTTGCGAGTATCATCTCGGTCTGACGCCGACCGGCATCCTCGTGTTCGAGGGCATTCAGAAGATCGGCTTGTTCTTCTGGCCAAAGATCGGCAAGCTGGACTTCAAGAAGAAGAAGCTCACGCTGGTGGTCGTGGAGGACGACGACCATGGCCGGGAGCAGGAACATACGTTCGTGTTCCGCCTGCACAACGAGAAAGCGTGCAAGCATCTGTGGAAGTGTGCGGTCGAGCATCATGCGTTCTTCCGACTTCGGGCGCCGGTAAAGGGCCCGTCGGCCCGGCAGAACTTTTTTCGCATGGGCTCGCGGTTCCGGTACTCGGGCAAGACGGAGTTTCAGACCACGCAGCAAAACCGGGCCCGGCGGACGGTGCAGTTTGAGCGACGGCCCTCGCAACGCTTCGCCCGCCGCCAGTCGCACGTGCTACGCGAGCGCCAAAAGCAACTGGTACCACCATCGTCCTCTGCCGACCTGCTGCACCAGCAGCAGACTGTCGCTCACGCTGCCACCATCATCGCAACCACCGCCAGCTGTTCTTCGGCTGATGAGGGCCAGCATTCCACCTCCGGCACGTCGACTCCATCCGCGAACACGGTGATACACAACCACATGCCGGGCTCGGGCAGTAGCACCTCCGACATTGCACTCGGTGGCGGTGGCGGCAGCAGTGGCGGCATGCTATCGTCGGGTGGTGGAGGAGCGGGCTTACTGTCCGTGGGCCTAATGAACGGCAATCTGCCCTCGTTGAGTTCGAACAAATCCATCTCTTCGAGTGAAGATGTGGCGTACGGTGGTAAGATGGGTTCGTTCGGCAAGGCGGGTCTGTCGCACATTGCTACCGGTGCCCGGTATGACGGTGCGGAGATGAGCAAACTGCCCGCCGTCGAGCACGAAATGAGTACCTTTGGAAGGTTTGGTGGTGGAGCCGCTCACCACGGTGGCTCGTTCGGGAAGGCGTCGATCAGCTCTGGCTTTAGCATCCACACGACGGCGTCGTCCGACCGCGACAGCCAAATCGACACGCTGTTGAAGACGATCGCTAAGGACCCGTCGCCCTCGCTGCACGGTGTGGAGCTGAACGATGCTAGTAGCTTTAAGATCACAATCAACAAGACTTCCGAACTGGAGACTAACAACGACACGCTGAAGAAGCTGGCAACGACGCCGCACGCGGAGAAGCCCAACAATCAGATAAAGCTGTCGAACAGCGCGGCAGCGGCGGCCGGTGGTGGCGTCCCGCTGCCTCCAGGACAAATCAAGTGCAATATTTTGAAAGGTAGGCAAACGTTTAGAACGTCCATCCGACTGGGATGGGATGCGACCAATCGTTGATATGGGTTCCTCGTATCAACCACTCATTACACGTAACTGCATTTACTAACCTGTGCACTCGCTCACCCCATTTGCAGCACGCGTGGAGGAAGAATTGCATCCGAAGCTTACTAATCATCAACTGTACGTGCCGAGCCAGCCATTACACGAGGGTCCGGAATCGTTGAATGCAGCTACATTCGTCTCGGTGGTACGTATAGTAAAAAGTGATCGGTGCGTGCAGTATGAGCACTAATCTTTGACCGAAAGCTGGCACCAATCATTACTTTCACCGTTCGCACCACATTCACACATTTATCCACATGCGCACCACATACACACATATAACGCATTTCGAAACAAGATCAATGAGATTGATTTGTTTTGTTGCACACACCCCCAAAATAATCATAAAAACACGAACGAGAAGGATGTATCATTGCATCGGAACATGCACAAGCCATATAATTCGCTACACAAGTCTACATTATCATCATTGCATTAAGTGATTAAGAATAACGTGTTCATCTTGCGTTTGCGTTATGCTCGTGCCTTGTGCTCGTTGTTTCATTGTGATCTACATTTTGTCTTGCTGTGTTGCTTAATTATACTGTTATTGTGCTGTCTTGCCGCATAATCGTACTGTCAGTATCTGTATTACAGTGTCCGTTTAGGTAGAGACATTAAACTATTTATTTTTTTTCACATTTTTGTATCTTCTTTGCGCTGGACGAGAACTGTAATGACAGATCTGTACGACGGTGGGCCTTGCTATATGTGTACTATATGTGTGTGTCCGTTTGTTTACGTTTATTTGTCATTGTCCTATTTTTATTTTTTGTTTTTCTTTTCTTTTTTCCAACAAACAAAATCAACCCCAATCCTCCCGGTTATGCATAAATCAACCCATATTCCTAATCAATCCCCCATTTGTTGCGTTATGCTACTACTGTAAAATGTGTTATTGTTGTTTGGTTTTATGTATGCGTGCGTGTGTATGCGTGTCCATCGATAACTGTATAAACTGAATGCAAACCCGTTGTTGAAACAATACTACAAAATATCTGCACCTAAAACGTTCGGTGGCACTGCGATACTACTACAGGGTGGCGACAAGCTAACATTAAATCTAACCGGTACGACAACTATCCCTACGGGTGGTAGTGGCCATACTACGATTACAACCATGATCGCTTCGCCGGGTGCAGTGGCCTCGCGTACGGCCACATCGCCGACTGGAGGGGGTGTAAGTAGCAGCTGCTTCTTACCCGGGCCGCAGATAACGACCGTCTCCGCATCCGCTGGTGGCGTCGCCGGTGGAGCCAGCCAGATGAGCACTGTAGAGTCTCCCACCCTGCCGTTTACCAACGGAATCGCCGCTCTTCCGGCACCATCCCTGACGACTGACACCGTTACGGTGACACATTTCTCCGAGCAGAAGGGTGGCGTGGTGGAGAAGATCAGTGTCCCCACCAACTCGCCCACATCGTCACCGATCGGTGGCTCGTTGGTTACAATGGATGCGGGCGAAACGGCGGACGTCGATAAGATGCTGCGAACCAATGCTAACAATCCGTTCCTGAACATGTCTAATCCATCGTCCCCGGTGCGTACGAAGTCGACCAATCCGTTTCACAATTTGTCCGGTGCATCCTCTTCGCCTCCACCCGCTGTCGAGCTGGTAGAGGTCGAGCAGGATCGGCTAGCAGAGCCGCCGTCCGCTGATGTGAGCGACGAGAAGAGAATGTCGTCGCCAATCGTACGTGTGAGCGAGTTCAAGAACAGCAATCCCTTCAAGATGGATGAACCCGAAGTGGTGGTTCGTGATGCAAAGGATGTGCTGAAAACGGGAACGCCGCACAGAACGTCCTCAACAAATGGGGATGCTGCGTCGGTGGGATCGCTGGGAACAGCGGCTGCAACAAAGTTGGCCGTCGAGCGGGATGTAATTGATAGCAACGGTGTGGCAACTACCACCACTGCCACTGTTATATCATCTGCCACTGCCAATACCGCAACAATGAAGGTTTGTCATTATTTTTTGTACCATAGGTTTGTACTATTGTAGTCAGATCACTAACTAATCAATGAACGAATAGTACAAGAAGATGAAAATGTGAAGAAAGCAAAGCGGATGGGTAAGTAAATCCCTACTAACACATTAGTTCGTCATGTAGTTGTGGAGCATGTTAAATTGTGTAAATATATTAAAATACATATCCATTTTGGCTTGCAGTTCGTTATGGGTTCGGCACTGCTTGTTGTGTTGCATTTGCTGTAGAAGGAAATGGGTCATCAAATACCGATAATTGTTAACATTTTCACTAACGCAACATTACCGAGCATCCCAATTATACTAAATAGCTGTCAAAAGTGCTACATTGCTATTAAAAGCAAGTTTAAAATGTGATACTCATCGTGATTTTACATTATTTTTTATTATCCTATCATAACACAGGATCGAATGAAGGAAAATATCAAACCATCGCCTATGGACATATCGCCATGGTTAGTGTCGTCCGATGTGGTCACTGGTCCGACCAAGCCCAAGGAGGCAACGATTATTCGAAAATCGGTCATTACAACGCAGTTGTAACGAAAAATCGCCCTTAAGAATCGATGTAGGTAGGAACAGAGTTAAGGTTGGTAGGGATCCATAATGTTAGGCGCTTATTTTATGTGTGCATGAGGGATCGATCATTCCTGTCACTATGAATATTTTAATCCCTTGGTTTGCAATAGATTTTCGCTCGTTCATTAGATGAGAGCAAAAATTGTACTTAACACGGCGAAGCACGAATGTATTGTGGTGACTGACGAATGGAAATGGTCCACTAAGGTGGATGCTGCTAGGACGATACATGTTGGTAGTGTATGTCACTGACAAACAGTCGAACACTGTTAGGGTGCTTCTTCTTATGTTGTGTTGTTGTGAAGCCGAGAAAATAAAAGGAATGCCGCATTAGTATTAGATGTGATCTCAGTACATTCCACTGTGGTGAAAACGGTCCGATGTTTCGTCTCGACTGAATTGCACTCGTTCCTCACCGCAAACACGCCAGCTACTGAACAGTATGTAATATGATACAACGAATTTTAAACAATGAATAGAAGCTAGCTGATTCACAGCATAGCGCAAACGCGATTGTGTGGTGGCAGCATTGCATTCATTACGGTGATCGTAAATATGCTTCCACAACGCTATGGTAGTAAAGCAATGTTCAATTGTCGGTCATTTTATTTTGCTCGCTATAAATTGAAAAATGTGCTTAGTGGTTCTGTCCTTGAATATGATGTAGCATTGTCTTCAAAAGGTATTACTAAAAAGTGACCTTACACACTTAGTGACGATCGAAGCAGAAAGGATGAGTGGGAGAGCACGTTTTGTATGCATTTGAAATGTCTCAGTATAGAATTTGCTTCGGCGTGTTGTTGTATTGTAAGTAGTAGATGCAATTGAGCAGGAAACAAAAATACGTTAGAGGATTGCTAGCAAACTCGGTTTGAAACGATAATTAATCAAAAGCTGACATAGTAACTATGTGTGTGCCTCTGTTGTGTGAGCGGAATGTAGCGGAAAATGCTGACAGCTAGTATACATGATTTTAATACCTGAACTGTTTGATGGAGAGAATTTATTCGAGTTGTTGAATAAAAAATTGGATAATTTATATGAAGAAGGCATTTGGTAGACAAAATGTACACATTACATCGAAATATCCGAACTGATGTATTATATTATAATTCATTCGTTTTATCCATAGAAATACTGTATTTAAAATTGATTTACCACAAAATACTGTACACTGTCGACACAGACTGTATGTCGACTTTGTTTGTTGCATACGGTTCGTGTATTGAATAGCTATGTCGACATAGCTATCGTGTTTGCACAGTGGAGTATGCGAGGACAAACAAAATTGGCTATACCACTAATCACTTCAAATAACCCGATGGTTTTGTTAACGTGTAAAATCTATTTTGATGACCAATGAACTGCTATAATTGGTTTAATAATGTTATAGGTTGAAACATTGCATACAAGTGAAATTATTTTAATTTGTTAACATATATGACCATTAACATATGACCACGATTGTATTTTTAAAATATTTTTACACCTTACCTTTTAAACAGCTTAACAATTATTTGAACAATATTTTTAATGCATCATGCAAAAACAAGTACTAGTTGATTTTTATGTTCCCTCCTCCCAATTAACCCAACATTAAAACACAGACTATGACGTATACAACAGAAATCGTTTTTCAACACAACCTGAGGCATTTGCATCTGGGACGATCGTACAGTAGCAGTCGTCCGGCTAATGGGTAAAAATAACTGACGGAGGAGCCGGTCCTTTGAAAAAAGTGGTTATGCAGGTCCAGAATAATTGCGGTAATTGTTTTTGTTTTGTTTTTATTATTATTTAATTCACGGAAGAACTACAAGGCCGTATATATTATAATCCATCTTAGTCTATGATTTCTTGTCATCCAGTCCGGTCGTTGGCCATCTCCGGGACGTAGTTCGGTACCGGGCAGATGGATTGACTCATGAATACGACTTCATTAAAACCACCACGAAGCGAATCTCCTGGTGGTGAACTGCTTCCTACCGTTGCAGTAAGGTGCACAAAAAAAAAACCAAATACATTTACTTTCCAAATATATTTAATTCACTATTAAATCGCAAATCCTTAGTTGGAAGAAGAATGGAAGAAAGATGTAATAAAACAATTCCAGTCGTTTTCACGAAGCCGGATTGATATAACATTCAGGTCAATCATCTCGAAGTTCGAAGTGAACCAAAGTGTCCACCACTGTGGCACCTTGCCAGCGGTCCCCTCTCCAATTCGCACCAAACACATGTGACAGGCGCAGTGTTGCGTGTTGCACAAAGCCATGATTCAGGACTCCGGGCTGCAGTCACCAACAGCACCACCTCAACCCCGGAGCCCGGCCAAGCATGACTGATTGTTGAGTTCAATTCCTCTTTTTTTTTGTTTTCTGTTTGTATGTATGGTGTTTATCGCACGAGGGAGGGTGAGAGGTGGCGCAGTCGAATTTCGTAATTCTGTTGTATGAACCCGCGAGCCCTGTTGTTGTAGATGGCAGGCACGTGGGCATTTATTAGACATTTACTTTCGCTTGCCGCTAAGTAAGGCCGCTAATTAAGCTTGATTGGGTACTGTGTTTGCATTGCAAATAATTAAACGTATTGCAATGCAAGGAGGAGTAGAACTGTTTTAGTTTAGAGTTAAAATTCAATTCCTTTTCTTAAGATGATATCATAAAATATGTGGCAGTAGTTGCGTAGCCTAAGTTTTCTTGGGGAACTCATCAATTTCCGTGTACATTACCGTGTCAGTTCAAAATTAGTGTACTTGTTCTGATGCAAATACATGCCGAATGCACTCGCAGCAAACATATGAACCAAACGAATGTAACGCACAGACCAGACCATGGGACAAATACGCGATAGCGCACAAAACAGGCAAGAATGGGAACCAGATAAATGGGCATCCTGTTGGTACTGTGCGTTTGAATAGCTGTTTGCTTGAAGCTTAAGAAAACGCACACCACCGCAACACCCACTGAACGATGCAATTGACGCGATTTCTTTCGGTAAAGCTATTCTGTAGAAAAAAGTGCGTTGATAACGATAAAATACCCCGAACGATGCGCTTATCATCAAAGGTGACGTATGTGTACGGGATTGCATAACGCAGCCCCGCGTAGGAAGGCATCGCCAGTAGCACTGGCAACGGAAAGCCACGGCCATCAACTGCGTCAGCCCGCATCGAGCTAATTGTGCCATTTCATTTAATTCACATTGCACTTTTCGCTTTGACCGATCGCCGTTACGTCCATCAGCCGAATGCTGACGTTTAGCCTATGGTTTCACTATTTTGGTGATGAACATGCCATTAAATTTAATTGTTTGTTTGTGGCATTTTGACTCACTAAAGGTGGTTAGGAGGAATTTTACAATTAACGAAGTATCAATGAGGATGAAATAAGCCAATGTCATTCAGCAAAGAGTGTGCGCGCAAAAGTGGCCGCACAGTGGCGGTCGATATTTTACCTCCTTATATGGTCACGTTCCCTTGCCTCTGTCTCTTCTCTAGACTTGCCCTGCGCGAATCGAAATCACAATCCGTCATCGGTGGGACGTTTTATGAGGCTCCCGGTGAGTAGCGCGTTTTCTTGCTAACCTGATAAGACCATAGAAGAGGACGACGACGGCGACGACGTTGACGGCGAGGGCAATCGTACCCCAATGTGTGATTACAGCGGTCTTGTAGTACGTCGGCAATCACCTGATAGAGGTGGGGCGTTATTTTTTGTTAACACGCGCTAAATAGTAACAATCAGACTGTGAATGTCTCTCGGATATACTGGCACGACTGAGCGGAAAGGAAGCATCATTATTCAGAGGTGGAAAGGCCTACGCGTTTCGTTGTTTACAAACAGTTCCGGCCGATCGCCGTGATTCATAGCTTCCTCCTCCGATAAAACCGGAAGAATGAGGTGCATACCAAAATCGGCGCTTTTTCCCGATTCCGATAGATAATTACCAAACAACAAAAAAGCGGAAGATAAAAGATAAGATTTTAGTCGGGAAGGAGCAGCTTACGATTAGGTTATCGGCGAAATTCCACGAAGCAGGAGTTGCGGGATTAGGAAACTCCCCGGGAGGGCACAAGCATTCACGGACGCTTCGGATGCGCGCCATACATCACCAAATATGGATGTGAATGGTGTTTTGGTTGGGCCGATTCATTCAAGAGGAATTCCATGGCGCCTCCCGTGCACGATGCGTGTTCGCGATGATGGTGGAGAATCTATTTTCATACCAAGCCAGGAGGGCGAGGGTGCCAATTTTCCGACCGTACCGGTGGCGATGGAGCGAGATGGCTGTCGGTACTACATCTCAGCGCTCCGTCCTCTTTCGGGGCGGATGACGCTGCAGCCGAAAGTGTAACACGGCGTTGCAACAGGTGCTCGGTCGGAAAAACTCACGAAACCGCTGTTGCTGATGCTGACTCTTCAAACCGATTATGGCCACACGATGTTGTTGGATCTCCGTCTCGCGGTACGCGTGCCGCTGATGGGAGGGTTTGAGCGGGCAATGCGAAAATAGAAATGTTTTTCAACGGGCATCGCAAAAAAAAAGAAGAATGTGTCGTCTGGCAAACATAAACACAAACACACAAACCCCGTGCCCGTGTGCCGACTGATCATCATCATGAATGGATCGGTTGTAGGAAGACGAACGGCGGTGATGAGTTTGTTATGATCCACTGCGCCCGTCATTGATATGATGGACGGCTAATGAGTCAAGCTGGCTCACGATGCGGGGGTTGGTAGGGTGGTAAACGTTGGCAGGTAATCCGGCAGGATAATCACAAATGATTCGCGCCAATTCGCAGCTTATCGTGTCCCTCGGTGACACGTCAGGCGGGCCCCGGTTACGAAACTGTGCTGGCGAATCCAGTGGCAACGATTTTGGTCCCGAGTGGCGCGGCGTGTGCCCTTCGTATTCTAGTCGCGCTCGTGTTCGCTCGGTCAAGTGTGAGTCTGTGTGTGTGTGTGGAGAGAGGGTATCTGTTTTCCTGCCCTTTTAAGGAAAGAGACCATGCTTTCCAATGACCAGGCCAACGCTTGGATGGGGGGCTTGTGTTGTTTACAGCTTTTCCTCACGCTCTCTTCGCGGTCCACACCCTGGGCCAATCCCCACGGGGAACGCGGCGTCTCCACCATAAAACTGCACAGTACAACATGAAGTGCCGTGTGTGTTTGGGTGTGTGGGTATAAGCGCGTGTGTTTGTGTCCACCCACGAGGGTGAATTCCAAAAGATATTTTACGAAACCCCGAGCATGCTGCCGCGAGCTGCGTTTGCACCGGCACCGGCGGTACCGGTTACCGTTTTTTTTGCTATTCGTTGGAAACAGTATTGCGATAAGGAGGAGCATGACGGTACGGAAAAAAGTCACTGCTATCATATCATAGCGATCATGATACGGAGGGCTCTCTGGGGGCGCCCAGAAAAGAAAAAATCGCACCACCACAGCTGCACACCCGGGGCAATGGGTGCTAAGATCGATAAGCGGTTCGATAAGGGGATGTTCCCTAGCGTGTCGCTATAAATGCTACATGCTGTACGCGAGTTCGATCATAGTACTCATTGAGCGGTGTTTTACCGGTGCTTCGCAAAGTTGTGCTGCTGTGTAGTGTCTCGTCGATTGGCCCAGGAGGCTCAGTTTATAATTCTGCTAGCGGTGAACGAGAACGGTAGTGCAGCGAAACATGTGTGACGAAGAGATTGCAGCGCTGGTCGTGGACAATGGATCCGGTATGTGCAAGGCCGGGTTCGCCGGGGACGATGCGCCGCGTGCCGTGTTCCCGTCGATTGTCGGACGTCCACGTCACCAGGGCGTGATGGTCGGCATGGGACAGAAGGACTCGTACGTCGGCGATGAGGCCCAGAGCAAGCGCGGAATTCTGACGCTGAAGTACCCGATCGAGCACGGCATCGTGTCGAACTGGGATGACATGGAAAAGATCTGGCATCACACGTTCTACAACGAGCTGCGCGTGGCTCCGGAAGAGCACCCGGTCCTGCTGACGGAGGCCCCGCACAACCCGAAGGCGAACCGCGAGAAGATGACGCAGATCATGTTCGAAACGTTCAACACCCCGGCAATGTATGTGGCCATCCAGGCGGTGCTGTCGTTGTACGCTTCCGGCCGTACCACCGGCATTGTGATGGACTCTGGTGATGGTGTGTCGCACACGGTACCCATCTACGAAGGCTACGCTCTCCCGCACGCCATCCTGCGTCTGGATCTGGCCGGTCGCGATCTGACCGACTACCTGATGAAGATCCTGATGGAGCGTGGGTACACCATGACGACGACGGCCGAGCGGGAAATCGTGCGCGATGTCAAGGAGAAGCTGTGCTACGTTGCGCTGGACTTCCCGCAGGAGATGGACACGGCGGCTACGTCGAGCTCGCTGGAGAAGTCGTACGAAATGCCGGACGGACAGATCATCACCATCGGTAACGAGCGGTTCCGCTGCCCGGAGGTGCTGTTCCAGCCGTCGTTCATCGGCATGGAGTCGACCGGCGTGCACGAAGCGGTGTACAACTCGATCATGAAGTGCGACGTGGACATCCGCAAGGATCTGTACGCGAACATCGTGCTGTCCGGCGGCTCGACCATGTTTGCCGGCATCGCGGACCGTATGCATCGCGAAATCAATGCCTTGGCCCCGAGCACGATCAAGGTGAAGATTGTGGCACCGCCGGAGCGCAAGTACTCGGTCTGGATCGGTGGCTCCATCCTGGCGTCCCTGTCCACCTTCCAGCAAATGTGGATCTCGAAGCAGGAGTACGACGAGTCTGGCCCGGGCATTGTCCACCGCAAGTGCTTCTAGGGTGCCTTCTTCTCCTCGTCGTTCCTGTTGTTTTACTGTGTTAAGCGTTGTTTTGTTAGTAAATTAAAATAAACTTCACTTTTAATATTAAAAAATGTTTGCGTACTCTGGGGGGATTCGTCATGACACATTTGCATTGGCTAGGAAAACACAGTATCGTCGGTGAAAATCACCCAGTTTTTGTTGCGTTCTTCACATGCCAGTGTGTGGATGAGTAGTGGACGAGCGCGCGGGTTGTGGGAAGTGGGAGTATAAATCCGATTTTCCGAGCGTATTTTCACACGCACACGCGATGTATGCGAGGCCGGGAAACTGAACGTAGTACGACCATACAGGGGGGCACCATTGGTGGGCGATTTCTTCTGGTGCGCATGCGTTGTTCCATGGAGATTTTCCCGAGCGAGCCGAACGTCGGGCCAACAGCTGAGCCGCCCGAAGAGTATAAATATTGGATTATAGTAAATCCAATTAGTCAGTTGCTCAGCCACTGTTTGTCCAGAACCATCGTACGCCCGTCCGGTGTCGCGTTTTAGTGAATTTTTGTCAGCGTAAATCGTAACATCCCCACAGGTAAATATTGGAATGGGAAGACGCTCACGTGACAGCCGGCGGTCGACAGGCGCTCAAGTGGTCAATCGCTGTGGAAGGTCAGTTGATGGTGTGCAGTGTTATCAGGCGCTGGTTTCCCGTGCAGATAAGCAAACCGTCTCCACCACCACCACCACTATCATCAGCTACGAAGGCCTACGAGCATTGCTGTCGTCGGAGTGGCGCCTAGTGTTGGACGAGTTGCAAAACGGAGCAGTTGACGGCAGTGTTCTATAATCCGAATCTTTGTTCTGGCTTTCGTTTTTGGCTCTACACAGATAACCGAAAATGTGTGACGACGATGTTGCCGCGCTGGTCGTAGACAATGGATCCGGTATGTGCAAGGCCGGGTTCGCCGGGGACGATGCGCCACGTGCCGTGTTCCCGTCGATTGTGGGTCGTCCCCGTCATCAGGGCGTGATGGTCGGCATGGGACAGAAGGACTCGTACGTCGGCGATGAGGCCCAGAGCAAGCGAGGTATCCTGACGCTGAAGTACCCGATCGAGCACGGTATCATCACGAACTGGGACGATATGGAGAAGATCTGGCACCACACGTTCTACAATGAGCTGCGCGTGGCTCCGGAAGAGCACCCGGTTCTGCTGACGGAGGCCCCGCTCAACCCAAAAGCGAACCGTGAGAAGATGACACAGATCATGTTCGAAACGTTCAACTCGCCCGCTATGTATGTGGCCATTCAGGCTGTGCTGTCGCTGTACGCTTCCGGCCGTACCACTGGTATTGTGCTGGACTCTGGTGATGGTGTGTCGCACACGGTACCCATCTACGAAGGCTACGCTCTCCCGCACGCCATCCTGCGTCTGGATCTGGCCGGTCGCGATCTGACCGACTACCTGATGAAAATCCTGACCGAGCGGGGCTACTCGTTCACTACCACCGCTGAGCGGGAAATCGTGCGTGACATCAAGGAGAAGCTGTGCTACGTTGCGCTGGACTTTGAGCAGGAGATGGCAACTGCCGCTGCCTCGACTGCGCTGGAGAAGTCGTACGAACTGCCCGATGGACAGGTGATCACCATCGGTAACGAGCGGTTCCGTTGTCCCGAGTCGCTGTTCCAGCCCTCCTTCCTGGGTATGGAATCGTGCGGTATCCATGAAACCGTTTACAACTCGATCATGAAGTGCGACGTGGACATCCGCAAGGACCTGTACGCGAACATCGTCATGTCGGGCGGTACCACCATGTACCCGGGTATTGCCGATCGCATGCAGAAGGAGATTACCGCCCTGGCACCGTCCACCATCAAGATCAAGATCATTGCCCCACCGGAGCGCAAGTACTCGGTCTGGATCGGTGGCTCCATCCTGGCGTCCCTATCCACCTTCCAGCAGATGTGGATCTCCAAGCAGGAGTACGACGAGTCTGGCCCGGGCATTGTCCACCGCAAGTGCTTCTAAGCTAGCAGAGTCATCGAAGCCGTGGGATAACGGGGTGTAGCCTGAATTGATGAGGGATATTAATTGGAGGCAAACACTAACAGCGCTACACAAATTACCAGACACACATACAGACACAGAGGTAGTCGTTAAGCATTAGTGCGCATCGTGTTGCACGAGGCCTTACCCCCAACCCGAACCCTTCTAGGCCAAGCCAAATGCTATCTTCCAGAATCTCCAAGAATTCTCGACCCCCCCCCCCTCCCACACTTTCACACTAGTCATTGATATGTATTTCGTTGCCAAAATTCGATTCCACCCGAAGGAACACACCAAGTTGCTAGAAAAGGAAAGGTACTGACGTATAGCATTCAAGAGGAGTGCAAACAGTGCGAAGACTGCCGCTTTTAACCGTGAAAAAGAAACACTGTTCGTGAGCGTGTGCCGGACACGGTATTATTTGTTCGACTTATCAAACTGTTATCTATTCATTAATGATCGTGCTCGAGGAGAGATAAATTATACTCTTATTTTAATTTACGACGTTTACACGGTACCAAAGCTATACAAATAAATTATTAAGCGAATGTTTAAGGACTTGCAGAAGACTAATGTGTTTGTTGGGGCGCTGGCATAACATCGATTCCACCGATTGAGCCAGTTTCCAGCAAAGCGATACGATCAGACACACACACACACCAGCCAGGTGGCTTGCATGATGCGCTGTGATGCAAGAGACTGGAATCTGTCGGTCCGTCTGGCTGAAAGACGCTGAGACTAGTGCTGCTCTTTCGGCTTTTGTTTTTCCCAAATTCAAAAATAGCATTCAACGGCGCATTTGTAACACGGTTGCGCATCGATCTCGCTCACGCTGATGCTGTGATCCAGCAGAAGAAGGGCACCCGTGATCGTGGCCATATAATGCAATCGAACGAACCAGCTCTACGATTCCCCGTCAATCGGTGTCATTAAAGGGCGATGACGTCAGCGGCTACTAAGATCGTGCTACCATGCCGGGGAAGATGAGTTGTTCGCTTGCTGGGATTTGCCTGTAGGTGGAAGTGGTTATACATCTTCCCATCATTTCGCCATATGCCGCTATCGGAGCAGCTGCTGCAGCGTATTGAACCTAGCACGCGTTACATTGCGCGAAACATCGTTGAGGTTGCGCGTAACCAATGCCATAAACTTCATCGCTTTTACGCGAGCGTGAGCGGGATTCAATTTTCGCTGTTTTCACAAATAACAATTTTATGGCAGCCTTGGGGAAAGTTTCCAAGATTAGCTTTTGGGCAGGGGACGGGAAAGTATAGCCAAAACATTAACCATTGTTTATTGCTTCGTCATAGTAGTGCCGAGTACTTGAGCTGCACAAACAGCTACAGAGAGAGGGAGAGAGTAAGTTAGTGGGAAATCGTGCCCAAATCCCTCGCTCGTCATACTGCTAACCCGTGGAAACGGGTTTGCAATTAAAAATTACACCACTATTGGATAAAGGATTTGGGTTTACTTCTTGAAAGGGAGTAATAATGCATCAGAAACCCACCCAGTTTGTTGTACCGGCTGGCGATAACAATGTTCAACTGGTTGCCTCAAGAACGGGATTATTTAACGGTCTCAACTCGGTTCCCTTGAAACGGGTCTGCGATCATGCTACATTGTTTCAAGGACTGGAGAATAAAAGCAAAATAACAGTGTAAACCGCTTTACAAAACCAGAGAGCCTCGGAAATCGGATAGCGGCCACAAAGTAAGAACCTGTGATTGATATGTATGGATACATTCTACCTTCTCCTGGGCTCACAGTCCTTATGCAAGAACCACAGCCAAGCCCCACCGAAACGTTGAAATGGAAACACGGAGTCTTGCATGTCGCGAACGGTTAAGTTCTACCCCTTTCAAAGGACGGATCCGATCAAGGTTAAGCGATGGTGCAGAAATACCAAACATACACACACTCTCGCCTCAGAAGCCACGCGTTTCAGGTTCTATTGCGGGCTTAGAACAAAGCGGGCGTGTGCCACGTTAGATGGATGGTTTTGTTGTTCCGGAAACGCTTCTATAACTCTTTAATCACTTTGATCGTGGCGATCGAAGACATTTTAAGCTCCCGCAAAACAACGTGTCCACTATCGAAAGGCAAGTGGGGAGGTTTATTTATTGAACCTGACACTGTGGGACGGCCTTTCGGCCTCCGTTCTCTGCTGCCTTCGCTCGCCAATAGTAGTTTGCGAAAAAAAAAAGACTGCAGCAAGGAGTGGACTAGTTAATTGCGCCAAGCACCCCTATACACGATTACTGGCCCGTACAGTGCGCGCGTGTGGGGTAGCGCACAATAAAAGGAATGGAGTTTTAGTTACGGGGCTGCTGATCGTCCACCTTACTTACCCCTTGTTGGGTTGGTTTCTGGGAACGATGTTGGAGCATTTTATGGGGGTTTAATTTATAGCACATATTAATGTGCCCGGCGCGGCTAATTGCGGTCAAAAGTTTACGGTCTGGTTTGTAATTTGGATGGTTTTGGGTGATGTTTTGCTACAGTTTTAGTGCAACACTATGTGTTGGAGCGTTGTTTTGGAGTTCTTGCCATGGCTTACTTGGAAAGCCATGGACTATTTGCAAACCATACAATTACGCTGGACACGTTTTACTTTCATGGGCGCTAAATTCATCTGCATAGTTAAAATCTGAGACTAAAAAACATTTTGTTGAAAACGAAAACATTCAAAGGGGCATTTGCAACTATTTATTTAATTCCGTTTTGTTTGCTAGGTGCCTCCGAAAATTGTAACATAACTGTTGATCACTATGATATTGACTGAATGATCATTTGGATTGTTATTTGAAAGTCTGTAGAAGCTGAAGAAACAGTTCTACAGACACATGTGTTAGAATATACCAAAAACCAATTCATTTTTGTTTTTTTTTTTATTGGAATTCTGTTCCACTTGGAAATTATCCTCTTGGACAGGGGTGACCAAAGCTATCAGTTAGTGAGCCACATTACTTCGTAAATTACATTGTAGGGAGCCATTTTGACTCAACCATTAGCTAATGGGTAACTTTAAAAGGTCGTTTTGATACAAAAATACTAACCAGAATTATAAATTTTTTAAAGTTTTCTATTATTGTAGTTTGGCCGATGCTTCGAAAACATTTCAAATTTTCCTAACACTAATTTTACTTATATAGTTAAACAGTAGCAGGAAGTTCAATCGATAAATGGAAATCGCTGGTATACACTTGTATAAAACACTTTTGATTGGCGAATGATCATATTGTATGGCAAATTCCTTGGACTTTAAATTTAAATAATTAAGAACACTGTATTCATTAAATGAATGTGTAATAACATTGCGGATGATGTGTACAACAAGGAGAAAAATTGTCCTTTAAATCAAACATCTTTCTTTCACGATTAATTCAAAAGACGCCAATCGAGTGAGAAACTAATTTTGAAGACATGAGCAATGACTAAGGATAATGAAGACATGAGATTTAGTGAATGACTTCTTTGATCAGTGTTGGTGTTGGACACCATATAAGTGTTGGTGTATAGTAAGCTTCGATTCCTGTAAAAGATTGGACCTAGTTCGATACTTACCTGTACCTGTATCTTCTTGTGGGAATGACTATCCAGTTTCGTGGTACTAATTAAGTTTACTAAGTAGTGCAGTTTAGTGTCCAAGGAATACAATCTTGGCGTAGGTCATTGCGGCTAAGCAGAAGAGCTACATACTTGCTGCAACATGCTCTTTTAAGCCGCTGTTGAAGTGGATATAGAACTAAATGACATACGTACAAACGTTGTTGATCATCTTTCTTCAACCCAAAATATCGAATAATCCATATTTTATTTGTAGAGGATGCTCTTGTAGCTCTTCAAGTGGTCTTGGATAAACAACGTTATATCGGAAATGAGAAGAATAAAATTGTTTTCAATACTTATTGTATTTGAACGCTCAAAACTTAGAACTCGTAAGCTTGCTTTTAAATTCATGTTTTTTTTTTAATTAATTCTTCTGTCGTTGTTTGTGTTAGAGAAAGGAATCTATTTCATCCCAATGCGGAGATTTTGGAGCATCTTGTTTGGTGTGTTGCGCAAACTGGTTTCGTATCCCTTCCCTCCGTAATGGATGGCCCCTAAGCGCCAAGTGCATTAAGTGTTTTTCTATTGAATGTTACCCAACGGGACATGTGCGGGAACTAGGTACTGCTTGTTAGTTTGCTGCTTTTGTTTCCACTGAAAGTTGATACATCCTCCAGGGTTTTGATTTTCAAACAATGTAAATTATGTACCTCCAAAGCAACATTAGAAGGGAGGGGGATGGGAAGGGATCAAATTTCACATTCACTTTTGCTTTCGATAACGATCGACGTGTGGAGTTCAGCTTTTGCCTTTCGCACCGTTGTGTTGCTTAGATTTCGTGTGCGCCCTCAGGTCGTTCATCGCCCTAAGAGTAATGGAGCGGATACAGCAAGTACACCAACAAGGTGGACATTCGCCCGGTCACATGGTCAGCGTATAGAGGGAGTGCTGCAAAAAACGGCACCAAACGAGGTTAACGTCACAATTAACGAGTAGTACAACGTGTGTGTGTGTGGAGAATAGCAAAAATAAACGGATGCCGTTGTAGTGGAGATTTGCACTAGAATTTCTAACCGTGCCGAAGGTATTGGAGGAGTGTTGACGTGTGAATCGTTCTATACCGGCAATACTTAGCATACTTTGGGTCACATTACATCGATGCGATTCCTCTCACAACACTGCGCCTCATTACCGGCATTGCTAAATTCGTCATTGTTTGCAAGCAAGCGGACAAACGTCACCGGTGTGTGCTCCAGTTGTGCGAAGCCGTTAATCATAATGTCCAAACTGGTTTGCTGCCGTGATAAAGCCACATACGGTGACGCCGAGGACTGCGAAAGGTACGTATGTACGTACCGACGTGCGTACACTGCTGCAAAACTCTCTTTAATTGGCTTATGTTTCACTGCACACATGCTTCTTTGCTTGTTTTAGTTTTTAAGGGCCAAATGACCTTGAAATGCGGAACCTGATCCCACCTGATGTGGTGTACACCGTGCAGCAGGTTGGCACACCGTAAGTGTCGGGGTGTGTGTTTGTGTGTGTTTTGGGAGTCCACAGAAGAGAATGTCCTCCGAACCGACGACAGATGCTGTCCCGATGGCTGATGGACACAACAAAAACAACACACGATTGCCGCTGCGTTGACCGCTACCAGTCACCTAAATGGGTGAAGTAATGTGACACCTAAACCAAGCGACTAACCCGCTCCGTGGGTGAACTCGCCGATCCAACGGGACACGGGCTTACACGGTCGTGCGGGCCGGATTGACTTGATGAAAGCTTAATGCATGGCATGGTGTCGTGTGTTTGTTTATTCTACTACCAGGGGGAGACTGATTGTTTGATCCCTGCCCCGGACATAATGATCCGTGTGGCACATTAGGGCCGTCGATTGTAATCGGCCTGCTGTTATGATAAATCAATAACGATAATTGGCGCGTGCATCGTTCCAGCCAAGCCACACTGGCCGCTAAATAATTCACACCCTAATGGGTCCCCATGGGGCAGATGCGCTTTTGTTTGTTGGTAGTGATTTTGGGGTGACGTATAAATACATTGTCCGGGACAATGTTCCTGGGTCAATCGGTTGGGTCAATCGTTCCTGCTCGTCAGTTCGTTCGGCAGGTCGCAATGTACCGGCAGGTGAGCATTTGGGCGTTACTGCTGACCGTGGTGCTGCGCCAGACCGCCGCGGACATACCGGTGGACGAAGCGGAACACGAGCAGCTGCTCACGGTCGTGCCCTGCATCAGGCGGCTGTGCGAGAAGTACTTTCGGTCGGAACGCGCCATGAAGGGTTCGCTGGCCATCATCAACATCAAGCCGGACGCGTCCATCTTCCAGCAGCACATACTGCGCTCGTTCAACGAGGACCCCCGGCACGAGATGGGCGTGATGGTGAAGGACGCTTCCCGACCGCACCTAAACGCATCGCACGTGACGGAGAAGGCCAAGAACTACCTGATGCTGATTGCCGACTCGTCGGCGCTGGCCGCCCCGATCCGGCAGCTGCGCCGGCTGCCCACGTGGAATCCGCTGGCCCAGGTGGTGGTGGTGTTCACGGCCGAGCTGACGCCGCTCGTCTTCGAGATCGAGGTGCGGAACGTGCTCCAGGAGCTGTTCGACCATTCCGTGCTGAACGTGAACGTGATGGTGCAGCGGTACAACACGTCCGTGCTAGAGGTGTGGACCTGGTTCCCGTACGAGAGCGGCAGCTGTGCGGACAACATCGAGCGGTTGCGGCTGGTCGACGAGTGTGAGTATGCGTTCCAGGAGCCGGACCCGGAGCGCAACGTGCGCGCCGCCTGGGTGTACCGCGAGCGGCACTACTTCTCCGACTATGGGCCGAAGATTCCGAAGTACTACCACTACTGCCCGCTCAAGGTGTCGACCAGCATCTGGGAGCCGTTCGTCGTGGGCAACGCAAGCCACATCGAGAAGGGGCTAGAGGTGCTAATGCTGGACGTGATCACGGCCCGGATGCGCCTGGTACCGGTGTTTAGCGTGATCGACGGCAGCCTCACGACGGCACGCATCACGGCGGACAACCAGACGGGGCTGTACGCGGACGTGTTGCAGCGACGAACCGACCTAATGATTGGCGGGCTGCACGAAAACCCGATCAGCCGGAAGCTGCTGTCCGCCACGATACCGTACTTTCAGGACGATCTTACCTGGTGCGTGCCGACCGCCCGACACGCACCCAAGTGGCTGAACGTGTTCATCATCTTCAACGTGTGGACGTGGCTGATTGCGATCGGGATTATCTTCGCGGCGGCCGCGCTGCTGTTCCGGTTCAACTACGTCGAGGGGTTGTACCGGGTGAACTACACCTGGATGCTGCTCCAGTCGCTGGCGTTCTCGCTGAGCGTGTACGCGCACTACTGGCCGCGGCGCGTCTCCATCCGGCTGTTCCTGATCGGATACATGTTTTACGGGCTGCACTGGAACGCGGCCTACCACAGCTTTCTGATCTCGGTGCTGACGCGCCCCCGGTACG
Source organism: Anopheles quadriannulatus (assembly GCA_000349065.1). Classification (NCBI taxonomy): domain Eukaryota; kingdom Metazoa; phylum Arthropoda; class Insecta; order Diptera; family Culicidae; genus Anopheles; species Anopheles quadriannulatus. The sequence continues at coordinate 610,542 of KB667556.1, read as the reverse complement.
AGTCGCAGATCGCCACCGTCCAGCAGGCGATCGAGGCCGGGTTTGGGTTTGCGGGTGCGGAAAACACGCTCGGCCACTTTGACAAACCGGACGGCGTGTCGCGCCACATCGCCGCGCACTACGCGGTGTGCAGGAATTTGGACGAGTGTCTGGGGCGGCTGCGCCGGGAGCGCACGGTTGCGATCGCGATGAGCCGGGCCCATTCGAGCAACAGCCGGGCGATCGGGGAGGCCGAGCTGTACTGCTTCTCGAAGGCGGAAAACATCTACACCTACTCGGTGAGCATGCTGGCGAAGAAGGACTTTCATCTGCTGCCGAAGATCAACGAGCTAATACGGCGGATCAGCGAGAGTGGGCTGCTGGGCAAGTGGCAGAAGGAGAGCGAAAAGATACGCATCGATCACGATGAGGACGAGGGGGCGGAAGGCGATGAAGGAGGCGGCAGCGGAGGTGATGGTGAGAAACGTGGAGAAGGACAGACGATTCTGCGGCTGGATCACATCGAGGGCGCCTTTCTGCTCGGTGCCGCCGGACTGCTGCTCGCGCTAGCTGCGTTCATCGGCGAGCTGCTGTACTACCGGGCGAAGCGGCGCTATCGATGGCGAGACAATCTGGCCGATCGGTATCTTTTGTAGGGAGGGGGGGGGGGTACATAGAGGCTCAAAGCAGCAGGAACCGGCGTGTGCGCGGTCGGGCGCGTGCCATGTGAAAGGAAGTTAGTGACCTTGTGCGGTGTGCGCTCTTGTAAGGAACTTGTAGTCAAGCCATGGTGCGTTGAGTTTTGCCCGTTGAGAGGCTCGCGCGTGTGTTGGTGTTCTTTTTTTGCTCCTGTTGTTGTGTGTGTTACCATTATTCGGACGAATGTTGTTCGGTGTGTGACGACCAGCCAGGGGCGGATGGGCGCGAGTACGAATGTGTACGAACACTTACATTCCACCGGAATGGGGGCGCACGCGCCCTGTCCGAAGGTCTTAAGACGGTTTCGATTCGATTGTCGGTCCGACATTCGAGGCATCAACTGTTAAACCTATTTCCGACCGGCGTCTTACGGTGGCACGCATTGTCAACGGGGTGGACCACTGGTGGTAGCAATTAAGTGGCCCGGGCTGGGTTGATTTCCGGCCCGGGTTGTGCCTCCCCCCCAAACGCGGAACGCACTCGATTCCGCTCGATAAGCACGCTGAGGAACAAAATGAGTACTCATGTTTGAGCTTGCTTGCGGCGAGTCAATTCGAAACCGACCACCCGTCCCATCCGTGTGGTCGGTGTTAAGGGTGCGGAAAATCTCTACGTACGGAGCTCACGCCCACGAAGCTCGGAGGTGTTGCTGGCATGCGTTGTAGGAAATCTGTGCCTAAGTACCTGTCTTATTCACACTGGCGCTGCTCGCATGAGTGGCGCGGAGTTGTTTGTGTTGGCGTGTGCCCTTGGGCGGAAGTATGCAAAGCGAAGGTCCGAGCGAGCGTTTTTTACAAGTGTCCGAAAGGGGTTTGGGAATTTTTAGGGATATTGATGTCGTTGAATAGTACAAAGGTGTGGAATTGCACGATAGTGAGACGTTAGCTATTAATGGTGAAATATATGAGTGTAGGAATTGCAATAATTGGTTATAACATGTACAGTTATAACAAATCACTGAGTGTTGTACGACCTATTTACGATATTTAAAATGGAATGTATATTAAAATGTCTGAGATTTATCGATCGCATATTGGGCGAGGATTAGTGCCATGGCGAATAGACAATTGATGTTGCTGCTAACCAACCCGGTGGATTTTGCATCTGATTTGTAGAGCATAAGTAGAATTTGGATGAGAAAGATTCTTAATCAATGATTAAGAAGGTAAGGTAGAAGATGAATAATATCCCGAACATTCATGTGAGAATTATCTGACTTGGAGAGTAATAATAATCTTAACTAAGCGAGATTATTTAGGTTGTCTGTTGCGTTCCTTTTTTCTTTAGGTATCGTCAATAAAAAATATCAGTGTTGAAAATCGACACATGTTGTTAGTAAAATGAACAAATGTAAAATTTGTAAAATATTTATATGATGTAAATATAAATGTATAAAAACAATAACTGATATGAACTGTTTTTGTGTAATCCAGCATTATATTCGTCATGATTGATTCATATTACTTAGACTCAATTTCAATGTTCAATTCTTCTTCTATTTGCGTAACGATGATCTATTCGATCATGCCGGCCTATACAGACTTTCGACACTTATTTAGTTCCACACAGCCAGCTAGTCAGTGCTTGCCACGGTGGACGGCCCATGCTAAACTTGATCCCATGATGGACATATTATTAAGCTATTCGAGTTGCCGTTTGTACCGCGAGACTCCCAATCTCAAGTCAAAACAGTATGAATTGTTGCGTGTGATCTTTTCAGGTATCTATCTTTTATCCAGATTTTATTGTATTTACTTCTTTATTACAGAAAGTTATTCCGTTTTTATTCAAATTACGAACAATTTCAAACTGCAGACATTCATCATTGTTTTTTTTAAATTAAATTTCAACATATCTAGTCCCTGGCTATGCCGATTTTTAATTTTAGATTATTTCTATAATGCACTGGAGTAAAACTATATAAAAAAATGTGTGAAAATGTGTCTGACCCCTTGTAAGTCTTGATGTCACGATAAATAAATATTTTCTGTCAGAAAATTCACCACCGGAAGCATTCAGTTTGGTTTCAAATCGACTTCAAAGTAATTTCTACAATAATTCATATTACTCTGGTCCAGATGCATTGAAGTACATCGGAATCCTTTGTAGAGGTAGTTATCAATGTGAAAACAACAGTGTTTTATCATATTGTGCTCTGATTTGCAATAAAACACTTATTTAATTTTGTCCGGATTTCGAAGCAACCTTGCTTCCGGATTTTGTTTACCTTGTTTAAAATTCCGCACCGCCGTAGTAAATTGTGATAAATTGCATATTGCAATACTGTTTAGGCAGAGGTAATAACAAAAAAAAAACGATATTTCAAGCAAGATGTAACGAATGCCTTAATCGCCGTACGGGGAGGATCGTTAATTCGCGCAGCAGCACTGGTTTGTTGGTGCACTGTTTTGTTTATAGAGACTTTGAGTCTCGCGACTGCATTCGTCTCTCAACGCAGCAGTACCATAGTTCAATGCATGTAGGAGTACAAGATATAAACAGCACTCAAACTCTGTTGTCATTATGACCATTGTTCTGACCGTTTAGCAAGACACCGTCACTCAGAGTTGGGTGTTCGGAATTTAAAAGAAGGTAAACACTAAAAAGTGTAGTTTGTGTGTGTGTGACTGTGAAGATTATTGACGAAAATTTGAGGTTGTTCACAACTCGAATCAAAATTTCCTTAATTTGAAATATAAGCTCGAAACTGTCCGGAATATGAATCAAAATATCTTTGCAGATTAATGCTTTTTTGCAATATTTCGAGTAGAATGTTTGTTAATCTTTTTTCTCAAATTAAATCGATCACTTCAGATAAGCGAATTATGCAGAGGCATGAAGCAATACGGCTTTCAACTTTTTTTGTTTTGGTGTATTAACCTAGAGTTTACATACAGAAATTTTACATACAAACATTATACAAGGTTTAAACACCTTGCTGTAATAATCAGTAAATGTAAGTCAAAAGTATGTTTGTCACAAGTAGGTTACAGCAAGTCTGTGATGATGTTGATGATGAGCTTTGCTAATGTTGTTGTTGTAATAAACAATTTTATTCGAATTCGACAACCGATACTGCTCCACATGTTTCTTTCCTTATAATAACAGCTCATGTTATTGTTTCGAAATTTCACTTTATTTGTGCTCTAGCTTCAAAATGCTTTTTTTGCGTCGACACTTAATGCTTCAAGGTTACAGCAAGAAACATTGAATCGAAATTATCCTCAAGCCATTTTCAAGGTATCGTCTGTGGTACAAACAATAATTGTACTACCTTCCTTACCCTCCAGTCATATCACCTGCGTTAATGTAGCGATACTGAAAGGTAAGTAGGCAAAGGCAACACTACCAATCGTCTACATGACCCGGAGTCGATCTAGAAAGATAAACAATAAGCAGTAAGTATTTTAAATGCATGTACTCGAGTACCCCCACAGCCTCCTGCAGAGCTAAGAAAGCCGTTACACACACACAGATACATCGATATATTAGGCCTTCAGACAGAGTGGGGAAAAATGCAACGCGATCGAATTTGCAGTGCAGCTTTAATTGCAAACTGTCCACTTATCACGGAGCTCACACCGCCAGCAGCTAAAAGCGACCTGTAATGCGTTCCTCCCACTGAGCGGCGGTTGCTCAGGAACACCACGAACAATGTAGCATTGACATGCAGAGCAGCGTCGACCGGTTGTAGATCACGGTAGAGCACGCCGTACGCTGCTTCCACGGTCGGTTGTGCATTAGCCTCGTCTACGTAGCCCGTGAAGAAATCTCGGTATTATGTAAAATATTCCTATCAACCGCTTCCGAAGCCCAGCAACAAGAGCAAGGGCGAAGGAACCAGTGAGGGAAGGGTGAAGGGCGGAAAGGGAATAAATTGAAATGCAAATAAAAAAAATGAATCACGCTCTACGAACCACTATAACATAACCCCTAGTCCTTGGCGTGTGCAGCTTACAGCAAGTTCCAGATTTTGGGCTTCGCATTAAATCTCTCCACAAAAGTTGCACCGACAAAGATAGGGATCAAAACAGGTTTTTCGATAGTAAAAAATAGTAGAAAAAGGTGCGTGACTCTCGAAAACGCAAGTAAAAACAGAAAAATAACACTCACAAAAAATCGTCTCAGTGCGTTCTGAAAAGGATTGATTGCTTGAAGCACGTGTGTCCAGCGCTCCGCCCGATTTAGCGTGGTGAACCCGAGGTCACAGCTTGCTGTCCGGCAGTTGCTATAACAGGAATGCAACAAGACACTGATCGGTCAGCCTATTTTAGGCCGCGGTGATATTGTTGTGATTTTTTTTATTATACAGTAAAAAGAAGCAAAACTCTTACGTGAAAGTTGCACTCGTAGCGCAGCTGAAGGTCACCGTCTCAAGAGCCAAAATTTGTGCAAGCGGTGCATGAAGATAATGCAAAATAATAAACACGCTCGCAACAAGTATCGGGGCTATTTAATCTGTCCAACTAGCCGAGCCGGCTGGTATGGTGTGACCTGTTTCGTAAGGTTTCGGAGGATATATTTCTAGTACGGACACCATCGTGCAACTGGCCCATAGATCAGCTCGAGCACGAGCAACATGCTACCCTTGTCTGCAGTGCAAATTTGCCTCCCCATCGCACACACCGTCCCCGCCATTGCACATTTATTTATTTCGGCTCCATCCCGGTCACGCCCGCTGGTCCCTCCTACTGCGACCAGACGGGTTTGAAAACGAAATTGAAAAAAAAAATCTAATTCTTCGAGAGCCACGCGCCTGTCAATTTCGCCTCGGGCACTCTAATACGGTTTGGATCGTTTACGGTAGGAGGCAAAGGGATTGGAGGAAAACCGGCGCACAAAATGTCAAACAGGCAACGGGTCCAACTTGAGACTTGGGGAGGCTGTAGCACAAAAAACCGAAGCACGCTCCCAAATTGAGCTATCGACCAATGGTACGGGCGATTAACACTTTGGGTGTGGGAATGGTGAAGCTCGTGGGAAAATGCTCGGAGGTTGTAATTTAAGCGGCGATTTGTTGATGAAGTGTTTTAACAAGAAACTATGCATTCAATGTTATTTATTTGGTGTCATATAAACGATGGGTATTTGTTTATGAGAGGCGCTAAGCTATTGTTGAAGTATTGTCAATGTAGCAGGCATAACAGTAAGATGAAAGAGAACGCAAAGATAAAGATATTGAGGGTGCTTCAGCAGTTGTTTACAAAAATAAGCTACAAAATAATAAATATCATAACAAATACTATTATGAAGATAAATGTAAAGCAAAATAGTCGTATAATGAATTATGAAAGTAAACGTAAAGTAATAACCTACTAACACAAATATGTTATATCAAAAGTGTAAATTGTTATACAACAATGAAATACGGTCTAATCTGATACGGTTTAAAAATAGCTTTACTGAAACAAGAATAAGAGCATGATGAAAAAAAGACAGTCAAAAAGAAAATTTTGCAAGAAAAGTTGTTAAAGAATTAAATTACACAACAATAAAAATCAAAATATAAAAAGGAATAAAAAAACGTGTTGTGTAAGATAATACAATTTTATGTTGACACTAATTCTACAAACAGTTTGATAGCGATTATTTGAATACAGATCGATAAATTTAAAGCAATTATTATTATTTCTCAACAATGAAATTCCGGATTTGCTATTTTTATGATATTTAAATCAATGAAAAGTACGACGAAGTATAATAACAATAACTGTAAGACAATATGTTTAGATGTTGTTAGCACAGTAGTTATTAGTTCCTAACATTTCATCCCTTCTTAGTGTTAGAATAAGTTAAATTTCTTATAAAATTGTAAGTATTATTTTTATAACTATTGTTTATTATAATATTAGATGCTTGTTTTGAATAAATTTTCGGGGAGGATAAAATAATTTACAAATAGAAAGGACTAACATGGAACAATAAAACTCAGTTGGGCAATTATAATGAAGCCATAAAAATCAATATAAGAATGCTTTTTATATTCTTTCTACTTAATTTTTCTTACTTCTACCTTTTTTCTCGTCTCTTTTCTTTTATATTCTTCTTTTGTATTATTTTTACTCTATTTTTGTTGACTATCCTTATTTACTCAACTATAATAATTTAAAATTATGTAATTATTTTGCATTATTTTATCTACTCAAAATTGTTGCGAAATCCGAAAAAGCTCCAATGCATTATTGATTTAAACAATGATCGATTGTAACCTGCCGGTAGATCGCACCGGATAAGATATACTGACATATTTATTAGATCACTAACGATCGTGCCAAAGCGTAACCTTCCCACAATTTTGTTTAGTGTTTTTTTGTCGTTACCATTTTCGATGGCACGTGCAAAGGACGAACTATTTGGAAAGGATTTCGGCAAGCTGTTGTGAATCGTCCGGCCCAGTCCTCCTTCCTCCGCATAATACGAGCCCCCAAAACCCCAAAGATGGAAGGAGGAGTGCCCGAACCCGTCCACTTCGTAACGCGCCTCCGATCGCCATGATCGGTCGGTCGCGCGCATAAACGCATCAAAAGAGCCTCGTCGAGTGGCACACGACCACAGTTGCCGTTCGGTCGCGAATCGGTGCGGACCATTTTCCTCCGTTCCGTCTTGTAGTGTATCCGCGATAGTTCGTGTGCTTGTGTGAGAGTGCATCCGTTCGTGGGGCAAGTGTGTTCCATTGTGCGGTGTGGGTTTTCCCGTCGACTGGGTTTAATTCTTCGACAGGCAGCAAAGAGACAATGTAAGTCCGCGCGCGGGTGCCCGTGTCCTTAGAACGAGAACGCAAAAGTGAAAGGCAAAAAGCGTGTGCAGCTGAAGGCGAGCATGATGCAGCCATCGATGGTGGCTGGAGCTTGCCGCATGGTGCACCGATGGTGCGCACGCGAACGGGACTTTGCGTCCCTTGACAAGGCGAGCCCTCGGAGGTGCATTCTGTGTCAGGCTCCGGATCGGGCGCTGTGCGCTAATTGCCCAGCGGCCCAGAATGTGAGCTGCAGCGTTTCTCCTCCTTCGGGAACTGGTGTTTCCGTTAGGAGCAACACTGGCTCGAGTGGAGCGGACCAAGCCATTTTTGGGGCTGATCCGTCCGTTCCGGGACTGTGTCAATGATGATGATCGTGCAGGTGTGGCCTTGAGTGTGATCGATGGCGTGTGTGGAGCGGTGCAGCGCGAGAGATGGCACCGTTTGCATAACTCGCTTCGCTTATGATCCGCTCGTGCAAGGCACGGTGAACAAATGTAAGCCGAGTCCACGTGTGTGCGTGCGTGCAGGTGTGTGTTGTTATGTGTGGCCCTACCATAGCACATTAAAGGTGTGACGAATTCCGTGACGAAGTGAACTGGGCCGATGCGTCTCATCGCACGGCTGGAGTGGCCTGAAGATCGAACAATGGACCAAATGACACGGATCTGGCTAAGTGAGACACTACCACACATGCACACTTTGGGGGTTTGTACGCGCTCGATCGACAATCGTCATGGGAATCTCGTTCGCTTCTCCATTGTTGGCCCCGCGGCCGTGGTTATGCCAACAGAGAGGGCCTGTGAAAGACTTGCATATTGTGTAAATAGTGCCATTTAAAATGGGGACCACCTTTTCGCGCCAATGTACCGGTCAGACCTGATGATGGTGGAGGCTTCTCTTTCTCTCTCTATCTGGAGGCTTAACAAATGAAGCATCCCAGCCTTCCACTCGTTCGTTTATGAGTGGCGTCAGCCGGTATTAATGATCGTGCGAAAGAGGGAAACACATCAATATTTTTGAACCAAGTGTGCAATCCACCTAATACCGGGGCCGTATGGTGGGACTTTAAACGACGCCAACCCATCGTAGCCATTGCATGGCGTGTGTGTCACCAAGTGGCCGTTTAGTGGCCATGGTTTTGTGGTTGGCGAATTGGCATTGGCGCATGGTTTTGAGCGGTACTCGGGCGAGGTCTTGACAGTGGATGAGGGTTTCCGCTAGGGGTTTGTTTTTGTTTTTCCTCTCAATTTGGTGCCGGAAATGAGGGGCTGCTGCGGCTTTTGCCGTCAGTTTTGGGTGGAGGTTTCCGCGATTTGGGGGGAAACCATTTACTATTGCCGTTGAACGCTCTGCTGGAAGGGGAAACATTCACTTCAGCACTTCCTACTGTGTTTTGGTGCAGGTTTCTTGGAGCTTGTGCCGTCATTAAGTCATCTCAGGAGAATAATGTGGAAACAATCGTTAATAATGTTAAATCAATCTGAAAACAATTTCACAAACGCGTCCACAAGGACTTTATTTTCTTGACCTTCTTGTGCATTCTTTTGCTCAACCTTTCAGCACGGCGTACGGTAATTGATCGTTACATAAGACAGGCAAAGCTTTTTTATTGCCTTTCTGTTATTTTCCTCTCTCAAAATGGAGAACATGTGAGAAGCGACGGCAACAAGTAATTGGATGGAGCAATATCCGCCAAAAGTACGCACGTAGGCGTATGTTTTGACCGGTTTTGTTGTGTTTTTTTTTCTCTCACTTGCAACGCACGATCAAGATGGAAGGAGAAATCACGATGCCTGCAGTGGCTGTGTAGCGGTCCTTGGCATCGAACCCATCAATTGTCAAACGGCCGATCGCAATCATCCAACCGGTAGTTGGTTCGCAGATGCATAAATAATAGACGTATTGCAGTGAAGTTCAATATTTTACCACACATCGTTGGCGAAAGTGTGCCAATGTGCGTTTTGTGGGGGGAGGAGGGAGGTTCGAATTCGGTGCGAATATTATGCAACGTTGGCGCCGCTAAAATCGAGCCTCTGTTTTGCCGATCAGATGCTAACGGCTATTAATAATTCATCCGGGATGTATAATTTAGTGGCTGTTGGGCATGTTGTCATCAGGCCAATTAAGTGGCAGCAACACCAGGGGGAAATAAAATTTTGTATTATAAGCCGAACGAGTCACTTGTACAACTTTGGTGTTTTCCGAGATATTTCCAGTATTTCTTAAAAAAAAAACAAACGTAAAAAAGTAAAAGTTATAGCACGAGCTTTAAATCAAACGTAACGCACAGCAGTATTAAATTAAAGCCAACGTGCGACACTCGCTACGACCATTCCCGTTTATGCGACAAGCATTCCGGAGATCGAAACGATTGACATTTGCCTCGCGATCATGCACACGCTATCGGGTTATTAGCCCGGGTGGTTTTTCTTTCTGTTTCATTCCTCGCACGTTCGTAATGCGATGCGAAAAATGCATTTGCCTGTGTGCCAGCGAAGGGGGCGCTCCCGATCAGATCGACATCCACCTTTGAAAGTGAAACGATCGCTCGGCGCGGTTCGTGGTCAACGCTGGTGCTGCACACTGCTGTTGTGATGTAATCGACTTCCAATCTCTTTCCCGTTTGCAGCTGTTCAGAAATGCATCGCTGGTGTCTGCTGGCGGTCGTGTGCAGCGGTGTGCTGGTTGGCATCGCCCGGCCCGGCCAGGCCGTCGGTGGTTCGCACAAGATGGAGGTCGTAAAGCAGTGGAACCTGCTCAACTTCAACTTCCCGTGGGACTATCCGGCCGCCAGTAAGGAGTTCTACAACCCGGAAAACGTCGTCGCTACCGGGCTGGAGGTGGGGTACGATCGCATTTTCATCGCCACCCCGCGCCTGTTTTCGGGCGTGCCAGCGACCGTGTCGAGCATTCCGCGCGGCACCAACGGTGACTCACCGGTGCTGCAGGCCTACCCCGACTGGACTCACCATCGGGCCGCCACGAAGGAGTACAACTGCTCCGACATTGGGCTGGTGTCGGTGTACCGACTGCGCATTGACTCGTGCAATCGACTGTGGGCGCTGGATGCTGGCGTTTCCCGGTCGCTGGAAGACTTTGAGGTGACGTGCCCGCCCAAGATTCTGGTGTACGATCTGCACACCGATCAGGTGGTGCGTCGGATCGATTTTCCGCCCGAGGTAGTACGGCGCGAGTCGCTGTACACGAACCTGATCGTGGACGAGACGACGTCCCGACCGGAGAACAACTGTGACGATGTGTTCGTCTACATTACGGATACGGTTGCGCCGGGCATCGTTGTGTACGACAGCGGGAAGGATCTGACGTGGCGCGTCAGCCATCCGGCTATGTATCCCGATCCGGACTTTGCCGAGTCGTCCATTCTGGAGCACCGGTTCACGCTGATGGACGGTATTGTGGGCCTGGCGTTCGATATGGAGGCTGGCATCGTGTACTTCCAACCGTTGGCCACTGATCGGTAAGATGACTTACCAAGTACCGTTCGATCGTGTGTGTGTGTGTGTATGTGCGTAATTTAAACTTGAAACTTTCTTTCCTCCTTTTGTGTATAGCATTTTCTCCGTCACCACGGCTGCGCTGCGTGCTGGTCCGTTGCCATTCGGAAAGGATCTGCCGGTGAAGCTGGTGGGACGCAAGTCTTCCCAAGGCATTGGACTGGGCGCTTCTCCTCGTGGTGGCACTATCTTCTACGCACCACTGTCCGAGACGGCTGTCGCATCTTGGAATCCACGAACGAACGAGCATCAGTAAGCATATCTGGCGCAGGAAGTACTTGACAGCTAGACGTTAACATTATTCCCTTTCCGACACCTTCTAGGATCCTTGCGCAAGATCAAGAGAAAATCCAGTTTGCTGCCGATCTTCGTACACCGGACCGCGACGGTACGGCACTGTACGTGCTGACGTCCAAGTTCCATCGCTTCTTCTTGAAAAACCTCGACGCCAACGAGTTCAACACGCGCATCCTTCGCATCGACGGTGTGGCCATTCCCAGCGGACAGCTTGCCACCCAGAGCCATCTGCGCCCGACCGTTCCGTATGACACGCTGCACGGTAACGCATACTATCACCCGTCGGTCGTACTACCGGTCCCGTACAAGCCGCTGGGGCCGGTGTTGCCCCCAGCAGCAACCACTTCCAACCCGCTGAGCGTGTTTAACACGCAAAATATGCCCTTTGGCCATGGTCTGTTCACCAAGCAGTCGACGTTCGGCCACAGCACCATCCTGCAGCAGGGCAAGCCGTCGCAGCCGTTCTTTGCGCTAAATAATGGTGAAAAATCATTTCCTCCATCGCTCGGATCCCGACCACAGTACGGTGCGAGCGGATCTCCGATCTTTGTCCCGAAGCTCAACCAGAACTTTAACGATCTGAATTTGCTGCGCTACAGGAAGAGCGTGCCGGTAAATCAGACCGCGCTGCATTGAGTGCAGGTGGAGGCGGAGCATGTTTGATAAGTTTTGTAAATAGGATTTAGTTGCGAGGACACAGAAAGAGATTTAACTGCAATAGTAGGTGAGTGATGCGTTAACATTGCGCCATTGAAATAGCGAGAGATAGAGAAATAGAAAGAAGAAAAAACACTGCCCATATTCGCCCTAAGGTTCCGTGACAGCAGAAGCAAATACTCTTCATTAGGTAAGAATAAAAACACATTCCTGTAAATTGTATTTAAAATGAGAAGCTCATGTAACAAACAAAATAAAGCAATTCATCCCCTTCCATCCTCATAAAATGAGTACAGTTGCTTTTGTTTTTTGTTGTGAAAAAATAGCAGATATTGTATGGTGTTGATTGTTTTTCATATCCCTTACCTTTTATTGACTTCTTTGAATAGCTCAGCTTTAATCGATCCTATTTTTATCCATTTTACTACTGGTCTTGTCAAAGGTCTTGACCGTGTAGTGGGTTTCATGGTCACTTGATACCCCTTTGTCCACAATTCTCCATCCGGTTTCTATAGCTTTCTCAGGCCTTGAACGTCGCCTCGTTTTCTCAATATAATCTAGCATAAATATAACAGCACCATATTTAGAACTATGAAAATGTGTTAAATAATCGCTCGGATATACGCTATCATGCCTCAACAGTGACGTCCGATTTCATCTTTCTATTGCTAGTCTCTGGTTAGTCTTAAATGACTTTTCCATTCCAGTCCTTGTCGTAGTACGATACTTGATAAGTTGGCTCTCTCTCGCTCTCTCGCTCTCATGCTCTCTCTCTCTCTTTTTTTCTCTCTCTCTCTTTATCTCTCTCATTCTCATAACATGCCTCAGCCATCGTATCCTACCAGTCTTCGCCACAGTCAGGATCCTCGGATCGCCGTACAGCTCAGCAAGCTCGTGGTTCATCCTTCTCCTCCAAACTCCATGCTCGAACACACCGCCAAAGATGGTCCTGAAGATGCGTCGTTCCAACATGCCCAGAGCGTTTGCATCCTCAGCTCAAATGGTCCAGGACTCGTGTCCATAGAGGAACACAGGGGGAATCAATGTGCGATATATCTCACATTTCGTGAGGGCTCGATGTCTTTTGGATCTCAGCAGTCGGTGAAGCCCATAATATGCCCGATTCCCCTGTCCTCTGTTATTGTCCGAAGCAACGACCGTCCCGAGATAGCAAAATTCCTTTACTACCTCGAGATTATCGCCGTCAACCAATAAACTACTTCCCAGATGGTCTGAGTCTCCGGCAAGCAGGTACTTCGTCTTCGTCGTATTGATTCTCAATCCAATTCTTGCTGCTTCGCGTTTGAGTCGGGTGTACGCCTCACACACCTTCACCGTTGTCCTGCCGACGATGTCGATGTCATCCGCGAAGCCAAGAAATTGGAGGATATGTTGGCTATAAACATTATTATTGATCAAATTCAATAAGGTACTACAAAGTTGCGTTGTTGAATATGCAATTTCTTTCGTAACATTGATATGATGGACTATTGGCTGTCAACAAAATTTCTTTTGATAATGCCAGATAACATGTAATACGATAATGCAAATTGTAGAACAGTAAAACTTATTCTGTATTGTAAAGAATCTGAACATTGGTTATTGTTTTCGTTGTTATGTTTATGAACTAAAATATAAATAAAATATAGATAAAATATGAAAATATTTTTTTAAAATTATTATAAGATCTTTACTAAAAAATGAATGATCGCTCTATTTTAGGAATAAAATTATGAATTTAACTAAATAGTGCTGAAACTTCTAAATTAATCAGCTTTCTCGCTTGCACTAGACTTTATGATTCTAGGTTGCCAGTTTTTTTTGTGCTTCAAATAAAACAATACATGTATATTTTAACATAAATAATAAACCTTAAAATATGTTTGAAAGTATATTTAAACTCAAACCGTATTTGGAGCACTTTTTTGATTAAGTCTGGAGAAAATAAGAAATTAGCTTGGGTTGGACAAATTGGGTTTTTCTTCAGGCGATGGGGACGGTTGCTGTATAACAGCGATGAATGTTATACGTTGTGAGATGGTTTTGCATACATTTAGGCGTATAATTTCGGTGCAGCGACATAGAAGCAAACACCACAAGTAGTAGAATAAAAAAATCAGATTTTAAAAGAGATTTCGTGTTGCAGTGAAGAACAAAATATGTCTGTCCTGTTTTGAAAATTCAACACGAAATCTATTTACTTTAATAGGTAATAAATATGCAAAAAAATTAATTGGTAAATAGTTTAGAAAATTTAGACAATAAGCAAAAAAAAATTGAATTTTGTAAAATCTTCTGCATTTGATCTCACTCAACATGGGTTTTTCTTAATTTGAGTTTAAAAGTAATATTCACAGATTATCAAAACTGGTCATCATTGGTTCTAGGTTTGTCGGAAAACTTCCCTAGTCAATGTTGGGTGAACATCGAAAGCAATATTGGGTGAATATCCGTACAAACGGTTGTTAAAAGACCGTTTTAAATTGTAGCACATGAGGCATAGCAAACCCTCGCGTAGTTAATCTCTAATCATCCGTTAAAGATACTATCCATATCCAGCACCTAGTTAGCTTGGCTGATGATTGCTGACCTACTTTTTGGCAGTACGGACAGCCGTGGCAGTTCGGGAGCAGTTAGCCCGTTGCCTGTCGATAATTGGCTACGTTCTGGTCGGTACCGAAATGGGAGCCCACACATTAGATTAGCCACCGCGGGTTTGGTAACGATCTAGCCTTTAGCTACGCACGATTAAATGCATCGCATTTTTAGCGTTCAACGGAACTGAAACCGATTCGCCCCGATCGAATCGCGAATACGAGCTTATTTTAATGTGCGAACTTTGCCAGCGCCAGCCAGTTAAAAAGGCCGAGTGAGAACGCTAAAGCATTTGCCGGAATAAGTATGCTAGTAATAGCGAAACGCACCCAAAGTGCTACCATTACGATCGATGCGATGCTCGGGTGCTTGCCATTCTTTGCTTTGCAAAAGAAAACATTATTTTCCCGCGACTCGGCCGGGTCGTTGCTTTCAAATCCCAATCGGCGATAGATGTGATGGACTCTCTTCCTCCCGTTGCGGTTCATTTACTGCACACTACCGTTCAGTGACCTAATGCAATGAGGTGGGAAGATCCGAAGTTATCCGCGTGTGCACGTGCTTTGGTGCCTTTGGGAGGCAGCAATGCACCTACGAGGTCGTGGAAATGGTGGTACGAGAGCCGTGTGTGTGTGTGTATGCGATTTCTTTCGGTGTCGGTATTTTCGTAAAAAAGCTAAGCTCAATCATACACACTTACGCCCACTCACACGTACCATGGTAATGACGATGAAAATGTGACGTGGAAAATGGGTGGAAAAGCGAAGCTAACGATGTGAAAAAGGAGTGGAAAATGATGAAGAAAAAACATAAGACAATAAAAACTACTCTGCGTGTTTGTAATTGATTTGACTCTGTTTGGTTGCATTTCTGTGATTTCAAGTTTTCTCGTTGCTGTTGCATCGTGTAACAAATGTGTTGTGTCTACGACTACGACTGTCCGTATTTTCGGTTCATCTCTTAATGCTGCTGTTGTTGTCTACGATACTGTTGTTTTGTTGTTTTGTTCCGTTTGTTTTTTCTGATTTTCTTTTCCTTTATCCCGCTCCCTCTCTTTAACTGTGGCTAAAGGTACAACAATTAGTTAGGAAAAACTCGTGACGCCATCTGAAGGGTAGGTGGTGGTGGTGGTGGTGGTTGGTGGTGCCTGTGTGTCGCTGTCGTCGTTCTCGTCACTGTCATGCAGTTAAGTCTGGCACCACCGTAAAACAACAACACAACAAACATTTTTGCATTACTGTATCACTGTTGCTGTGTAATGTGTCTGTGTATGTGTGTGTGTGTTGCTTTTATTTGGCCTACTTGGCCGTCACGAGATCCACACTTGTGCCGCCTGTCCTCCATTCTTTGCAAATTGACAATGGGTAGGGAAAAGGGGAATGAAAATCGCACTGAAGTGCTGAACTGGCTGTTGAGTGCTCGGAAAATTCGCACACTTAGAGTAGGCGTGGAGCCTTGTGTAAGAGGTAGGTGGGTAGGTGGCAGTGAAGTGAAAGTTTATCGGGATGGGTGGGGAAAAGACACGCGAAGGGATTGGCGTGAAAATGCGCGAAACAATTGAATGAAGAGATTGAAAACGTGGCGAAGGTTGCACCTGATAGGGAAAATAAAGGGACGCGAAGGAAAGGCTAAGAAAGGGCCTCCGCAGCACAAACACGGGGCGGAGAAAGTACGAAAGGGTCAATTGTTGATAGACGATTGATAGAATTGAAGCAACGTGAGAAACGTTACGAAGGGAGGGAATCCGATTGTATGCAGATTGGGTACCGCGTGTGTTTTCCCCCCGGCCAAGCGAGAGGAACAAATGCACAGAGGACAGACTGGAATAGAGGTCGAGATCCGCAATATGCGGATGATCGTGTGGCCACATACGGGCCATCGGGAGAAGGGTGAAAAGATTCATTAGGGTCTTTGGAGAGAAAAGCACAGCACGTTAGCTGTTTGCTGTGTCAATTTGCTTGTCGATTGTGTGGCGACGGCACAAGAACAGGAGCGACAGAGGAAAACAAAACGGTCGACTTTAAATAATTTAAATAACTTAAATAAATAAATAAATATGTTCTAGACACTGTGCTGCGTCACGCGACTCGAGATGGATGATGACGATGATGAAGGGATTGGTGATGGTTTTGTTGGAGGTGAAGAAGTAGCACGGGAAGTTGTGTGCGTGTGTGGGTTTGGTGGGGAAATTTGGACGCTTTACGCCTGGTTCTTAGCATAGGCACTGTACGCCATATTCTGAGCGATCGCCGCAGCATCGGCCGATCGACGATCCCAGCCGCCGTGTCCGGAGCCGCCGCTCGACCAGCCGCTACCGTGCTGCTGCTTGCTGGCGACCAGCTTTTTCAGCCCGATGATACCGGCCAGCAGGAGAGCGATCTTGGACACGATCAGCGCCTTGCCGGCGAGCAGGTAGAGTCCGGCGATCGCCACCGGCACCATGGCGGCCATCTTCATCATGAAGCCCATGATCATCATGCTCATCATCTTCTTCATCTTACCGCGGCCTGGAATCGAGATGAAAGAAGTCGTTACAGAACAGCAAAGCCATCAGTAAGTGTTTTATCAACAATTTCGCGTTGTGCAAAGTGATGCGTTCAGTGTAAGAGGTGTTTGTGGAACACTTTGGACCTAACTGGGAAGTGATCCGGTAAGATCACTAAAGCGTTCTACTACATCACTTCACATTGCAAAACTCCCCCAGTGCAGCTCACCTTCCTCCAGGCCACGGCCGAGCTCCTCGCTGGACAGCTTCGGCAGGGTCACCTGCACCGTGCGGCTGCTGAAAATGCCCGCAACCTTCTCGAGCAGCATGTTGGTGAGCGCCTCATCCCGTGCCTCCAGTCCGCGCGGCAAGCTCTGCTCCAGCTCGGCCTCGGTCAGCGGTTTGGTCGGCTCGGCCGCCGCCCGCTCGTTACGCACAATCTTCAGATCACCGAGTGCCAACGCATCGACTCGGGACAGCCGATCGATGAAGGTGATGGCACGCTTCTTCAGGCACGGGCTGAAGCCAGTTTCCGCCTTCGAGCACTCGTCGTACACCCGCACAATCGCCCGCAGGCTCTGGCTCTGATAGTCCTCGGTGGCGGCCGCAACCACACCGATCAGCACGACGGCTAGAACGGAACGCACTACGGGATTCATTGCTGCACCTTGCACTTGCACCTTGCACACACTGTCGAAAACACAGAATCACACAGAGTCGCACACTGAGCTTTAGGATGCGAGTGACGCGGCACGGATGGTAACGGGTGTCCTGGTTGTTGCTGGCGTCAGTCAGACTCGATCGTCAGTTGCTAGATCACTGATGCTGTACTGCTAGGGAAACGTCATATTTATACACACGCCACCGGACCGGAGCTTGCGAGCGGATCCGTTTTCCCGTCGAAGCGCCAGCAGAAAGCAGGGTCGCTACCAAGGGAGAAAGATCTTTCTCCCGCTCTCTCTCGCTCATTTTCGAGCGCGCTCGTCATGTTTGCGCGAAAAGTTCAATCTCTTCAGCTGGTCGCGCTGGCTAAAGCTGTAAACCTTTTCGTGCTTTTCTCGCGCGCGCACGTTCATGACTTTGCATGACTCATGGGGCGGAAGTGGAACCGAGAAGAACCGACCGACCCTTTTCCGTTTCCTTCTATCGGCTGGCTGCGTCTCAGTTGTGTCTCTCGCTTTTTTCACCGCGAGATGTGTTTTCGCTTTCCATGGTGGGAAAAATCATAGGAACAGTTTTCACCGTGCGTTATACCCGTGCATTAGTGTATATTCTCGAATGATTTGGTAGGCTGCACCGTTCCACCAACGGCCAACCAGCCTACCCGAGCATTGCCACTCTCTGGGACACTCTCTTTTCGTCGCCCAGGCTTGTGCATACAACTTTTGACCACTCCAGAAGGCGGCAACAGGGTGAAGGGACACAGGAACGCGCGTAAAGGAACTTGACTTTGAAAAGCGGAGAGTTCAACGAGTGTATGTGTACTTGAGGCATATGCACCCCACGTGTACGCTCGTTTGGAATCAGCGTGGTTTGCATATACCGTATCTTTATGGCCTCCCAGAGGGCATTAGCGTCCATTTCCTTTGAGCCTTGGGGTAATGAAGGGGTGTCGGAGTGAAGGTGACGGCAAGCCAACGTGAATTGTACTGGAATGACTTTTCCTTTTTGAGGTGGAATGTTGCTCTTTCTGTATTTGCTGTTTTTGAAAGCAAAGGTTGGAAGGTTGGATAATAATGGAGGAAAAATTTCTGCTCAAGAATGAGCTCATACATGTCGTAGAGGGAAACCCGGGTATACTAGGCACACCTAAGTGCCATCAAAATTCAACCAAAAGAACGGCGTTTCGTTCTCGACGTCGTTTAGAGGTGAATCATTAATATTTCACTTCTCTCTGACGCTACTGCATCTGGTTGTGATTTGTTTTAGAACAACCTGCTAGCAAGACCGATGCAGGTGCCCTAAGAAAGAAGCGTCACTTGCCGGGGAGGATCATAAAAGCACACTCGTGCGTTGAGTTGATCGCATGGTTTAGGCAGTGGGTTATTTTTTATGTTGGTTTTTGGTTTCAGTCTAAACATTTCTCCCACGAAAGAGAAGAGACCTCCGTTGTGGTTTCTAGCTGCTTTTTGGGTTTGTTTCGCAAATAACTTGCTGACCAGTTGGTTCGCCCACTTTTCTTACCGCGAGCTCCTATAAAAGGGAAGTAATGAAGTTTTTCGGCCTTACCGCGCCACCGTGGCGGAAGGGATGCGTTTAGAGTGTTTATTTTCATTTTATTAGATAAAGAAAGTCGCAGCCACATGCGTGTGTTTCATTCGGTAGTGAGAGCGTATGTTAGTACCCGCTTTGCTGTTCTCCACTGGGAAGCGCTCGGGGCTTTATGGGTACGGCGGCAGCTTACCGCGACGTATTTAATGCGTTTTTCGGTAGGTCAAAGTAATGAACCCGTTTGTTAGCTGGCTAATGAACTAAGGGAGGAAAAGCAGCGGAATTGCGATCCGTTTTTGAACGATGCTGCTAGGCGCTATGGAGCCCGCATCTCTCCTGTACGATAATTGATAGAGGTATGCATGATTGTGGATCTAATTGAAAGTAGCGCCAGCGATAGTTGAACGCGAAACGAACGGGCACGGTTGGTAAAAAGCACTTTTGTTCATTTCACAGATTTTCAGTGCGGTGGGTTATGGACACGTACCGGGATAATAGTCAAAAATATGCTAAATTTGGGCTAGAGGGCTCGACCTGCTTTGTTAGGAGTTAGAGTGTGATAGGGAAAACAAAAAAAAACGTATACAACTATTACCCTGATATAAAAATTGGTAATATTGTCCTGTTGTGTTAAAATTACTTATAAAAAGAACTTATTAATTTCGACTAAGTAAAATACTTGTATTATAAAATGTTTAATAGTTTCAACACTTTTTCAGCAATTTGTATCGGTTAAATAATCATCGCTTTTTTACTAACATAGTCTGCATTTATGTGATTTTAAGTTTCTAATTAAATATCAAATCGAATGATCTTTAATTATCCGCTCGTAGTGATGTTGGTATTGCTCGCTTTGTTGATTTTGACAAAGAGAAAGCCCTCAAAAAGTTGTCATAGAAAGCTATATCGCGCTGATTAGATTCAAATATTACAATCGTGCACAGCCCAACTTCCGGAAACTGGCAAAAGCTGACGCTCACCCTTGTGCAACATGCGTGACGCCACCTTTACCAATAATGCTTTGCTCATTCGTGAGCTGTGATTAGTTCGTTGGTGGCACTTTTTGCCTTCTCAAATCAGCATCTTCTCCGTAACCTGCCGTCGCGGCATCGCGGATCGCTCATCAATAATTTATGAACCCACAAAAGGGACAACCCTTGGACGCATAAAATGTAATCGTTGCGCGGACTCTTCCGTTTTGCGCCATTTGCAGAGCGTGCTCAAGGATGCGCTGGACCGAACGATGAGGCAGCAGCGCAAGTTCCGCCAGTCCGTTCACTGGCGTGTGTTTGCTGGGTCGCCTGTTACTACTGCGAACACAAATGGTCGCGAGCAATCGCACACGTCGTCGTCGTCCACGACCGTCACTTGAAATTAACAATTACAATTTTATTAGATTTACTTTCACCCCGCGCGATCGCATCGCGCTGCATGGTTAAGTGCTGCGGAGAGCAATAATCTTTCTCGCCTAATCTTGTCCACTGCCCACCGTCTCCCGTCTCCTTACGAGTTCCTGTCTCCGGCGTAGTACGTTGGATGACCGGTGGTAGGTTCCTGCCGGTTCCAGGCAGAAATAATAAATTTCGGTTTCTAGCGTTTCTCGCGCGCATCCAACTAAACGGCGTCTCGGCTGTGGGTCGCAAGGTAAATTTGGGAAGGAGTCGTTTGGCTGCGATGTGACGGGAATGGTGTGAGAAGTGCTTAGGCTATGCTAGTGGGAAAACTGGTACTTCCAGTTCTGTGCGAGCGTTGCTCATCTGGTACCGCTATCTGATGTCAATTACCGTATGTTTTTGCATTCACAAAAACGCTTCCACTTTCGGTTTTCAAAAGGGGTAAATTCGTTGAAGAAGAATATCTGGTTTAGTGTTTGTTGCGTACTTTAAAGGAGTTTGCTTTCGTTGTTTAAACATGTATGTTTTTCGTTAAAGATTGCTTACATGATTTAATCATTTTATTGATGTAATTTAAAATTCTAGTTAGCTTTTTTGCATATTTTGCACATTATTTGAAAATAATAGATCTGCACCAATATCATATTGGTAATTTCGTAGAATAAAAACCAATGCCTAACAGTTTATTCTGTGTGGCCCTTTTGATCAGAAAAGCATAGATAAAAAGTATAGAAAAAAAATGAATTATACTCTACTAAAATGGAAAAGCAATAGGATCAATCAGTATAGTGATTTTTTTTAAATAAAATGTTAACTTTATTGTTAGCTTATAAAATAGTAAAATATCTTAACGTTGTGAAATTGTAAATACTATCGTGATAACATCTAGTTTTCTCTAGACAATTTTTTTAATGTAAAGAATACTTTATTATAAATTAAAATCAAGAGAATGTAGCAATCTGTTTAGATAAAAATATTACAATTATTATTATTTAACTTTAAATTATTATTATTTTTTCATTGGTGTTATTCTAAATACTATTTCCGGCACTTTTGTTTGTAGAGTATCCTTCAATACCTGTAGATAACAGGTACACATGTATTTTGAGATCTTTTGTACTTCTGTCCACCTTTCAACCAGCGCACACTTGTAGCCGTCCAAAACATGCAGACCTACTTTAGTACGTGTTTCAAAGAGCATAAAATAAAGAAAAAACGAATAATTTAATAACGCTCCACACATCCGACTACGATCTGGCAGCAACGGCACAAAGTGAAAAATAATCGGTACAAAATTAGCGAAACAATAATGGCAAACGGATTTTACTTCGCGTTTAACGTCTGCTCGAGACCTCGTTCCGCCGACCGCGTTACAGCCGAAATTGTCTCAATATTGATAAACATCTCGGCGCTTGTTTTTCTCATCCACTCAGTAGCATTTACGACACCAAAATGTATTGTCGTTTGCTGGGGGGGGGGGACCTTTGGGTGCAGATTCCACACATTTGGAGCAACGGGGAGGTATGTACTCCACATTGGTGCTGCCGTTTTGTTGACAGTAATGTATCGTAAAGAGGTACAATTATTAATACGCTTTTCCATCGCTATGGCTGCAATCGGTGTTTATTTTATATTTTTTCTTCGTTTATTACTGGTAAATGTTTTCCCCGACCCTTCATTCTCTCTATCTCTTCCTCTTGCTGTCTGTTTTGAGATGGAAAGCACATTTCCCAGGGAAACATGTGTACTTTCGATTGAACAGTGTCGATAGAGTACACTGTTTCTTGATTGCAAATCGATTACTCTTACCACGGCGAATTGTTGCAATTGCAGATGGCACAAAATGCTCTTAATTGCGAATAAATAAACCGCACATACACACACACACACATACACACATAATACATATAGCGTCCGGAAAACAGAGCAAGAAGGCAATCCGGGTTTGCTCCGAAATGTTTCGCCCTGCTTCCCGCACGGTCGTGGTTTTGCTGGTCGCGTGCGTGAGCTTTCGCACCGTTTTGACGAGTCCGAGTGGACGAGAAAAGCGTTTTTCTCGCGTAAAAGTTTCACCCTAATTTGGCACCCGGAAGTCTTCCACTTCTTTTCCATCGGTGGGGTCTTTTTCTCTCCGCCGCTGTTCATGCGGGTGTGAGGCCGAGCCGGGTGGGCTCACCTATAAAAATTAAACCGATAACAGACCGAAACGCTATGACCGTGATCATGAGCAATTAACGCGTGGGAGGGGGGGAAGCTGAAAACATGGGCCCAAACGGCGGGCTTTCCCTCTGACGCAACGCCGTCCCTGCTGCCCCAAGTCGCTCCCCGCATTTCTCGGATGGGTGTGATTTTTCCGGCGCAGATCCGATGCAGATGAACTCCAACGGTGGCTTATGTGAGATCGTTTTCGCTAATTCGATAAAGCAGATTCAACGATGGGTGGATATAAAAGCGAAAAAAGCAGTCCAAAGCGATGAGTTTGCGCGCACCGCGGAAATGGGCTGCACAAGTTTTCACTTTTCTTTTTTTCTCGCCCAGTGCTGCAATGGCTACAAATGGACAAAGTAATGGGCAAAAGCATGATCTGCATAAACACGACGTTGACGATGGTTTTGTGAGTGGAACATGTGTCGGCATGATGCTCAAACGGGGTGCTCTCTGTTCGCGTCTTGCGCGTTTGCGGGCCGTTTTCCGCTTCGATGCGATCGAAAGTAACAATGGAGATCGTGGGGCTGACGACATTGCCGTGCGTCATTTATCACACTCTGCGAGGGGGCCGGATGAAGGACTGGGTTTGCTTTGGGTGGATCGAACCAAGTTCTTGTTCATCGAGCAATCAATGATCGGAAAGGATTGAAACGGTGGTCATGGCAAGAAAATAACTCGATCAGAGGAGGGCCCTCGCATTGCTTCGATCGCTTCAATTCACGTGACAATTAATGCTTGCCTGGGTCGTTCAGTGGAGCTGACCGATGGGTGAACCAATTGCTTTCATCGTTGCGGTATGCTATTGTTTGACGCTTGGAATGCGTCCCTCCCGATGCCTGCTAGGGTTGTACAAGAGTGGGTGAAAGTGTTGCTACTTTGCTGTCATTCTGACTCAACTGGCACGTGGATAGCTTGTTGTTCAGACCCTAAAAAAGAGTTGTCCAGCCTCGGTGCACCATATGGCAAAGGAAGTGAAGAAACGGATTTGCGAAAGAGGCTTTGTAAGATTTGTATCGAACGAAACGTGATTTTCCTTCCCTCATCCGTCCAATGTTCGGCCTGAAAAGGAGGGTAAAACAGGGCACAGGAACAATTGCAGGCGCTTCGATCGAATCGTACACACTCAACGTACTGACTCGCTGGCTAATCACATTACGATTGACCCGCAGACTGCGTTCGTTCACCTTGGGTAGAGGAAAACCTCCACATTGAACAGCGCAGCCTCGCTCAGTGGCCTGGGTGCGCTACGAATGGCGCGCACCGAAGGTGAAAATCATTTGTCACTGTGGAGTGTCTGTGTGTGTGTGTGATAAAAGTGGAAGGATGGAGAAATTTTTCCCGCTTGCCCACGCGTTTGGCATTCTTCAGCTGAAAAAGAAAATAATGGCCACGTTCCGAGAGAATTTGCAGAAAATGAATTGGAAAGCTGTATGTGTGTATGTGTGATTTTGTTAACTGATTATGAGAGGAGCATTATCACACCCAGAGTGTGTGGGTACGGTGTGAGAAGCAATGTAATTATAGGCAAAATGCAGTAAAAGTAATTTTGGGAACTGAAAATAAGGTTTTAAAAGAATTTGAAGATAGAATTTTGATATTTTGTACGGGTTGTATCGATGCCAAAGAAAGGCATTGAAAATGGCGAATGAAACCAACGAGCTTTACTGTAACGTCTATATTCAATTTCTTTTTTATCCTTTCTTGAAGACAATTCAAAGGTCATTTTTAACAAAAAAATCAATTGTTAGTCAATCTAAGTGATGATACATTATTTTATTCAACGCTATTCTGATAATTACTCGCAACAAAGAAATCTAATAGCTACAAACCGTACAACATGTATTACTAAAGACACACGAGTAATTTTAACTAAGATCATAAATAAAATTGAAGACCTACCAGGAATAAACTTTAAAGTTTATTTTCTTCTAATAATTCACAAATAATCGACCTTGTATTCACTAGTAAATGTACAAAACTATGATATATTTCTGCCCCATTTGTTCATTTGGGACGAACAAGGCCGCAAATTGCACTAGCGTAAACGCAAAGTTCACTACTACCTTTCACCCGACGCACACCTGGCGAAAAACATTTTATCAGCGATTTATCAGCGAACGAAGGTTAACATGCTGCACGGCCCCAGCGTGATGATAAATCATGTTCCCCTGCGCGGAGAAATTTTCCTCTCATACCATGTTTCGAGGTCGAATTGCTGATTGCTTGCATCTCGCATTGTCGTCGAGTCCGTACGCTACCGGTCGCTGTGGTGGCTGAAATTAAAAAAAAAAAACAAGTAGTGTTCGATCAACGTTGAGAAGACATCATCGGCCCGCATCGACGCATCGATAATCGATTTGAACCCTAGCACGAGCCGCGCTTTCGGAAGTTCAGTTCAGTCACCTTTGAACCTGTGCGATCCGCGGTAGGATGGTGTTGCAAGGGAGCCAACCATCTTTTAACTGCACTGACTGCACTCGTTTTTTTGTTGCATCGTATGTAGCGTGCTGCAGTGCGGGAAAAGTATGTCAAAGTCGCGAAACAATGGTGTGGTGGGTCGAGATGCTGTGACGGTAAGCGGAAGTTCGTTGCACTTTGACGTACGGTGCTGTTTTCTGCTTGGTATGCTGAACCGTTGATCGAAAGATTTGGACCCGTTGCCGATGAAAACATTGTACAAATTATTGATAAGACGCATAGCTCAGGCTCCTACCCTGTTCTTGAGCCCTTTCGCATCCGAAAAGGGACCGCGTCCTGGATTACATTTTGCTGTGTTGTTGTGAAAAGTGAACTCGAATTAGTCCGACCGCATTATGATGTGGTTAGATGTTTGTGACTCCACTCTCAATCACATTCCATCCCGGGGTCTCGCATCGCACAAAAGTGCAACCTAGTTGTCACTGCAATCACACTCCGCAGTCGAGTGCAGCATGAAATCTTTTTGCAACGGAAAGAAAAGGGTAGAGCGAGCGAGTGGTACCATTTCTATACCAGCGCCGAGGGTTTTTTTTAATGTTCCTCCCCCGGCGGGTTACTTTCTTCCGCCGGCTGCCGGCGAACTGTTCCGGCGGATGATTGGTAATCTAATGTGAGAAGAAGTGATTGTTTGTATGAGATAAACTGAGCGCGAATGCATGATTCACAGGCGTGTGCCGCTTGTGTGCCCGGGCAGAATAGTTACTGGCGAAAGAAAGAGCTATTGAGGCAGCGAGCTTTTGAAGACAGCGAGGAACCGAATGTAGCTCGTGGAGGGGTGGTAGAATATATTTTCTTTACTAATTTGTGAAATGCATATACGCATACATATGAGTGCGGTTCGGGTGGCAGAAATGTGTGGGAAACTGGCCCAGTAGCACGGGAATGGGAACGGGAACACAAGGGAATAATTTTGGCGTATGAAATGTGAGGTTCGTTGTCGTTGTTGCTGTTGAAGTCTTTCGTCTTTAGTGGGTTAATCGAGGAAGAGTAGTGAGCAGCGGTCTGGAATCGTTTGAAAGGCGGTACTTTCTAGAGTTTAATTTTGTTATAAACTGTAAAACTTTTTGTTAAAATTTTTCTGCTTCTTCTTTTATGAAGTTTTGAGAAACATTAGGGTTTGCAGAATTACCTTTTTTACCTGTAAGGGCTGGACTTTCTATCGTTAGTTCAATAGATCAGAATAGATCAGTGAATAAAAAATAAATTTAAATGGTTATAAACGAATCACCTCTGCTGTTGAAAACACATGAAATTAATGAAGTGTACCACTGGCATAGCTCACGCCTTGCCTTATGTTTTTATCATGTATTACAGGAAGCCGAATTCATGTTTTATTACACATTGGTCAATAAAAAAAGAAACAAAACGAAAAAAATAATACAATTCCCTATAACTCAGCCGAACTCGTCCGGAACGGATACGCTTGTACGCGTGTAGATAAAAACAATGTTGCACGATGACGGCCCCAAAAATACCCCCCTACGCATGACTACGGAAATCCGCGGAAAGAGTGTTAACAAAAAACAAAAGCTAAAAGTTTAATTCAATTATGCTACCATAAGACATGGCTTTCTCTTCCCTTGAAAAAAAACAACAACAAAACGTACGCACAAAACAGCAATGCTCGCTTTCGGGATAGCAGTTTGTTCGTTTGCGACCGGCAAAAGCAAGATGTGAAGCAAAACACGTGATAGGAACTGTTTGCTGTTTTAAGTCTAGCGCTTAGAGACATGGATCGTTTTCGATTAATGCATCCCAAAATTCGTCATAATTATCCGAGCGGCACATTTAATGGGTGAGGCCGCTGCAAAGAAGCGTGAACCACCACTGCGGCGAAAGGGTAGGTTTTCAATGCATTGAAAACAATTCGACCGGTAGCGGGGCTTTGCTTCTTTAGTTTAAATGAGAATTTAATAAGTCATCATGGGTGTTTAGAAAATAATGACAGCAAAAAGAGCTTTCTCCAAAAAAACACACCAAACGGCAAATGTGCGAAAACGTAACAAAACAATCACGGGTAGGAGAGAGCGAGAGGAAGATGGGTGGATATTAAATTAAAATCGTCCTCCCCCCTGTCTGGTGGCCTACGGTATATAATCGAAACGGTTGAGGCGCAGTTCAGTAGCAATTCGTTCTGGCCGGAAGAGGTTTTTCCTCCGAAACGTCGATCGTGTTTTGCCCTTTCAGTACATACGAGAAAGTGGTGCGCCCTTCCGGGTAACTCCTAAGAAATCAACTATATGACGATGCATTTATGTGCACATGCATAGACACACCTTTTTGACACTTGGCACTTGGCAGTTAGTGGCTGTTGTGGCACGCTGTACGCTGTGTTCCTTTTTCCACCTGATGCACGTTTCGGCGTGTTTGGATTGTTTCCTTGGGGGGATATAAATGAACACCAGCGTTTATGACTCCCACGGGATGGTCATTAAGTGGAGCGCCAGTGGTACGGGAACACGAAAGAATGTAGTGCAATGGACACGATGCACGAACATGGCCACGGTCACACATACCTTGACTCAAGCGGTTGCGAGCTGTGTGGAAATGGTTGCGTTGGGATGGACGAGGTAAATTAAGAGGGAAAGTGAACATATGATTGATCGAGGACGAATAGGTGTTGGTATCATGGATGAGCATAGAATGAATTAGCAGGTGTCCGAAAACGAATTTAAATGCAGCAAAAGTATTGGTTGTACCTAACGAAAGAGTAATTGAGTTCGTATGTGGCTATTTGCTCACGTCACAAGGAATAATTATAGAAGAAGTAATTTCATTGAATGATTTTAGTTTTACTGTTATAGAAACAAATATTATCTATGTTATATTATCATTAGCAAATCATGACGTAATGTCTGCTTATCTTGTTAATAAACGACAAATATCAAACTATGATGCTATTGAATTTCACAATATGTAATATTTGATGGTTGTAGTTACAATACGAATATGAACATTCTATAATGCAAAAATAATATAATTTTTAATTCGATGTAGATTCAAACATCCCAAAACCATCTGTAAAGATGGCACCAACAAGAACATTGGTTTTAAATTGTACCAAGTTTAGGAATAGTGTTCGCCACATACGTGGATATAATTTTATTAAAGACAGATACTTACTTACTTAAGATATACAATACAAGTAAAATGAAGATGAAATAACAAATACGGTTTCTTGAAACAGCTATTTAATGGTAATAAAACGATGATTTCAAACTAAATTGTTCAATTTAATAGCTCGATACTACTCAATACACAACGTATACGTTCGCATCAAAAAGAATAGTTAGAATAAAACGTCGAATGATCAATTATAATTTCACTGA
Source organism: Anopheles quadriannulatus (assembly GCA_000349065.1). Taxonomy (NCBI): domain Eukaryota; kingdom Metazoa; phylum Arthropoda; class Insecta; order Diptera; family Culicidae; genus Anopheles; species Anopheles quadriannulatus. The sequence continues at coordinate 581,956 of KB667556.1, read as the reverse complement.
GAAGTATTTGATTGAATATTACATTCGTCGCTTAACAACGGTATTTGGACTATCCATTTTTTTTCTTGACATTACCGACTGCAAACGATCGAATAACGTTTTTTCTCCAAAAATTCAATGAATTTTTGCTCGTTTGATAATTTGCACAACTTTATGCTACATTACAAAAAGTAAATAGTCTCGTGTATATCATTTATTTTTCCGTCTATCAGTGTTATCGACATTATTAAGCATCATACTCTTCAATATTAAGCTATTAGTTCGTTCAATGTTTAACAGTAACTGTACACTACAAGCAACAGATCAACGGATTTATATTTTTATACTTTTACCGTGCACAATGTGGTAAACTTGAAACAGCTCATGCTTTACTGCACAATTACGCGACGAGATAGCTAGTTTCCGTCGGATATAAAGCAGCAGCACCATGGCAACATTATTTGAATAACTATTAATTTAAATTCCACCACTCGAAGTGATAGTGCCGTTGATAGCGAAAACCATCCCTAACCACTCTGGCTGACAGGCTGAGCTCAGATAGATTGCAAAATCCACCTATCCAACACTGAACCGATCGCTACACGGACCGGCGAGGAAACTGAGAGGATGCATGAAAGAAAAAGTACATCCAATGTGAAGCCAAAGCGGATGCAACCGTTTTGTTGTGCATTTGCCGTTCGAGGCGGACTTTCTTTCGCTACGTTTTGAAATATCGGAGCAAACTGGCAGTCCTGTATGTTAAGCTGGGCCTCGCTTTAAGTGTGATATGAAGGAGTGAGGGCGTAGGCAATTGATCGTGGGAGCGAAGGTGACGTTGAGCTCTAATGACCGTCGATCGAGGTCAGTTCGGCAGTGTCAGACAATGTTTTATTGCCATTTTGATGATGGTTTAGGGAAGCTGTAGAATATTGCGTAGTGCATAGCCGGATGGAAGATTAAATCATGTCTGTTCAAATTATTTTTCTTTAGGCATAATGTTTCAATGTTACCGATTTAACCAATTGATTCAATTGATCAATGCTACCGGTGTTGTTTAACTGTTGCTGTTACTCTTTACATTACTTGTAATGGATAATATTTTTGTCGGAAACGAGGATCTGAAGATGGATGAACAAACACGCACGAACGAAGCACTTGTCAGATACCATGTGCACAAACTACACCAATAACTAGGATAGCGTGAGAGGAGCGAACACGTCTCGGTCATCACAACTGCACTCGCGACGGTCGTCAACGTCAATCGGCTTACGTTGAATCATGGTTTGCAAGATTAATGGTTTGGAAAATAAGCGATTAACGCCGGACTGGGCGTGAGAGAGTTTGCATAGCCGACATGAGTGAGGAGCAATGTTGTTGTATTTCATCAACTCCGGGTGGAGGTGGAGCCGGATCATTTGACAGCAGATTAAAGCTAGGCTTTAGGAAAGTCAAGCGCCCAAGATGGTTGATTGCAATTATTCAGTAAAAGTGATGCTTTTTTATGTTGTGCAGAGCTGACGGTTTAGTTCACTTGAGAAATAGAAGATCCCAAATAAATTGTATAGTCAGGCGTGGTTTATTTTATCTCGAAAGGAAATCGAAAGTGCTCATCTAACAAATCTAGTGATACAGTGACCCATGGATGGAGAACTATTGCAGAGTAGCAATCACTACTGGAAAGGAACTGTACGACAATTCTGGCCATTGAACCTGTACAATGATGAGCTGGAACAGTGTACCAAAAGTGCGCTAGAAAGTTTGCACGATCACAGAGGCTCCACCCAAATTGTGTGCGATTGAATTTGAAAGGTCAGTAATGAGGGAGGTCTAGAGCATTTCCATTACACTGGGCAAACGATCACCACCACCTTGGCCACCGTCGGTTGCGTTGATTTATGCTCCGATTTTTACGAGCAGGAAAGTGGCTTCGGGGAGCATAGGCCAGATTTATTGCTATTTGGATAGCCGAAGCCCTTAAACATCCATCTCGATCATCGCGAAGTGCAAGCTCGAGCTCACACGGGGTACGATCGATTTATGAGTCATTGGAGTTGAGGCGGGTGGGTCAACCAGGTCATGTATTTGCGCAGCATGAAAACGGTTCCGGTAGCCACCTCGACGCTCGGAATGGTGAAGAACAAACGGGTTTGTTTTATTCGTGCTCGGCCGCTTGGCGAAAGGAAAAGTGACTGTAAAAAGGGCAAACAAGCGACTGTGTTCCAGTGCACGTGTTCGTATGTGGTGTGGCTTTTTGGCATTCTTTTCCGATTTCGTTTCGTCAGGAGGGCTGCTTCTCCTCGGATGGCTGCGGTAAAGCTGTTTTGGAATACAAAGGTGCCGTTGTGGTGCTGACCGGGCTAGGTCAAGATGGGAGAGCAATTGGGCGAGAGAGTTTTTCGCGTGGAACGGAATTAATTTTGCCGACCAACCAAAACATCCTAATGGCTCGAAAAGAATGCATTGCCGTTAGTTGAAGTAGGTAAATGTGTCTTATGCAAATATTTTTCTGAGCAATGTGCATAAATTGCAGCAAATGTAAGAGATGGTCCGACATAGTTCGTCAAGTATGTGACTCACGACTGTTCACTTTCTCTGATCGCACTGAAGTAGTGAAACTTGAAGGGTCACATGTAAAGGAAAACAGATTGACTAGTTTGCAAACTTGTTTTCAGGGGTTATCATAGGGCTACGATAAACTAAGTAGGATATAATAAAGGAAAAAAATTGTAATTACAACAACATTGCATAAGGACTTAAACTGTACATTGCATCGATTCTAGGTGGATTGTTTCTAGTTAGATATAGAAAGAATAATCTTGAGACGATCGCACCTTTATTAAGTATATGAGATGAGATGATGAGAGACCCCTGTACCGAACAATGGAGTAATCGAATCGAGGCCATCCAAAGAAAAGCGACTAGATATGCTGTAAGACTCTTACCATGGCGACAGGGCGATGTGTTACCGTCATACCATTCCCGGTGTCTGCTTTTAGGGATTCAGTCGTTGAAAAAGCGCCGTGAGATAGCTAAATGCCTTTTTATATCAGGACTACTTAACCACCATATTGATGCTCCTACTCTATTAGCTACGATAGAATTTAACGCGCCATCTAGGAATCTACGTACACGTCAATTCATATCCGTCCCTCGCTATAGAACTCGTTTTGGCCAGTCTGATCCTATGTTAGCTATGTGTCGAACTTTCATAAATAACTATGATTTATTTGATTTCAACATACCACATAATGTTTTTAGAGATAGACTCAGGACACAATTAACGTAATAATTTTATTTTCAAAATACATTTTCTATTCTTGTGCACCTGTTCTCCCCTATCGATTTATGTACCTTACATAGTCTATAAGCACTAATTTAAGTACATTCTTGTAGGATCTTCAAGATCCCGATGGATTAATCAACATATTAAACATATTAAACATATTAAAGAGATCTGCTAAGGACTGTACAACTTCCTCATAAGACTTCAAAAATGCAAGAATTGCAAAATTGACAAGTATCGTGATCTTTCGCGGATATGAAGTGTATTACAAAGCTTCCCATGCTTTGTTGGTTGTTTCCCGTGATTTTTTAGGTTCGTTTTATGATTTTTGAAACACTATAAGTGGCTATTTATGAATTCATTCAAGGAAGTAGCGACGGAAAAAGTTAGCCGCTTGCATAGTTATGTTTACATTTGTGCATAAGATAGAGTACATAGATCAATGATTATTGTTTTGGTTACTTTGGAAAAGTAATTATAACTACATTTAGCTTAACTTGAAGAAATGGGTCGTAAATTTACAATGTGTACAATACATAACTATTGCATGACCCCTAGTATATTAGCGAAATACTATATTATGATATACGATTATCACTTTAATGTTTAACACGCATGACATATATGACACCAAATTGTTGGTTGAAACAAATTTCAAAACACGATCAGCAGTGACAAAAATACTCAAAATATGTCAATTGTTTTCCTATATTAGGTCAAACAAGGTCTGAAGAGGGCGACTATTTCCAGCTACATTTTGTCACTTTCGTTTGTATCAGTCTTTCGAATCTGAAGTATCATTAAACTATATTTATTTATTTATTTATTTATTTATTTATTCATGTAACTGCCTAACTAATTCCTAGATCAATCAATCTCTATTATCACCAAAATTGAAAAGTAGAAGAAGGTTCATGTTATACGAATCAGTTGAGAGATTAAATGAAAAAGATTAATTCAGTCGTTAAATTGCCTTAAATTGCACGATAAATAAATTTGTTGTTGTTAACAAAAAATGTTAAAGCCTTCCTAACAATGTTGTCAATGTGCAAGTGAAATGTTAAGCTTTGATCCAAAGTCAATCCTTAATCACACACATGTTGCCGATGAAGTAACGCCCTACCTGCCAGAAAGTAATCGAATTAAATTGGGTGCTTTAATCTGTGAAACGTTATTATAAAGCATTTGTCAATTGCGAGTTCTATAAATAACAATCATCGTGAGTTTCAATAGGCAAAAACAGTTTAACATCGTCAGCATACATCAGAAAGTATTGGGTGGAAGGTAAGTGGTCGAATCGTTGATGAACAGCAAGAAAAACAACGACCCTAACTTATTACCTCGGGGTGTTCCAGATAAACTAACGAACTCCTCAGACACAACATTATCAATTTTGACTCTGTATCAACGATTTTGATAGGTATGATTTAATCCATGAAATAGTATCATATGAGAAACCTATGTGCAGATGTTTCTTTTCAAGGAAAAGTTTATGTTTCACACTATCAAAGGCAGCTTTCATATTGTTATATAGCGTCTCTACTTGAAATAGTTGGTCAAAGTAATGAGTACACGTTAAAACAAGATCAAATACATTGGTAGTAGCGGAGCGTCGGGGAACAAATTCATGTTGACAGGTTGCTATGTAGGAACTGCACTTATGCAAGATAGTTCTTTGTACAGTTAATTCGAAGATTTTAGCTCTAGCATACATAGAATTAATGTCACGATAGTTATCGATTATACTTTTATCACATGTCTTGTGCACTGGAAACGTAAATGAACATTTCCACTCGTCAGGACAGGAGCCACAATCCTGCGAAGCTTTGAAGTGGCAGTTAAGGATATGCAGTTGAGTATTCAGCAGATATATAGCTTGTTATAACAATTAGTTCATCATCAATGTTCTGTTTCAGTACCTGACTTCTAGTATTACAAAAAATCCCCTCAAATGTTTTCTAAGCAAAATGTACAAAATCTTTGATATTAGATATTATTAATAACAACTGATTGATGTTTTACGGATGCTGTAATTCACAATGACCAAAAAGACACATTATGGTTTATTTTTTGAATGATAATTCTTTATTTTGCTCGATTTGTTTTGGAATTTTAATTACACATTTCAACGTCTGCTCGCGGAAATGGAAGAAGACGACAAAAGATTCGCCCGCATCCGTTGTCCCGGCGCTTTAGGCCCCTCCACTGGAGCAGCAAGATGCACCGGGCGCCAACGTGAGCTGCTGATGAAATGGGCGAGTTGTTCGGGAGACGGAATTGGGGATTGAGGTTTAATAAATAAATAATTTAAATTAATTATATAAATACAAAACACGTGAACCCTTTCTGCGCTATGGCAGATTCGCTTCCGCCTGCTTGTTTAGTGGTGTGTGAGGGGCGTGTTTGTGTAGGTCTGTGTGCATGCGAAGTGTTAGATCCAGGGCACCTGGAGTGTAGACTGTTTGTTTTTGGTGTTTGACTGAATTGGTAGTTGTGGGAGGTTGTGTTGGCTCTTCCGATTGCTTGGCGCACGTTGAACTGTGCCGGCTGCTCCAAATCGAACCGATTCGGTTCGATTTCGGCGAAGCGACGATAGCTTAATCCTAAGCGCAGACCGCAGCAGATCCGATGAGTTGTTGAGTTGGTCCCTGGATTGAAGCCGTGGAGTTAGCAGTCCCCCAAACGCCTCCACCGTGAGATGGGCGAGGTGGCTGGACCGACCCAAGCGTAAGGCGTTCTCCATTGCTTCCGTTTGCGCGACAACGTGGTTTCGCAGCTCGCAGTAGTTTCGTTTTTTTGTGTGCGGTTATGGCCAGGGTTTCCTTTTCTTTTGAGAGGGTATTAGTTGTCGTCATCATCACCATCCACACCAGTCACTGGCGAAGGCAGTGGCTTAGTTCTTGGGGACGTGGGCACGGTAGGCGCGATCCTGCATCACCATGTCGACGGAGTTGCCGAAACTGCGGTGGAACTGGCCGGCCTCGTGCGTGTCGAAGTCACCGTGGTTGGAGGAGTAGGTGTGGCTCTGCTGGACGTGCGGGTGCTTCACAATCTCGTAGGTCGTCTTCTCGTGTCCCTCCGGGGTGACGAGCTTCTTCAGACCGATGATGGCGGAGATGACCAGGGCGATCTTGCCGATGATGAGCGCCTTACCGGCGACGATGGCGATCGAGTGGTAGACCATGGTCAGGATACCTCCCTTGATAGCCATTGCAGCGAGGAATGGTCCGAGGTATTTCTTCATCTTCTTGCGGCCTTCCTCGACCAGACGGCCGGTTTCCTGCTGGCCGGAGGCGAGCATACGCGGCACGTTCAGCTGGAGCTGGTGTCCGTCCATGAAGCGCTGGGCCCGCTGGAACAGCAGCTCGTCGATCTTGGCCGAGGACAGCTTAGCCAGGTCGTGTTCGCCGAGCGTCGGCTCGTTCAGGGCGCGGGTGCTCGATTCGCCACCGTCCGCCTTCTTCACGATCGCCATACCGTCGATCAGCTTGATGCTTGGCAGCTTGATCGCCCGGTCAGTCAGCTTGAGGGCCTGCACCTTGATGCACTTTAGCAGCTCGTCACTATCCTCGCACAGCGAGTACACTTTGCGCAGGGCGCGCACCGTACCGTCCTCGGCGGCATATCCTTGGCCGGCCACCGCCAGCACGCACACTACCGCGCACACAAACTTGAACGAAACCATCGTGTTCCGAGGGAGTAGGGTTGCTGGATTGTTTGGGGAGGAGGGTGGGAGGGCGGGAAGGACAAAAAGGAGAGAGGATGACTCTTCCTTTTCTCTTGTTGCCACGCAAAGGAGACTTTGTAAAGCTGCTTCTGCTGCTGCTACTACTGCTAGATCGAACACTGGATGCACTTCCTTCCGATCTTTGCTGCTCGAAGGTATTTATACAACTGATAGCTTTCAAGGAGCTGTGGGCAGATTTTATCGCCGCTCGCAAGAAAGGGCCTGCCGGTGTCCAGCGAAGCGATAACACACATGCACACATTCTCACAGTTTTTCCTTCATGGATGTTCCCCGCCGTTCCAATCCCCTAGCCTGTGTCTAGCGACTCGGACAAATCAGCTGACTGGCTGCACCGACATCGTCAAGAGGCATTTGCTAGAATTTTTTGGAGCGTGAAAGCCCGAGATGCATCCGTACATGCACATCAGCACAACACGCACAGGCAACGAACTGCACGCCCGAAGGATCACTAGGAACGGCCGGCCGGCTGGTGCACGTTACCGATATTAGCTACGACCGATTGTAGAGACGATAAGCGCAAAAGCGGGCAGGTTTGGCAGAGGGCGAGGAGGCAGGTTTTGCTATACAGTTTCTCCCCCATGGCACACGTGCGGCGAGCCGTAGTACGATGGCTGGCAGTCCGTCTAACTGCTTCACTAATTTGTGCAACATGCAAAAAGTAAACATGCCTGCAGCGATCGATGATCACTCGGGGAGGTTTGTAACCAAGGGCAAGTAAGGTAAAAAAAGCATGGAAGAAGGGAAAAGATGTACGTAAAAAAAAGCAATGCACAAGCTACATCGCATGCTGGTGTTTGTGGGGCGGAAGGGTGGCAGGGAAAATGCCCGAACTGAACTAATCCGATCCGGCGAGCTCTGATTCCTTCGAACGGACATGCACAACTTTTCCCCACACACTACCCCGCTCGTCCACTAGCTTTGGTGGCTAGCCGCCTGACAAGTGATGCATTTGCGATACGGATGGTACCTTGATGTGTGGAGGTGTGCAGAAAGCGAAAAGGAAAACCAGCTAAAAGAAGGTGTTCCTCGGTAGCGCGCTATGAATTTAGGTTGGTGGGCTGCAACGATTAGGGAAGGTGTGTAAAAAATCAGCTACACACACACATGCACACACACCGATACTCTGCTGTATACACATTTGCTTACATTGATCATGGAAAAGCTCCTTATCGAAAGCTTAGGGCGTGTGATCATGGCACCTGTTTGATCACGCTTGCAACGGATTTTTACTTTTAATTCGCTCGGACGTTCGCTTCATGTTTTGCGATTCTTGGCCTCGGTGGGCCATTTAGCCGCACGTGCCATGCAGACCGTGACCATGAATTTCGCACAAACCTTCCACCTAGGCAGTGAAAGAGAGAGAGAGAGAGAGAGAGAGAGAGAGAGAAAGAGAAAGAGAGGGAAAGAGAGAGAGAGAGTGAAGGTGATGAGGTAGTTGAAGCAGCTCCCTTTTTTCGCGAGCAGATAAACAACAGTTTTCACTTGGCAAGGGTTATTATATGTAGAGCCTGCAGTAAGAAGCTGGTGTGAAGGTTGTTTCGATAGGCGTTGGATGTCAATGGTTGGCTGATGGTCGGTGAGTTGTGAAGCAAGAAGTAGCAGTAGCAAGATGAAAAGTGCGATTGTATTCAGTAGCCACGTCCCTCCCCGGAAAAGCTTTGCATATTTAAAGGCGAACCGATGACCCTGGCCTAGTGGCGTGCGGAGAATGTTTGCCTTAGCTTGCATGACCGAAATACACACGTCACAGTATCGATCAGACTATGTTTTGTTATAGTTGGATTAATTTGTTCAGTATGTTTCATTGCGTTGTTTATTACATCATTCCAGATATAATAATTTCGCGTGAGAGTAGTTGAGATAATCCCAATCTTTAAAATGTTATGTTTTTTGAATGATTGTCTTTTCTACTATTTTTTTTAAACAATACAAAATATTGTTCTTATCTACTAAGTATCCCATCAAAGCTTTTAGTTCATGTTTATCTGATACCTGGAGTATCTGTTAGTTTTACATAAGTTCTAAATAATTAACGAATAACCTTCTCACGTTTTGTTGAATTCAAGTTTTTAAATTGCTGTCTTAACAATTCAATGAATGTAGGGAGCCTTATGATATAAAATGCTACTATTTCTAAAAACATCCTATAGTATTTTTCAATTTGTTTGCACGTTTTAAATTTGTGTTCATAGATGTCTTTGTTTCCACAAAAAGTGCATTTTGGATCAGTTATTGCTTTATGTTATTTTTTGAATTTTAGTTCTTTGCAAATCAGTTTTTCATTTACTAATAGATAATATGTACTTCTTTGTTTAAAATTAAGCTTATTGCAGTTCAGATTTCGCCATACTTTTCTCCATTCCACTGATTGCCTGTTTTTAAATTGAATTGGGGGGAGCGGAAGAAAGTTTAAAATTGTCATATGAATCTCTTGCTCTACTAATAACACGTACATAATACACTATTTTTTTCTATTCAGCTTGATTGTAAAAGTTTCAAACAATTCCTTCACCATCATCAAAATTTTTCCAAGAAATAATGTACAAATAATATTATTTTAAACATATTACAAACTTGAAGGTTTTTGAAGAAATGGTAACATATTAGTGCTAAAAATAAAACCTAATAACAACTAAAATCAGCGAAAACATGAAGCAGAATAAAAACACGCAATAATAAAAATGATTGACGAAATGATTCAATGACAAATGAAAGCTGATAAGCTAAAACCTCAATATGTTAAAATAAATATGGATCTGAAACAAGGAATAATACATTGTATTAAATATATGTGAAATAAAAGTATTATAAACAATACTCTCCTTCTTCTATCTTGAGTCTTTGCTACGGGGAACAGTCTATTCTAAGCTTGAACCCATGACGAGCATGGTATTGAGTCATACGAGTTGACGACTGTACCTCGGGACAATTACTAATATCAAAGGAAAAATTGTGGACTACCACAAAACGTTTGAAATAAATGAGTTAATAATCAATAATATTCATAACCAATAATAACAATAATAAACATATTGAATAAATAGAAGAAGAAAAGGATTTGCAATCAATAATATGCATAACCAATAATAACAATAATAAACATATTGAATAAATAGAAGACAAAAAGGAACCTGGGGCGAAATGGTCACCTGCATTATTGGCAAATTAACTCGTTTATATTGACTTCTAATAATTGAAAAACAACAAATACAATATTTAAAGCTCACCATGAACGTTTCATAACCTATGATTTCAACATAAGTGAATAAGTTATCAAATAAAATGTTTGATCAAAACAATGTAAAGTTCACCGTCTCGAAAATAAGCTTTCGTAAAAAAATTACTAATAAGCCGGTCTCATAGTACAGTCGTCAACTCGTACGACTTAACAACATGCCCGTCATGGGTTCAATCCCCAAATAGACCGCGCCGCCATACGTAAGGGGGACTGACTATCCTGCTATGGGGGGAATCAATTAGTCACTGAAAGCCAAGCCCACAAGTGGGTACAGGCAGACCTTGACCGACATCGGTTGTTGAGCCAAAGAAGAAGAAGAAGAAAATTTTTACATTTAATTAGAGGAAAAGAAAAAGTGTATTCAGGCACATAATATTTATCTATGATTTACGTAAAAAAGTAACAATTATAATTTGATGTAAAGTTTTTAAAGTTAATGTTTGTAAATTGTTTCACTTGAGGCAAAATGGTCGTTCCAGCTTGGTGCAAAATGGTCGGTATGTTTTGACAGGAGCAACATGATGAGGCTGTTGTATAAGCTAAAATCGCTTCAATATACTAGCTTTACATACATAAATAGTTTACATGTTCGGGATTTTGGCAGTCACCTACGGAGAAAGAAAAAAAATAATTTATGGCAAAATTAATCATCGGGGAATTTTGTTTTGATTTAGAAATAGTAGCTTACCATGTATTTTATTCATTTTATTCAAAATATCCGCCCTCGGCTTCTATTACGGCCTCCATCCGTCTCCATAACCGGGAACAAGCGCTGGCGACAGTTTTGCGGGGTAGGGCCGCGAAAACGGACCTGATTTTCGCCATCAGCTCCGCCTTGGTGTTGCTGGAGGTTCTGTTGGTGTCCCGTTCCACCGCGCCCCACACGAAATAATCCATACGGTCTGCACGTACGTTACAAGACCATAGCAAGACCATTTTACCCCACACAATACATTTCCATGTCTGATGACGTTAATTTTTAAAAATCATTTTAAACATATAAATTTGTTATTAATGCGTAAACTTCTTATTGCTTTTCATGACTATGCCGTTGAAGTATCATAGGTCGTCAAAATAACAGTGTAAAGTGGTTTAAGTAATAAGATACAGGCCCAAATCCTTAACAGTCCCATTTTGCCCCGTTTTCCCCTACTTTTAAAAACATGATAAATAAGGTAGAACAAATAGCTACAATGTATTAATTTGAACAACTGAGAATAACAAAAACGCTATCGTAATGGAAAAAACACACTTCTAAAGAATATAATATTATGTAAAAAAATCTGTATTAAACCCAAAAGTAATGTTACCTCTCACCGTAGCACATTCTAGTGGCGTTTGCATAAGAAAGATGCAGATAATATTGCACACCTTTCCATCTCTTTTTTTATGGAGAATGCATAAATGGTTTACTTATTCGTTCTTTTGGTCGATTTTGTACTTCTGGAGGTATCTGATAAGCAAGCGTGAATAAATGGGCTATAAATTACAGTTAAAGCAGCTTGATATAGCGGCGCGAAAGATAAACTAACTATCAACACTGAAACAACGGCTTAACTGCTGATAAATCATTCTCTTATCTTACTTCTATTATTCTTACAGCAAACGTACGCCCATTATCAAAAACTCGTTCTACAAACAGCTACCTCATTCGTAGACTGTAAATGCTCAGATCAAAATGATAGTTTTTGCAGTAGCCAGTAGACCGCGCAGGTTAAATGGTGAATGTATCTTTTTCATTCGGCTAGTTTACTTCTGGCAGAGACACAGAATGGACACAAATCGTTTGAATCTGTCCGACAGTGACCTGCGACAAATTGTGAACGATCACTTCACAACATGTGAATCTGCCGACCAAGCGTACCGTATCGTACAAACTGCCCTGGAACCGTTCAGTCCCTGCCCGGAAGGGTTTCTAGCGGATCACTATGCGCTGAAAGTTACGATAGAAAGAAATGGCCAAACGGAGCTGCTTAGCTTCTTTGTCAAGTGTCTACCCACTGAGAATCCGGTGCTAAGAAGCTACCTCGAGGAGATTGGTAGCTTCCGCAAGGAAAGCAGTGTCTTGCAGCGGATAGTGGGATCGATTCAGCGCCACTGCCCATGGCGTACCGTTGCCCCACGGGTGCACTTGGCCGTAGAGGAACAACTGCTCGTCATGAACAATCTTAAGTCCGACGGGTATTCGGTCGTTAAACGCGAAGGTGGTTTGTTGGAGGTGGTATTCGTGCAGCAAGCGCTAGAAACACTAGCCAACCTGCATGCCTGTTCGTTCGTACTGGAACAGAAGCAGGGTAAGCGTTTGCCCGAGCTGTTTCCAGCCGTGCTCAATGAAAATGCTTGGGTGCAGACGTCTACCAGCACAAGAGTGAAGGATGTGGCCAATGTTATCAAGCTGTACACCGAGCTGGTGAAGATATGCGATCACTGGCACGGTCCACGAAAACAAACCATTCTCGAGCGGCTAGCACCGCTGATAAGAAAGATTTACACGTACGTTGAACCGTCGCACGAATTCCGCAACTGTCTCAATCACGGTGATCTTTGGTGTAACAACATCATGTTCAAGTGCGATGACCAAGGACAGCCGATCGGTTGCGCGCTGGTAGACTATCAACTGTCACGTTATGTGCCACCGGCGTACGACATCAACCTGTTGCTGTACCTAACGACCAGTCGTCAATTGCGAGACGAGAATCTAACTGCGCTGTTAGACCATTATTACAAGTGTTTCGTGGACACGCTGGAACGAAATCAGGTGAATGCGAGCGAGATTTATCCTCGCGAAACGTTTCTTCGGTGCTGCGAGCATTACAGACTCGCAGGGCTCATCCACTCGACGATTATCAGCGGTGAAGTGACTCTGCCGAGCAAGTTTTTGGAGGAAATTTTCGGTGACCTACAGAGTACGGCCAGCTTTATGCCGGACACCAAGGTGTGGATTTGTGTAAAGGCTTTCCAGGCAGACGAACGCTACCGGAATCATTTGATAGAGTTGCTAGATGAACTGTTTGCTTATGTGTAGAATGTAGCTGTGAAGAATGTGTGTGACGTTTTCATTTATGCAAAAGTATTAAATACGTCTAGAAGAAAATAGTAGACCATATGTGAACGTGTTCCCGTCGAAATAACTTATTTGAAAACAATGAAAGAAGCTCTAAAAAAACACATAAATAAAATGCTAAAACACTCTGCAAAAAAACTAATTTCACTTTCATTTATAGTTTAGAGATTAAAAATACCAGGAACGTAATAACTTTCTTATTCGAAGCGAAAGGTCATTGTCGTGCTAACGCCACTGGGTAAAAAACCCAAACCTCGTCGTCTATGCAAGTGGCTGTTGCAGTGCTGTATGTGTGTGCTTTTTTGCTGCAATCCATTACGAAACATCGTTTTTCCAGCCATTCATCCGTTTCCCTTTCGGAAAGCAAAAGTGTCCGTGTTCGCAACCCTTTCCGCGGCAACTTCCTGTTCCACCAAGTACTACTACCAGCTGACCAAAGTGACTTATAGCTTTCAGTGAGCAAAGCTGCAAAAAATAGGAAAACACAGGAAAGCAGCATCATAACCTCTCTTTTGGGCCCTTTTAGAAAGCCCAACATCAGACGTTCTGCCATTGCACACTCCCCACAGGTCCGAAGGTCTGTGTTTGACTAATCCCAAAGCGACGAATGCGAATGCGAAGGAAATGGGAAGCAAAATAAACGGATAGGCACGAAACGAGAGGGATAGCGTATTTCCACCATTTCCCGAGGTCGTGGATGGGAAAAACAATACGCCGCAAATAAGACTTTCACCCTTGCTTGGGGCCTGGCGCAATCGCATCGGGCACAGGTTGGCGACGGTCGCGTAAGCTTCACAGCTTCCCCGTTTTGCGCGGTGGATTATGCGGGAGCACGAAGCGCTTAGCGCAGCAAACTAGCAAAGGGTGAACGAAGGCTATCTTGAGAGACGGTTGGTCGGTCGGTCGGTGTGTGTGTGTAAACTTGCCGCTGCCGTGGCCCGAGTATGAAGGTTTCTTTCTATGCATTTTCTCCAACCTTGTCACATTCTTACTGCACACTGGCAGTAGCGATGCACCCGCTGGCAGCAGTTCCTTTCCCATCGTACGGGATTTGACGCCGTTACTGTCGTTTGCTATTTATTCTTTTGTTTGGTACGGTTGCTTTTGGCGCACAGCTCACATCACCGGCGCACGGTGGGGAAGCACTAGCGGGCGTGATTGCAGTAAGATAGATGCTGAAAGTCAGAGCAATCCGGTTTTCTCCCGTTTTTACATCACTTCGCGGAGGATTGTGTTTAGCTATATTATTGAATTGCACATACATACACATAGACAAGCGGGTGCATCTGCCTTTCTTAGGCTTAGTAATAGATGTCTTGTATTTTTTGTGATAGTACCTCCTCTTTATTCCTATCGTTCCCACGTGAGATGAATGTATGGTGAGCAAGTGAAGTGTTTTGTTTATCTGACAGTAAAATAGTCGGCAGATTGTTAACCTATAAGCAGTATGTTTTTTTATTAAAATATATATGAGTGTAAGTAAGAGTCGAAAATTGTGCACTATTTTCTTAAACTTTTTTTATTCATAACCTTTGGGTGTAATTGAAATCTAACGCATTGAGGCACCGAACTGACGATAAGCAACGCACTACATTATCGTTAGAATTTATCGTTCGTAATTGATATCTCATTTTCATTTCCTCCAGCAACGATCGTGAGTAACGAAAAACTGAAAGTATTCGATCCCAGTTTCACTTCACATATTGGAAAATCCGCGCCAAGCCTCCAAGAGGAATCCGACGGCATTGTAAACCGAGTGTTTCGAATGTCAGCTCACGATCTGACCCACGATCCAGCGTTACGAGCACATCCGGAGAGGAGAACATGGGACGGGAAAGGAAAAAAGAGAAACATCAAGGAGGTTTTCTTTCGTACCCAAAGAATTTGTAAGGCAGCTTAGGGATGGTAAGGGTGTAAAAGCTAAGCTTAAGATGGAATTAAGCGAAAAGTTCCCTTTCGACTGTCTGGAGAGGTTCGACGTTCCCCGGGACCGGATTTCCGATCACCGGCTCTGGGTGACGATTTCGTAACAAAGCTACCAATAGCGGATTAGCGAGTGAATCGTGACCTGAAAGTGAAATCGGTTACGGCAGGTAATCTAATCATCCCGCCTCTCCCTTGCACTCAAGAGCGCTGTTTCCCATTTTTTTAACACAGTGCTTAAATACTTTTTCCTTGCGAATTGTTGTTACCCTCGGTGGTCTGGGTCGGTGCTGCAGGGAATAACGATGGTATAATTGTCTTACAGTAGCTCTTTTCCCCGATCTCCCCCTTCCGCTCCCTCCCCTTGTCTGTTCGGTTCAATGACCAGGTTTCCCACACCTTCTCCGCGTAATCGTTCAACTATTAGCTAGGTTGTCTTAATGTGCGAACGCACTAGTTCCTTAAGGAGCTAAGTGGTCTATTAAGATGCAGGCCGCAGCGTTTGATTTTATTGCCCATATTGCCGGCCCCACAATCAGAGGTACCCCACCGGTGAACGAAGCTTACAGCTACCAATTTCGAGATAACGAGGCCTCATGCTACGATATTTCCCTACCCGGGTAAGTGGAGCTATTTACAGGGTGCGCAATGCATTGCATACGTTTAGGCGTCATCGTACGGATCCTGGTAGTCGTGCTCGGGGCGCCGCTTCCAGTAGGGCAGATCGTCCTCCTCGTAGTACTGGTAGCGGGGATACGGTTTCCTCGGCTCGATGCTGCGCTGCCAGCCACCACCTCCGCCCCCACCGCCCCCATGGCTCGAGTGCTCGTAGACAACGTGTTCGGCCGCGTGGCCACCACCCGATCCGTTCGCTTTCTTTAGCCCGTTCTGTTCGTTCGGTTCGATGAGTGAGCGCGCGCGGACGGGGGATGGTACAAAAAGAGGGCGAAAGAAAAAAGGGAAAAGAAAATGCAATTTCATCCAAATGCCGGTTGCTACGTACAGTGGTGATGGGCGCTTCCGCCGTGCAGGACCGCCCGGAACACCGGTGCGAGCGTATTTACCAAGGTGGAGAAGACGAGCGCAATTTTCGCCATGATCAGTGCGACCGCCGCCAGGACAGCGACCTTGCCAATGATGACCTGCGCGATCATCGCCATCAGTGCCATCAGCGCCATCGAGAACATGTTGCCCTGCTTGTGCTTGTGCTTCTTTCCCCGGCCCTCGTCCGAAGCGTCTAGCAGCGCGCGTCCATTCGCGTCCACCAGGCTGAGCTGAAACAGTCGCGAGAGGAGCAGCTCGTGCAGCTTCCGGAACAGTCCCGACCAGCCGGAAAGCCGGGCGAGATCCGCGGGGAGACGCGCACTGCTCGGCCAGTTCGGGTTGCGGCGCACAATAACGAATGGTGTCACACGGAACGTCACGTTCGAGTCGATAGCACGATCTAGCACACGGAACACTTCACCACGAAAACATTCCACCAGCTGGCCACTGTCGAAGCAACTGCGGGCTCGATCCAGCAGGTGGCGCTGCAGCGTAGGGGAGCGAGTATCGTTCGAGATAGACACGGGTGACTCTGAATCAAGCAACACGCGCGCCTCGGCAACACGGAGAAGGCTTCCGATCACTAACCCTACCCAGCAGTAGGTACTCCGCGACATCTCGTCGAGATCACACGGCAGGTCTCGGTGCGCCGGGAATTGAATGGTAAATAGACGTTCGGTGACAGATGAGCGACAGTTTTATACGCGCTGCGAATTGTGGTCTAGATTTGCGTGCGTTTTTTGGGAGCAATAATTGTGACATTCAAAATTAGTGCATGTATGGCTGCACCAGAAAAGGCGTCCCGTCTTTCCACACAGTCGGAAGCAACTTTTCATGGGGTCGTGGCCTTGAAAAGCACCAGACGGAAAATGGGTTCGTTTCGTTAATTACTGTGCGCGTTGCTTACGGGTTTCTTTCGTTCTTGATTATTTAGCGTCCCGAAAATACCTCATTCAGTGGAAACGGAATTTGGGGAAGGCCACCAAGCAAGACCTCGATTGATGGTGAACCACTAGACACTAGCACAACGCGTGGCAAATTCATGCCCGGCGGAAAGTAGAAAGAATCAACAAAGAAAGTAAACTCCGACCGGGGCAAGTTCTTCATTACACCGTACGCCATGAAGGTGCGCAGTCGGTGCGCGTTGAGCTTCAGTGGAGTGTACGTTCGTTGTATTAATTAGGCACAACATACATGCGTGTCGGCACGGTTGATTGTGGTGCGGAAAAAAACACAGATAGAAGAAGAAAAAGGAACAACATAGACAAGCAAAAAAAAAAGCAACAAAAAAAACTGCTCTTGCCATCTTCCCGGAAGGAAATGAGGTCTCCCATGCACGTCTCTCACGCAGCCCACCATGGGTGAAGGTCTTTGGCTTAGTAACCCGATTCGGAATCCGTGGTGGCGATTAGAGCATAAAGCGTGGCTCATTAGGGGTGCTTCTGATGGTTAGGGTACGGTTAAGGGGTAAGAGTTTCTGGTCAAACACATTCTGGCTGCTACTTGCACTTTCTCTGGCTGGTTAATTTTCGTTCTGCTTTAGAAAAAAAATATTATGATTATGTTGATAGGTTAAAGAAGACATTTCATACATTCCGTAAATCTCTTTTGATCTCTCCTTACCCCTTTTAATTTCATTCGTAAATTCAATTATCTTCCAGTGTAATTGCATGAAGATCCTTAATTTATTTAAGGAACATAATGAGTGAAAGTTTAACTAGTTGAACATTGAACAAATGTATAAAAATGGATGTTTAAAAACTGGCAAAGATACAAACATTTGTCAGAATATCATTGAACTTGTTGGCATTAATCCTCATAAGATCTCATAAATGAGCAATGAAATTTATATTTTAGCAATGCGTAAAATCTCTCTCCTTTATGTTCCCACAAAAAAGCGTTGAACATTGATTTCTTTTATGTTGGTTGTAAAAATTAATTTTATTTTAAAAGAAAATATAAAAGTAAAAATTTCATATAATGAAAATACAGTAGAGATTTACTCCGATGCTACAAACTCGGAGCAAATTAATTAGTATGTAAACTCATCACCAGCTTGCCAATGCTTCAAAAGCATTTAGCAGAAAAATGCTCTTAATACTGAGACATACGATGTTTGGTTCGCTTTCTTTGAACGCGTCAATTTGCGCTTTTCTGCCCTAGTGATCGCTCCAGGCAAAGTTCCGCCTGCTAGATCCATCACCACCGTCCGGTAGTGAACGTTCGTTGCGCTCCGTTGCCAAGTCTGGAGTGACGAAGGGATAGTCAGGACCAGCGGATCCACCACCTGCATGAGGTTGCTCCCGCTCGTAAAACTTTCGTTCAAACAGTCGTGCCGTTCGGTCTTTAAGCATCTGTTGCTTCTCGTACTCGTAGAATTTGTCCACCAGCGAGGACGCCGTTTGTGGCTCAACGCGCTCATCCAGATTGAGGAACTTGTCCTTCTTTTTGTAGTACCCGCCGCTGGTCTGCGAATCCTGGGACGCTCCAGCACCATGGTGGTAGTCATCGTGATGATGATGGTGATGATGTTGATGATTGTCAAAGTCGGGACTGTCGGCGAGAGGGTTGTTGTAACGGAAGGGTTTGGCGCCGAACCCGAATCCACCGATGGCACCGTGACCACCGGTAAAACCTCCCCCATAACCACCGTATCCGCCGCCGTACAGGGCAGGCGTTAGAAATGACCCGTACCCGAACAAACCGGAAAGGAAAAGCGCTATTTTGCCAAGGATGAGCGCCTTCTTGCTGAGTAGGATGAGCCCGCCAAATACGAGCGGAAGCAGTGTTGCCAGGTTGAATTTAAGCCCGAGCAGAAATGGCACCACGAAGCTTTTGGTTAGTATCCGTGCTGTGGAGAAAATGGAGAGAACACGGTTAGCGGGCTTTGGTACAATAAAGTACAACCTTGATGAAGCTTTCTTGCATGCAAGCTTTGGTGAAAGATGGACCTTGAAAAAGAAAGTTAGCTTTTGAGAGGATACGAAAAAGGAAATGTAGACAAACGTTGCTTTTCATGTGAAAAGCTACAATGATTTGAGTTGAATAGCATGAATGGTGAAGAAGACGAATGAATGAAATATTCCACTTCGGATAAATAGTTTGTTTAAACAGTCATAAAATATGGTATATACTTGAAATGTACTTGCCTGTCGATTTTTCTTCGAACAGCGACCGTTCGTCGTTCTGCACGGACGGATCGAGCACAAATTCCAGCAGCCCGGCTGCGCCAATAGTTGGGCCCAGCTTGAGCTTCAGTCCCGGATAGATGATGCCCATGTCCCAGAGTAGTTGCCGCTGCGCCATCACGGCACCTGCATTCTCCAGAATTCCTCTGCAGGGTGTCGAATTTTTATGATGAAGGTAAGCGTGGAAATGGCGTGAAAAATGCAAAAAAAGAAATAAACCAAAATCAGGCCATGCAAGGAAAATGTTTCACCCTCAAGCTGGGTGGGCAACGTTCGATTGTTTCTTAATCTTTCCGAGATGGAACGCAGACCCCGCGACACCGGGCTACCCGCGTATCAGTGACGCATTAACATATGTTGGTGGGCCGGATTGGTGCCGTTACACACGTTGTTTGATATCGGCAGGCGGGAAAAAGATCAAAGCGACAGCGCGAGTGGGCAGAAAGCATGTCGCACAGGGATGATGGAAATGGAGAAAAACAGAATCGAATCGATGTGATGGATTTGGCTTTGCTCTCTCGCCTGCTCTCTTTCTCTCATTTCCGCGCCGCTCCGTTCTTCATCGATGCGCTTTATCACGCTTTGGTGGAGTTTGATACCTTTGGCGCGTAGGATGGCGGCGCTAATTAGTTTAATGGGGGGTGAATCGAAGGCACACGAAACGCTTACCGTGCAGAGAGGAAACCTTTAGCGGTGGTGTTTTCACGAAATAAAAACCCACCGTCCGGGATGTAATTCAATCCAATCGATTAGGATTATGTTGATGAGAACAGTTTAGAATTGACGAATAGCGATGGTTTTGCAGAGGGAAAATCGATTACCGTGCACAAGAATGATGAAGCGTGCGCTGAGCTTATTACTCGGATTTGTCCTCCAAATGTTCGGTGGAAAAGATTAAAGGCTCATGTTTATAGCGGATCAGGCATAGACACATTTTGGCACCGGTATAAGTACACTTTATTAATACTGTTTGTAATTTATATGTATGTGAATTTGAAACAACCATACATCAAAGAGCATTTGAAGCCTTTACCATAAATTATTCATACTATTCTTTGAAAACCCAAAAACCGATTTTGTATTTGTTGCTGGTCAAAATGTCAATCTATGTTTCTTGAAAACAATTCAAGTGATATCCATGTTAACTAAAAAATACCTCATCAAAGCCAAAATTAAACAAAGTAAATGAGTGGTATCAATTCGTTTTATCAAATGTCAATGTCTAACGATTTCATAGAAATATGAATATTCCAGCACACAATCATAGATGAACCTTTGGTTAAATACTCAACTGTACAGTATTCAGTTCTTGGGATTCTACCTAGATTTAACCCATTCAATTGAGTAAAATGAGTACTTTCGTTTGAACTTTGCAATTATAATTTTGTTTTCTAAGTAGGTAAATATCCAAAATGGCTAATTGAAAAAAAAAAAACTGCAAACAACAGCATTCGTAGAGTTGATGACTCAATATACTACTCTGAACTATGTATGTGTTTTAGATTTTCAAACATATCTTTAAATATAAAATCCATTGCTAGTCGATAGACTAACAAAATACATTTCAATAACATGTATAAACATAATTATTTCTTGTCATTTGTTAGGTAATTTTTCGTCCATTACTAGGTGAACGGTAACGATAACGAAAAAAAAGTGGCAAAAGAAGCGTCACAAAAGAAGTCAAACAATCGCATTGTTTTAACTTTAACCACTTTTCCGTAACCTGGGATAGAGAAAAGTTTCTAAACATTTGAACGAAGATTGATTGTTTTGCACCTTTTAACTATATTTTAAGTTAGGAAACTTGCATTGTTAAATTGGGTATTTCTACTAATTCTTATTGTGAACTATTTCTAGTTTGAAAGCTATTTTGCCATCGTTGACAAGTTTTTCAGCGTTTTTTGGTGATGTAGTCACGCGTTTATTAGTTAAAATTATATCTCTAATGGACCGTTCCTCCCACAAGAGCCTGGCGTCGTTTGTTGACTTTGCTGCTATGGATGGCCAATGATTCACACATATTCAAACTAATTAGAGGTTCAGATAGACTTCAGAGGAAACTAATTGTCATAAAATAATATGTGTAAGAAGTATAATGTAGAACTTTACCGTTCCTCCTGAATAAAAAAAAGTAGAATTTGTATTTTGATTGGAACGATTATTTTCGAATATATTAGATTATTCGAACGATAATAGAAAATAATCTTCCAGTGCGTTGAATACTCTACGCGTTCATACGTGCCAACATTTTTAGATTTGTTGCAACCACCTCCAGAACGTCGATTAGGTTGCGTAGGGAAATAGCACGACCGTAAACGCATACAATTAACACCCACTAACCATTGGTGCGTGGGTGCCAAAATGATAGTGGAATGTGCATACATTAGAAACATTACCAGTGCACACGTACTTCCGTCTGCATTTCAGAGCTTGAAGAACGGCAAAGAAAGTCTCTAGCTTCCATCGTTCCAAACCTTCCCAAAAACCACACGTCCTCACTCGTCTGTTTTCGTTCGTTTCGCACTTGATCCGTAATTTATTCAAAACACACACGACCCGGGAATAGCGAAGTGCACCATACCCTTCCCTTTCCCTCCTTCGCTCCCTCTTTCTACAAAAACCATCCCCGACCAAAAAGTGGAATATCAATCGGGCACTCGGGCGTGTGCGCAAACACTTGAGCTCGTTCCCAATTCGGCCGATTGACACAAATTCCATTCTGGCTGGCGTTTCCGTTTCGTTTCGGGTCCTACTGGCACGGTTTCCGTTCACCTCGCGTGAACACTTGTTTGGGTGTCTGTTTGGTAGGGGAAGTGTGCCCGAACTTGCCTGAAATCGAGCGGATCGTGGTCAACGATGTTGGGGATGATGCGTGACGATGGGACAAGCGACTCGTCCTTGATCATGAGCAATCCGTTGGTGAGTGTGAAGTTGTTCGCTTCCTCTAGAAACTGCAGCGACGAGAGGGCTTGCTGGCCGGCACATTGCAGCAATCCGGGGGAAGGAGTCATACGGATGCAGTAGTCGAACGTATCGAGCTGCGCGTGGACAGTAATCACACACAGGATCAGAGTAAGTAGCCGGTGCATGTTGAATGATTCACTATGTAACACTAGGTTCACTGCAGATTATTCAAGCACATCACAGCACGAAATTACAACGGTATGCACTCGCTCTTGAAGTCACTTTACTTGGAATTCAGCTACAGAAGGCTTAAGACACTGTTGTTTCACTTCACTTTGTAGCCCGTCGTCTCTTGGAAGTGCACTGAGGGCAAAAGTCATCCCGAAAAGGTATATATACACAGTCGGACAGCTAGTTGGTGCGGTACGTTGCAGATTGGCAGTAATTCTTTCCTCCCCGCCAGAGAACGGTGTGGGAATGCTGAGGCCGCTGACAGCGGAAAGAAGTCGCGCGAATCCGCGAGCAACAAATGCGAAAGAAATTTCAATGTTTTAATGGAAAAAAGGCAGGTGGAGGCTCACCATTCCCCGCAGCAGGCTGGTGGTCGCTGTGGGAATATTACCACCGTCAGCACAACAACAATGCACCATCAACAAGGTGGCCAGACGCTTTTCAGTCGCGCTGATCAGCGATCCGTATCTCCTCTGTCCGGTGTCCTCTGCCCGGTGTTCCTAGCTTTTCCTCCACCCGATTATGAGCGCCCATTTACATAACCACGAAAATTACGTGCGCATTTTTCGTTTTGTTGTTGCACTCGTGACACACCGTAGGAAGCTCCAAATTGAAAACAAAACTGCTGCCCAACTCCCTCGCGAGCGGTTCGGAAGCGAAAGAAAGGAAAAGTGGCCATCGGATAAAAAAGTGTGGCGCGAGTAGACCTAAGCAAGTAGTTCCAAGATGACCGATTGTTTTCGCAGAATAGGTGAAGCACGGTTCCCATCAAAACAGTGCTCAGGCGGTTATGAGGTGAAAAAGGTTGCGCCTATGTCAATTTTATTTCCCGAAAAAGGGCCGATGACGTCATTGGAGAGTGGAAAAAAGTGAACCACATGATGAACCCATTGAACTAATTCCATTTCAACCCTATGAAGGTGCCCTTAAAGCCCGCCCGAAACGCATCATAACGCACGTTGGCGCAAGCGAGAGTGTTGCCTTGGTTTGGGAGAAGGAGTGACGAAATGAGAAAAGGAAGGGTTAGGTTTTCCTGTCTATTAAAATTTGTGTTTTTCTCTTTATTGTGAGCTGCAGCTTACAACCCAATGGGACGAGAAGACAAAATACAGAAAAGGACACAATTGACAGGTAATTTTGTTAGGAAAATGTTGGTACTCTAAAGCAAAAACCAAAAAAAAAAAAACACTCAGACCCCCTTGGGAAACTTCAACCTTTGGGCCGGCTGGGCGCATGATTGAGTGGGAGGTTTAATTTGCGGTACGTTTGTGGCGCCTCGGATAAAAAGAACGTCCCCGGGTGGAAACTAGCCGAAAGCATAGTCATGTTCGCACCGAAGGATGTAATCAGCGGAAGTGATTACGCAAAAAGTGACCGCTTATATACCTGCCGTGACCAAAAAAGTGTTTTTGCTCGTTTTTTTGCATCTTTGTATGCAAAATCCCATTCCCGCGCGTAATGGAGCTTTACCGAAACAGTGTGAGTAGTTTGCAGAGCAGGTTCGGACCGGCCAAAAAGTTGGTGGTCACGAAAGTGCTCATCATTGCGGCGATACGGTTCCGTGACCACTTAGTATGGTCGTTTGCGGGTGGTCGATGGAAAGATAAAGACATCCCACAAGTGGAGTAGCAAAAAAATTGCCTCTGCGGAATTATGTTTGTGTGTTTTTTTTGTATGTGTAGGAAAGTGCGTGAAATGAGAGGATGAAATAAAAAAAAAAAAACGGAAACATAACGCAATTCCCATCCGAAATTGCAAACGCGGTGTAGTTTGCGAGTGGAAAAAAATACGTCCAGCAGCTTGCACCTTGGCGGTCGCGATCATGCAAAAATCCATGCGACGAAAGTGAAAGTACCACTGGTTGACCGGCTTCATCGGCTTAAGGGCCGGGAAGCAGGAACGAAAACTTGGGAAGAATGCGCTCCATGAAGTAGCTCCATGGCCGGAAGCGCTCGTGAGGACGCGGCACCGCCACCACCACCGGCACCCGGTCGGTTTCTTCTGCGGGAGTAATTTTTCGGTGAAATGAATATCTGAATTCGCACGCAACAATGGCTACGATCTGGCAAATTTCGCCGACAGGAAGGGAACGGACACGAGATCGTTAGTCGGTCGTTTTGCGGACGCACCGGAGGGGTTTTTGGGAGGTTTTGTTGCGAATCCCATCTGCCTGTCCGCTTGTTTCGCGTTGCCACTTGTTTCCTTGTTTTGTGCGAAAGTGATCTTTTGATGGAAAGATGGTTTTGTTGGTTGGTTGTTTTTTGTTTTTGCATTTTTTGTTGCTTCTTCTGCTCTCATTTCTTTGTCGGGGGACACTGCCGCTTTGGCAGTGGGGGTAATTATTACGGTAGGGTTGTCACGCTGTGAGGAGTTTTGGTTTTGTTTTAAGCTTGTGCGGCACGACTTTTGTTTCGGATGCAATGGTTCTATGAGTAATAAAAGTAAAAGTAAATGCGTAATCTGGCGTCATTTTGCTGTGGAGCGTTAGACAATAGATAGAGAAGCAAAATGACCATACCAAGCCTAAGTAAGCAGCATCATTTACGTAACAATTTGTAAATGTATAAATTTAAAAAAATCCTTACTTACTGTACTGTCGTCTACCCCCTCATAAAAAATGGAAATGCAACAAAAGCGAACAAAACCAATTGATTTTATACAAATAACCTTTTTTAGAAATATTTGACACAGTTTTTATCAACATAAAATATCTCTAATTTAGTCGAATGTGATATTGTACCAGATAAAACTGGCGTAATAAAAAAAAACGTATTTTTCGTATTAATTTAATTAATTAGTCATCTGGCTTCAACGAGCCTACATCACCGTACTTAAAAGAAACTCGTTATTTCTATTCTGTTAGAAATTAATTTAGGTTGGTCAACAGGTATTATGTAAAGTAATCGTTAATTTTTCCAAGTGCATATCAAAATCTACACGATAGTCTAAATCTACACTATAGTCTGTAGGATTTAATCATGCTAGACAGTGGGTAAGTTTATATATTGATAAGGTTTACGTTTATGTTCCAAAGATTCTAAACAAAAAGTAAACACTTTGTTCTATAAGAAGGACAGGGCCTATGGAATGCGATAAAATAGTATACATACATAGTACATTTTCGTTGAATAGCTTCAATCCTATCTATCCTGTATTGTTGCACGGGGAACAATAGTGTAGTACACAGCTTTTAAGCAGAAAGGGTCCTTGAATGAACAACAAAACCTAACAGACAAAGAGTTTTAGATACCGTGTTTTCAAAATGAGCCTGGAAAGTTATTTTGTTATCTATAAAATATAAAATAAAACCACAACCAACTACCAATTCTGTGTTTTACCTCGTCCAACACGGCTAGGCGTAATAAAATTTGCAATTCAATTTATTGTCGTAGCGATCAACAATACACCGCATAACAGTATGATAAAAAATCGATTACAGTGGAGTGGTCGGCCTTTCGGAATTTGACCTCACGTTTTGGGAATTCGGGATAACATTTAAAATTAATTACACATTTATTAATTTAGTTACACTCATTGGCATGGATTTTTTTTTGCATTCTTTTAAAACTATTGTTGAATTTTCGGTACCATTATTTAGTTTAAAAAATATCTGAAATGTTTGTGAAAATGGCTGTTTTGAATTACGATGACATAAAATATTATTTTAGCTTCATTATTCATATTAAACGGTCATTTCTGAACAGCACGGATAGAGAAACAGCAGAATAATTGTGATTGGTAAAAAAGACCTTCCGTTGTATTTAAATTGGTGAACATCTTTAATAACATGTCAGATTTTTGTTCAAAATGTCATCAAAAGCCACTGCGGTGTAAAGAAAGAATGGTGATAACTACCGACAGCTTGTAAAATGGGCAAAAGGTTTACCATGTGGTGCGTATAACGGCCAAAGTCCCAGAGCATGTGAAGCAAAAACAATTAATGCACAAAATATCCTTTGGAGTTTCTTTTATTTCCACTGTTTCATGGCACGATTAAATATGGACATCGTATCGTTTTTCCCTAGCGAAAAGAGAAGATTGTTATTGCGCTCAAAGGATATTATATTCACCACAAGCACGCATCATAAGGACAGTTGAAGAGTGGGAAAAAGAGCGGTTTGTATATGTGTGTATCCCATTTACCTCCATAATCAAGTGTACTCCAATCATGAAGTGCATTCACCTCACCAGAGAGCAACACTAGGTCAACACCAACCGCTATAGATAAACAAATTGGGGGAAAATTGCACCGAACAAAAAGGGTTTACGGTTCACTTACTCACTGTGGAAAAGCACTGCAACACCCTGCTAGCCGCCCAAATGGGGATTCACTGTGTGCTACTTGTTGTAGCATACGGGAGCGTGTGTTACTTTTGGGTAGTGGCAGACCCTCGCACCGGCACGAAAAAAAAGTAGGTAAACGCCAACAGTACAGCTAATAGCATCAAAGTTGATTGATCGAGCAATTTGCGGAGCGAGGTAATAATCAAGCTGTACCAACAACTGTTAACCTTTTAGCGCCACGGCTTGGCGGGGCTTGGCGGATACGCTGTTACACGACGGTAATGCAGCTCACCGCCACCCCACCGGTACATACACAAACAGAAATTATCCGCTCTAATCCGGGATAGAACAGGTGGGTGGGAAGGGTTGGGCGAATAGGAGGGTGTTATTTTTCCATGCGAGTGTTTTGATGCTTTCAGTAGCAATAACAACAGCAGCAGTAGCATTCTGCATATGTTTAAATCGCAATATTCCTCTAGATTTTTTTACCCAATGTTTCTAGCCAGCGTGTACAGTGGGAGCTCGAAAGCAAGTGATCACGGTGGTCGGCTCTTGCAATCAATTTTTCATTTCACTTCCATTCTTGTTGCGGTTGTTGGGTGAATTTTGTAAGATAATAATACTCTTCCATAAAAAAGGTAATGAAAACATCAGCATCAACAACCAAAGTGCGTTAAAATAAACCATCCTATACACATACACACATTCATACTGTCGATGAAGTGTCCGAACAACCCTGTACGTTGATGTGTACGGGGGCTGCTGCATCATAAAAAATCAAACAGGTACTTCGGAAATGGGCAGGAAAAGTTTCTCCGACCTATCTCGGCACCGGTATGTGGTTCGTCTACCCAACTTAAGGGGGGGAGGGGGAGTGGAACGGAGAAATAGGAAACACTGTTGGCCCGGCAACTTGCCACGATAAAGGCAAAGAGGCTACATAAAAAATGATGGCGTAGTGGCGTAGCACTTAAAAGTAAAAATATTATCGAAAGCAACCGAAAGGTTGAATTGGCTCCACGTATTTTTGTCTGCTGTTGGGAGGCTTTGGGAGCCAGCGGAGGGAGAGCGTAACGCGTGGTGCACCATATCCGAGAGTGAGTGAGAAGGAGGAGCAAGAGAAGGAATTGTATATTCGACGCATGATGATGCTGTCCGAAAAAACTTTCACCAGTAATGACCGTTCTAATTCATGCTGCTGTTGTTGATCCATCCGTGGCCACGCACTGTCGGAGTGTAAAAACAACAAGAAGGTAGATTTGTCTACCGTCCCGAAACAGAAGTACATTCTTCCCCCGTTGGGCTGCTGAACGTACGATGCCGTGTTGGGCCACAGGAGGCAAAAGGAAACACTTTCGATCTCAAGCCGTCCAGCCGTGTTGGAGCTTTTTGGAACACGGCCGTAGGCGAGAATCCCAAACGTTTTCTCCTCACGCTCCTCCCTGCTGCTACTGACGCGATGCTTCTTGACATACATTGCACTTTCCCTTCCTGGCGAAGATACCCGTAGGGGACGGGAATTACCCGAAGAGCATTACACTGACTGTGTGGCATTTGGGAAGGAGCGAAAGGAGAACGAGTTAAACGAATGAAACCAAGCAGCAAAAAAAAAAAAACAAGGTGAAGGACCGCACTCGAAGCGGAGACGATGACGACGACCACGCCGCCAGTTTGAGGATCACTTTCCCGAAAGCCGGTTTTTCTGGCGCAATGACTTTTCGAAGGGAACACAGTCCCGGAATCGTGAGGTTACGTTTCTTTCCTCTCGGGCCCTTTCGCTGTAATTCTTGTTTTCTTTCCTTCTTCCCTTTAACCCCCACTGCAGTTCGTTGCACCGTTGTAAAAGTAGCGATCTTCAGGATCGAGAAATGCTGCCCAAATGCTGCTTCGGTAATGAAATCCCACACGACACAACTTTCTTTTTATCTTTTCGATTCATTTTATTATTTCATTCCTGTCAAATTTTTGTTTGGATTGATTTTCCCACCGAACGCAAACACGCGCCAAACGTGCGTGAAGCGCAAACGGAAATGGGCGCATTAAAGATACAATAATTTAAACAATAAATAACAGAACAGATCATTCTTACAAAACGTTCTTTCCTGCCGCAGCCCCGCAGTGTCGCCTTGCCTTCCCCATGGCGCAGCATTGTCGTTCCTCTTTGGGGGGAGGATTGGGAAAAGCACTTTGGGTAACGCAAACTTGGAGGTCCTCTGCGCTTAATCGGTACTGATCGTGTTCCGCTCAACTGCCCTAGCCCATTTTGTCTAGTGATTGGAATAGCTACAGACGATAGTATCTAGAGAAGACGATGCACAGATTGTGGAAACATAGCGTTTCCAGAAGATAGAACGGCGAGGCGGAGTTCCTCGCCGGGTAGTAGTGTCAGCTGAGCTTACGCATGCGAAGCGTGCGTGAAGAAAGTGAAAAGCTAGTTAGTTTAATATAAACTTTTGTGAGTGTTTAAAGTCAGCTCATTGGCCACGGCTCGGACGAAAGCTGGCCGTCGAACCACCTGGATTCGAGTCGTACCGCGCTGGTTGTTTGTGAGAACGGGACGTTCTGATTCGCCAAAACCGTTATCTGTCACCATTTTTTTCCTTCTTCTTTCGCCCATTGCTCAGCGGAACCGGTTTGAGATGCCAAACCAATTTGGCCGAAAATGGGCGTACAGATCGCAGTGTCAGCGGAAATATAACCGCCCAGCACATCTTTGCCGAAAAAAAAAGAACAAACAACCAGCTGTGACCCACTTTGCAGTGTACGCGATCTCGAACCGAATCTCATGATCGGTCGAAGCTGTAACATCGGTCGCCGTGTAGAACTGTCTCGAGAGCGAGACGACACATATAGACTGCACAGAGAGCGTGCTAGAGGTATGTGTGAGAGGTGCTAATAGAGCCGCGGTGGGTAAGAGGGCCACTGTGGCCGCTACAGCTGGAAGCTGTGAAGATGCTCAAGTTGAGGGGGGGTTGAGCTCCCGAAGAATCAGCAACCCAACGGCAAGACGGCGAGCAAGGCCGGTTAAGGTCACCTGGCAGTGAAAACTTCTTTGGCGAGGGGGGCAAGTTCAATGCTAACTTGGACCACGCACAAAAAACCACCAATCAAACAAATGGACACTCGGTTGCCCACCCTAACAGGCGCCGTCCCACGAGCCACTCTGGCCGGAGTCGGGGCGGCGGCGGCAACGGCTGCTAACGGGCGTACGACGGAAAAAACAACTGGAAGAGAGATTGGCGGGTCGGAGGGTTTGAGTGTGGGGGTGTGTTTGTGGGAGGGCGTTGTGAAAAGTGGAGCAAACAAACAAACAAAAAAATTGAAAAGAAAGGATCATGTTAGAGCTCACAATAAATATCTCGTTCACGAAGAACAAAGAACCCAAAGGGCGCACACCTGACCTGATCCTGGCGGTTAATAAATTAATTTAAATACGTCCTTCGTCCACGCGTGCTAGTGCGTCCAGGGGAGCGCTAGCCGGTGTACAGAGGCGGGCGGGCGGGAGTTAGAAATTGTTTGTGTTTGCGCACGGGACTGCAACGGGACACGCCCCGGAAAGAAGGGAGGGCCGGCTACGAGCGAGCGTGTGTGTGTGAGGGGGGGTTGTTTTGCAAAATAAATTAAATTAATCTAGGCTCGCTCTGGGCACTCCCGTTCCGCGGCGTGCCACGGCAAGTCCATCCCGATTCCTGTGTCCCTCGCTGTTTGTCACTCTCTCTCTCTCTCTGTTTATCTTTTATCTTTCTCTCTCACTCTTGTAAAACTATCTCCTGCCACTAGTGGTGTGAGTCCGTTGCGGACGATGCCAAAACCCAAAACCACATCCCCAATACGATTCGGGGACTGGCACTGGGCTGGGACAGCGTTCTGAACGGGGGAGGGGGCTTTTTGCTGTGGGGAGGGTGGACGAATCCGGAACCCTGTCTCCCAGTGGTTGGTATCGGGGCGTCGGTGGCGCAGCGGTAATTCCCATTCAGAGCGCGGGAAAAAGCCTTTACCCCACCATTTCGCCCCTCTGCCGGGCTCTGTACGACGGTAAACTGTTGCGGGGTGTGTTGGTCTGTGTGTGTGTGCGTGTACACGGGGGGTACGCGTTGGCTTCTCGCTACAATATGGCAAGCTTACTGAGCGTGAGCGCCGTAGGCCAGGTTCTGGGCGGCGTCCATGGAGCGGGCGTATCCGTGGTGATCGTCGTACGAGCTCGAGTGCGAGTAGTGCGGGTGGGCAACGACCTCGTAGCTCTGTTCGCCCTTCTTGTCGAACAGCTTCTTGAGCGCGATGATGGCGGACAGGATGAGGGCGATCTTTCCGACGATCAGGGCCTTGAAGGCGATGAGGGCGAGGGCACCGAGGGCGAGCGGCAGCAGAGCGGCGGCCTTCAACTTGAGGAGGAGGAGCAGAGGGAGGAGCAGCTTCTTGACCTTCTTCTTCTTGCCACGAGCTGCAGAAACGATAGGCGAGCGAGAGCGGGAACAAGCAACAGCGTTAGAACTTTCGATTTTCGACAATCGGTGCGGTTGGGGAGAGCCGGAGCTTGCCGCGGTGACTTACCTTCATCCAGCGAGCGCTGCATGTCCTCGATCGATTCCTTCGGTACCTGGAACTGGAGGGTGTGGGTGCCGAGGAAACGGGCGGCACGCTCAACGAGCAGTCCATCGATCTCGGATTCGCGGGCCTCCGGCTCAGCGGGCAGGGAGATGTCGTTCAGGGAGCGGCCCTTGCCGACTGCCTGCTCGGTCTGGACAAACTTGATACCGTCGGTGATCTCGAAGTCGCCTTCGGCGGCGTCAGCCAGGCGTAGTGCACGCTCCTACGGTGTCATCAAACACATCACGAGACGGAGATGGAAGAAAAGAGAAGGAAAGCGAACAAATGTAGGTTAGTGTGCAATCGTGCAGAG
Organism: Anopheles quadriannulatus; assembly: GCA_000349065.1. Lineage (NCBI taxonomy): Eukaryota > Metazoa > Arthropoda > Insecta > Diptera > Culicidae > Anopheles > Anopheles quadriannulatus. Next base: position 550,167 of record KB667556.1, on the reverse strand, counting down.
GGGTTGCCATCAAAAAGCGACATCAGCGCAAGTCGACTCCTCTCCCCGTTTGAAACTGATGCGCCCGTCTGCAAAATTGTATCTGCTGCTGTACGGCAATTTTCTCAAGGTCCGAATGTGGTTTGACCATAAGAAGTGGATACATATCGGAAGATCGACACCGGCGTCCGGATGGACCGAGTCTTTGTTCCTGAAGAGTGAATGGGTCTCCTCTTTCCGCTTCTCCTATGCCTACTGGTGTAATGTAACCACCATTAGAGCTATGCGGCAAGCGATAGTAATTGTAACACACAGCTCAGTAACAACGACCGGTAATCGTTCGCACGCCGAGCGCCTTGGTGGGCCGGCAAATGATTGCGTCGCATGACGTTCGTTTTCCTCGCGGTGTGCTGCTTTTCTGATTCTGTGGTTCACATTTTCCCGGACTATTTCCAGCTCTCCGTATAAGGTTCAATCGACTCAACTAGCACGAGCGATGATACATTCGACATTTGATCACACTGTGAACTACTTTCATTGCTTGTGGTCCGTTGTTTATGTTCTATTTTTTTATCTTTTACTTATTTGCTTTCGTTTCAGCCAGCCTCCTGTCAGAAGACAGATGCAGCGCTAAGGATCTGTCGCCCGTTTCGTGAATGATCTCATCGGCACACCAGAACAGAACCAAGATGGCACAAAAATTGCGGCAGCAGTAAAATAAAACAGAACGGGACGAACTAAACGGCTCGGGCGGCTTACCTTGGCGCACAGCACAATCGACTTTTCGCCACAGTCCCGCACGAACTTCAGGGCGGAGGTTAGTATTCCGTCGGCTTCGGAGGATGGGGCGGCAACGGCCACGGCCAGGACGGCGAACAACACATAGAACTGCTTCATTGCGTTTCTTTTGCTTCTGTTTGTTATGTTTTTTTGTTTCTGTTAGCTGTCTTGCGATCACACGGCGGTTCTCACAAACACACTGCGCACACTGCCAAGTCCTTTTTGAGCAAATAAATCCTTCTCCTTCTACACACACAAAACACACTCGCACACTGAGGTTTTCACTGCCGAGGCTGTTAATTGTCGGAAAGCAACCGGTGAACTGTGACTGGAAGACAATGCTGCCGCGGGTTTTATTCTCTTTCGCCAGCGCCAGCGATAACCGGGGCCCGGGCACCGGGCACTGGCCACTCGGGTCCGGCGGGGGAGAGAGATGGGCCGGTCGAACCGGTGTGGCCATCGACGGCGGTACGAGTGAGTGCGCCCGCACCGAAGCGAGATGGAAGAGCGAGAGATGAGGATGCCGTTCGGGCATCATCATCGCCATCATCACGATCATCCTCGGGCTTTCGGCCCCCGGGGAGGGAGGAACCGACGAGCGCATATTCACACAAACACACCTATGCAGGCCGCGATCGCTGTACCGTTGAGTTTTCTTTCACTTTGCCCATCGACACCTACACGCAAGGGGATGGAAGAAGAAAGCAGTCGCCTGAACGGGTGGATGGAGGCGATGGAGGCGGATGCGGCGATTGGCCTTCCGTACCGACGCCGTTCACGATCACGATCATGGTTAAAGGTTGGAGAAAGAAGAAAGCACGATCGGGTTCCAGCCTGCCTGTCCTGTCTCTCCCTCCCTGATTGCCCACCAAGCCTACCTCAATTTCACCCGCTCTCTTCCATCTCCCCTTCGTGGAGCTCGACATACCCCACCGCTTCGCGGCGGAGCGAACTCAGCCAAACGTTAAGGAAAGAGAGAGCAAAAGAGGTTCGTCGCCTGTCCGTGCGTTGACGTTGTTCGTTTGTTTTCGGGTTTGAGTTGATCGGTTGTGGGGTTTAGTTTTTTTCTTCTTCTTCTTTTCGTTCGTAACTTCTCCCGTAACATGGATGGGGGTCTGATTTTTCTACCCCGTCCTCACCAGGGTTTCCTGCCTTCCCTTCCGATCCTCTCCCCGAGCGGAATGCGTGTGAGTGTGCGTGTTTTTTTTTTGGTGCCTCTCTTCGATCGCACGCATCCGCGGAAGCGAAAGAAGTGTGCGCGGGTGCATACATTCGTTTGAATTTAATTCACATCGTACCCATATGTTTGGAAACACCAGTACAACGATCAGATGGTACGAGGCGAGAAGAGAGAAAGAAAGGAGGAAGAAGGTGTAGGAGACTCAAAGGCAAGGGGAATGATTTCGCTGGTTGGATTCGGGTGGATTAATTTAAATAATTTTCAAATATTTTTTCTTTCCCAGCATGACGAGCATGAAGGTAGCAAATGTGTGATTGCGGAAAGCAAATTCGAAGGTTTTCACCACAACTATGTGCGCTGGCCTCCGGGCGTCCAGGAGACTTCTCCGTGTGTGTAAACCGCTCTGCACTTTCCCTCGCCGAAAGGATGCCGTTCGAAACATTGAAGAAATTATCCAAACCCCTCAAGATGAAAGGTCGTTTTAGAGATTACTTCTTATGTGCTCCTAGCACTCCCAACATTCCTAACATCTTGTGCAATCACCTAGACTGCGTTTATTTGTTCTTAAACCTTCAACCCAAACATATGATGCGTTGCACAGGTGGAATTAAACCGCAAATGCTTACGTCGACATCGGATCAGCGTGTCCGTACTCGATATAAATCTCGAAATGCAAATCGTATACTTCATCAAACGATTAGTTTGCTTAGCATTGCGTTTGGTGGTGGTGGCTGTTTGCTACTGAGGCTGGGCAATGAAAGTTGTGTGTCAAAATTAGAATTTTAAAGTAGTGCCGGCAACTCGCATCTTTCCTACCGCAAGGAGCAGATTAGGAGCACTTTCTCCCGTGCCAGCGATAGGGATTCCTTGCTGGGTAAGAAGCCCGATCGGTGGTCTGGGGTTTTGGCTGAGGGTCAAGTCTAGTGTTTCGTTGGTTGATTTTTCTTTCACTTCACACAAACTTTGTAGGTCACTCGCCCGATGGTAGCGGCATTTGCATATTTGGTACGCACGGTTTTATCAATGAGTCCTAATGGATCATGCATTAGTGAGGTTTTAAGGAGATGGGATTGATCGACGATCTAACCGTCGTGCAGCAGTTCCTGTGATGATATTTTGGAAGTGAGGGGTTTTATGTGGAACAATGTGGCTAAACCGTTTAAGTGCTCTAGAATATGCAAACTATAATGGTGTTGGATGTTTGGACATGATAAGGATGCTTATTGGAAGAAAGTAAGATCATTACCATAGTGTATGAGTATTTCTTTGAATAATATTTTACGTTATATATGATAATATTTAACGACAATTACGTTCTCCGTTTTATTTGGGTTAATATAACAACACAGCTATTGATAACAATGGTGGTCGATATTTGAATAAATATTGGTACGAAAGCAGTAGGGGAAAGCGGGGCAAAATGGGAAGGTGGGGCAAAATGGGCACCCTCTATTTAAGCATTATTTGACTACAAAGATACTTTCCAATGCTAAAAATGCATTCAATAGAGTGTTCTATGAACACCATGTAAATTTCATAACCCTTACATAACAAATAACTAAGAAAAATGCAAAATAAGTTTTAGCAGTATTTTGATGTAATTTTTGCCACTTCGAAAATAAGCTTAAACGAGTGTCACAGGGATGCGTTGAAGTTTTTCATGATATATTTTTAAAGATATGATATTTCTTTACAATTTGTCTGAAGAAAGCAAGGCGATTGAATGCGTATTTTTAATAATATAACAAAAAATACAAAAATGCTTCACGTGGGGCAAAATGGGCAGTTACGCTTGGGGCAAAATGGCCAGATGCTTTTGACATACGGCGCTTGGTGAGGCTATGGTGTTGTATTTGTCGCCTCAAAATGATAACAGGCACTGCTTCAAAACATTCGATTTTGTAGATTTAAACGTTTAAAAACTGTTTTAATTGCGATAACATATTTTTGGAAGAATTTTAAGGGCTTTTCTGACCAGCAAATCGAAAGATAGAACGAAAAATACATTTCACGAAACGTCCGCAAAAGCATAGACCATTACCTAAGCGCAGTTGTTGTGGCCCATATTGCCCCAGTGTTTTGAGGTTTCACAGTTTGTTTACATATGCCCATTTTGCCCCAGGGCTATGACCATTTTACCCCGCGTGTCAAAATAGCTTCTCGTGAAACATCAACTTTTATTTTACATTATTTTCTTGTTTTTAAGTTGTTTTCATTCTATGTGGCAATTTTAATCCAGTGGAGCCATGTAATAATGAAAGAAAAATTGTGTTTTGTGGCATATTCAAAGGAATATTCAGTACTGCTTAACATGCCCATTTTGCCCCGCTTTCCCCTACATTTTGTCATCCTCACGAATCTCGTCGTTACTCTTGTCGTGCCGACAGTTCCTTTTATTCAGTTGCAAACAGTTGCAAACTACAGTAAGATTGAAGGTTCCAGTAAAAACAGAACAATATACGTTATCTATAGCAATAATTACTAAAAAAGTGATTATTTAGACTATTTCCTTTGGATATTGGGTTAAAAATTCGGGAAAACATATTAATTTCAACAGTTTTTCTCAAAACCAAACAATAACATCCTGTTGTTTAATGTCCAGGTGGAGATGAATTGGGCCGGTCCCGTGGCTTTCATCAAGCCTCTGCATGGACCGAATCGCCGTACACAGGAGTGACTATCTTGATATGGGTTCTATTAGTCGCTGATAGCCAACCCAATCAGTGGTACAGGCAGGCCTAGACCGGCGCCAGCGATGAAGAAATGAATATGAATATTACAAGATTCGTTACTACAAAGCTCTTAAACTCCCCACGACTCCTACAAGGCTGAACGTGCATTGTTTCCCTATCCGTTTTTGGGAATGTGATCAAATGTCTCGCGAGCACACAAAAAGCAGACGATAGAATGCTGTTTGTTATGTTTGTGTTATAATTTGATGCATTCAGCAATTCCACTATTCAGACAAAACGGTAAGAAAGTTCTTGTGCACCAGCACAACTCTACATGAGCCCTTTGCGAGAAACATATGGCACCGAGTTACATTCATCATCCGAAAGGGAAAAGACATACAAACGTGTGAGCAGTCTGCAATGCGTAGGTTTAACCAGTGGGATGAAGTGAAATTTTTACGGAAAACGATCATCGTAAACTGTGATCGTTAAATTGACCGCAGTAGTACTTGGAGCTCTTTTTGGTAAGATTTGGGGCCAATCGGAACGATCGTCTTCCGTGATTCAGAAGGAGCGCGTCTGAACGAGCGCGAAAGGAGGTAGACAGTTTGTATGAGTCTTGTATGGGCTTGTGTGTGAATGTTTGTTGATATGTGCGTGTTGTTTTATCTCTACCATTCCGGTATCAAATCTTGTCCATCTGGGATAGCGCTCCTCTCGTTTGGAAAGCGAGCGACCCGTTTTCTAATCAATCGCCGCTCGTTGCTCGGTCTGATCGGTCCTAAATATATGGGATCCGATATCTCCTGCTCTTTCTCCATTCCTTTCGAAAGAGTTCCCCGTGGAAGGTCGGTTCCCGCAGATGCCGCGTCAGTTTTGGACGCCCCGGTCAGTTTTGGGACACGGCGTTGGGCTGTTGGGCGCCTGTTTGTGCTGTTGTTATTTCGAAAGTACAATTTCACATTCGATTCCTGTTGCACGGCCACACGGTCGGCGCATGTCACGGTGAACATAGGCAGTGGGCCAGCCTCAAAGCTCAACAGCAGCAGCAGCAGCAGCAGCGGCATCAACAACAATAACAACAACACGCACAAAACACTAAATCGGACGCATTCTCCTCCATCAAATGATAGTGGAAGAAGAGAGAAAAAAAGAAAGAAGCAAAGAAAAAGACCCACCAAGACAACTGATGGCCATTGCCAAGCATCAGCGAAACCTTTTCTTTCGCCGGGAATGATAGTGCTCAGCATTTGGGTCTCCCTCCCCTAACTCTCGAGGCCCAAACTGACGACGAAAGGCCACTTTTCGGGGGAGGCCCATTTGGGCAGGTCGGCTGGAAAAGAGGGCAACGAACGAAGCGAAAGGAAAAGGAAGGAATCGGCAGGAAGCACCAAGCAGCAAGCACGAAGCAGCCAAATAATCGGTCATCGCCGGTGAAGGAAATGCGGCGTGCAAGATTTTTCGGTGATTGGAGCCTTTTTATTGATCCGCCGATTCGATACGATGCCCCAGGTCGTCTCCGCTGTCTCCCCCTGTAGTTATGGTTGAGGCGTTGCCCAGTTATTGGGATGCTGCTGGGTGAAAAACGCTAATTGTGACCTTCGCGTGTCCATTTATTGCACGATCATCGTACGCGGCCGGCTTTGCCCTTTTCGTCGTCAACGGTCAGCTTGGTCGGGGTCTTTCTTTCTTTCTTTTTGTTGGCAAGCACACCATGGGTAGATGGAGGCTGTTTTCCTTTCTTTTTCCCCTGCGCGCGAGGGCTATTCTTTCCGAATGGCTCACGGAAGCTAAACCCGAATTTTTGGCTGCCCGTCAGCCGCGACCCAGTGAACTTCTAGTTTGCGTACACGGTGCGAGGAGAGAGGAAAGCTCGCGAGAAATGAACAGTAAAAAAACATCACCTCTTAGGCCCTCCATCTCAGCCTAGGCACCGTACACCAAATTGAAAAGCGCGAAAATCAAAGCATTTATCGACATCCAAACGTGAGGGCGAGCGTGAGAGCAGTGTCTGGGGGGACTGGTTGGGAGATTCGGACCATTCTATTGGGTTCAGCCGCTTGGAAATACGTCCGTTTGCTACCGTCTCGTGAACCGTTGCCCGCTGTTAAGCTCATGCTACAAGATTGTAGAACCGGACAAAAGGGAAGTCAGTGTCAAATAAATATTCCTTTCTCGGCTACCCCTGTTCCTTCCACTCTTCTCATGTGGTAGTTTACGCGGGAAGCCTTATTACTAGGTCAAATTAGTGAAGGCAAGAATTATAGGCCATCCTCATTTTGTGAATCTACCGTACGTTGTGCCCCTCCCGCTGTAACCCTTTCAATTTTGTGGCATTCGATGGATGAGCGAGAAAAAGCCAGCCCGAAGGTGGCGGCAGAAAACGATACGAAAAAGAAACGTTATTCAACCCCGAGAATGAAGCAGAGAATTCCGTGATGGGTCGCATCCCCTCTTCGAAAATATCGATCCACCTTTAAGATCCTCGCACATACGTCCCTCATACGCGGACACACACACGCACACAGAGAGCAAGCAGCAAAATATACACTAGGGCTTGCTTTACACACATATTTCGGCCATCAGGGCACGAGGCACAGGAAATCCGATCCATATTCACCATCTCCCGTGCCATCCGTGCCCGACATTCGCTTCGGTACCGGTGAAGATTTAGCGGGACTTTGGGACCAGGTAGATAGGTGGAAACAGCTGCTGGGAAGGGTTTAAAGGAGCGCAGTGACGGGAGTTCAGCCACAAAGCCACGCGCATGATATGTATTCAAATCGATGGCGACGCTTAAATGAGGATGTAGCAGGCATCCCCCATTGGGCACTCTTGACAGTACGTTATTACTTTTTATTAGAGAGCGGATTTGTCTGCCCCTAATTTTATTGCGAAAGTTTTAGAACATTTGTCAGTTTCGAATGGCGTTCGTGGGGGGAGGGAGACGATGGAGATAAAAGTTTTTCGCATTTCGGCGACACTCGTCCCTGGTCCTCGTTGTGGAAATGCATATTTGGCATTGATCCAGCAGATTGTTAGAAGTGAGATAGAAAGAGTGTGAGAGGGAGGAAAAGAGAGAAGGTCGCCGGATTAAATTTTACCCAAAAGAGTTCTGAGCAATTTGCATGAAAGCACAGTTCCGGCTCTAATGTAATGAGTTGCAATTGTGGTAACAGTGGTAGAAATGCGCAACGTTCGTAAAAAAGAGGATAAAATTTGTTAATTTGGTGCGCAAGATTGGTATTAAACATTATAGTCAACATAAGCGGGGTTGAAAATTTGGTTTTTTTTGCTAAAAAGTTATGGAATATGCATTTAACATAATTTTGAATATGTTGTCTGATGTTAAAAGAATTTCGGCGGAAAAAGTTGTTCGCGTTTTGAAAATTTCGCAACATCAGTTTATTTCTTTAGGAGAGACGGCTTTGACATATTGCTTAGTAGTTCCAGTTTCATTGTCATTGAATTCATAGCCACAACGAAACATTGTGAACTGGTTCAGATTAGAATTTTATAACAAATTGTTTACCTTTAACGGTTTTTTACGGTTTGTAATAATGAACTTGAAAACTTATTTTTTGGGAAAATCTGAGCATAATATTTAAAGCCAAAATGTGAATAATACATACATGTGAACAATACATTGTGGATACAGTTGTATAACCACAACTATCTCAACATCTTCTTCTTGTGGCACAACAACCGCTGCCGGTCAAGGCCTGCCTGTACCCACTAGTGAAGTGGGCTTGGCTTTCAGTGACTTGTTGTTACCGTAGCAGGATAGTCAGTCCTACGTATGGAAGCATGGTCTATTGGGGACTTGGACTTATGACGGGCATGTTGTTAAGTCGTACGAGTTGACGACTGTACCACCAGACCGGCCCAAACATCTCAACATCATACAATCAAATAGACTTGTTACTTATCACATGTCCAAGCTTCTCTTTATTTTTTTGAACAATTACCTTGAACCATTTTCCTTTATAGTATTGATCGTTTTGGTTTGATTATTTTGATTTTATCTCATCATGAAAGTAGAAAAGAATCTGATGCTAAGAGAAGAAAACTGGGAACTTTAATTTTGATGAAAATTTACTCAATACTTGCATTGTCTTTTGCAACATGCACTTCGGCATCTAAGTTTTATAAAAAAAAAAAGTTTTATTTTTTTATATCATTGATAACGTATGACATTTGTAACACTTCAAAAGAGCTGCTGCTTTCTCATGAATAAAAAAAGAGCTGCTCGGAATGTCGTGTTACTTTATTTAAATTGAATTGTCCTTCTATTTTAGATATTGTTTATTTTGTATTGAAAAACTACCCGCCCGCCGCGAAGGTTCAACGAGACCTTTTTTTAGTATTAATTAAGGTAGGGTAGTACTAAATAGCGTATTTTAGTACTAGTTTGAGTACTAATTAATATGTTTCTAAATGTTTTTTTGCGATTGGATGGTAGTCAAATAATTCTGCATGTTCGTTAAATCTCCTCGTCATGATGCTCATGGGGGAATTTACAGCATATTGTGTATTATGTCTCGATTCGTTCAGTATTCTAGGCTGCCGCGATGCTAAACGAGGAACGCAGAAGCGTAATTTATGTAGAAGCGATGGTGCATCAATTGTCCCTAGCATTAATCCTGCAATGTAGCTTACTTGTGAGACTCCACGTCTTTTTTCAAGCGTCTCCAGTCTTAAAAGTAAGAGGCATGTGTTGTTCGGTGGCATATCCGATGTTCTGTTTCAACTTTCGAATAGCATAACGAGACAATTGTGTTTGGATTTCCTCAAGTCTACTTATTGCGTTGTCACTGTAAGGGCATCATGTGATGGAACTGTACTCAAGGATGGGCCTAACTTAGGTACAATATAATGATTTTATGTTTTGCGTTATAAGGCTGCATTGTTTTAAAACATAAAAGACTATTGGTGTCTATTAACTCGATTTAACGCCCTTGTACTTTAAACTCAACCCCTTTTACATGCAAGATACTCATAGAAGCTTCTGTATATAAAACGCACGATTACATATCGTACTACGAGCTAAGCTCAAACCATCCCTTATAAAGTGCTCTCCGGGAGCGTAGTGTAATCTGATCTAATTTACTCCCAAAACCCCAATGTTTCCAGCAGGCCCATCTGGGCCGCCTGGGATTAGCTTAGGATTTATTGTGCTGGGTCATGGTGGGCAGGAGCTCGCGCTCGTGCTGTGAATGGATAATAACAAGCGACGGCAGTGTGAAATGTGTCGCAAATGGTCTCGAGAATCTGGCCGGGAATGGGAACGCGCATATTGGCACCCTAAGGCGAAGCACATACAATTTGAAATGGATAAAATCGAATGGTTTATGGAATTGAAGCTTTCGGATAGCTCTTTTCACACACTAACGCCGACGTGCTGGGTAAAGGACACCCCAATCGGATAAGAAAAGGACGAAATCTGTAGAATGCGAATCGGAAGAAAGTTAATCGGCTCAAAGTAGGACAGAAGCTGGTAACAAAGATGCTTTCATCTACCGTTAAGCTGGCAGTGATTATGGCAAGGTGCTCAATGGTTGTTAATTTGTTTAAATCGTTTTCAGAGAGACGATTTACCACAGATTATGGTGCTATTCGTGTCGCGGGACGGAATGGACAAAGCAACGGTTGTTCGCCCGGTGGCCGAACACGAGAAACCTACACGAGACCTCCGGGAAGGGTTCCGCGGACTGTAAGTGTGTGCGCCAAGTGGAGTATGTTAATTTATTTAGCGAGAATTAGTGTGATGAGTAGAAAGATGATCGCTGGCATTTGGCACATGGTTGTGTCTTAATTTTTGTCTCAAGCCGATCGATGACATAGACAATCGATGCTCCTTCTGAGAATGTTTGGGAAGGTTTTGTGGAATCCAACTTCCTGGTATTAGTAGTGTCTCGTCAGCAAAGGAAATGGTTTTGCAGGGCGGTCGAAACGCAAGCTAAATTGGTCGAACGATTTGTCTAAATCATTGGGTAGCCGGTAAAACACACGTGAAAGTGAAGCATTGCACAGCACATCAGTAGATTGTCCTCAGCACTGGGTTAAGTTATTATGAGAGCTTGGAAGATGAACGCAGCGACACGATGTAGGCTCGCGAAAGCTCCCCAGAGAGGTGGCGGTTTACCGGTCGCCTCCCCGAGGGAGACTGAGGTGACCATGTTGGAGCTCTTGGGGGGATCGTGGGCTGGCTAACCGTTTAGTGTGAATCAATTTTCCCGCCCAGAAGGTGATTGTCCCGTCCCGGAGGATGGAATCGAAGGCAGAGCTTGAGCATGGAGGAAAATTGGAAAATAATTGTGGTACCGATGTGGCGTATCTGGAGGAGGAAGAAAGAAATATGGAGGAATGAGGCCTGATCTGGAGCAAAGCGAACACACACGCACACACACACACACACACACACACACACACACACACACACACACACACACACACACGCATATCATGGAATCGTTCGCAGTAGCACCTCACCCACCTTCGAGGTCGACACTCGGCGGCCGGCCGGTCTGCTGGTCATTGCCGTTGCACCGAGGGGCGGTGTGGGTCGTCGTACGAAGTCGTGCGTATACGGTACAGTGTTTTTTTACGTGATTGTGCACAGTGCTGGCTTCTCATTTGGGAAATAGGCAACACCTCCCATCGTGTTGGGCGATCGAACCGATACCGGTCGAAATGGAAATGGACTCCCATTTCCAGTGGCGGTGAAAACGCGAACGCGCGGGAATATTAAAAGTACATCCGATTGGAACCGCCCGGTGTTGTTGTTGCTGGTATACCACTTTCTCAAAAATTGCCACCTCATACGCACACACAAACACGCACATATACACGTGCGCAAAGGAACGTGGCCAAAGGATGGAGCAGTTGCGAATCGGACGCCATTGAACTGGAGCGAATCAATTTTCCAAGCTCCGGTCAGTTTTTGCTATTGAGACGGATCGCGGTACGAAAAGTGTCGGGCCATCCGCAGCCCGGGCCGGTTAGGGGTTGCCCCCTCCTGCGGATGTGGGCTGTGCCCGGACTGCCCTGCATTGCGCCGGATGATTACTACCTCACGCATCTCATCGGCGGAGGAGGGCGCATGGCGGGAGGCTCCATTTTGAATTTGAAGCGTTGCACAGCTCGAATGGTGGGATTAGTGCGTGATAAGTTTCCGTGTATGGTTGCGCTGCTGGTGAGCGCGGAAAGCTCGGCAAAGAGCCTCGGCAAAGAAAGGATTGCTTCTTTTTCCACTTCGTTCTATTGCTATTGATGATGGCTCTATTTGTAAGGAAATTGATTGACGTCATTATGCTCACGGACTCGCAGTGTTTGGCTGTATGTCTGGCTGGATGTGCTGGGTGTACCGTAGTATGCGGGACTATGCGCAGGCAGACAACCCTTTTTTTTTGTATGGGAACGTTGGGCATGAAAAATCGTGTACTATAATTGAGGATGGTAGAGCTCGCCGTGGCTTAGCGAGAATGTTGTGCCTAGGCCATTTAATGGAGGGCGAAACGAGCAAATGTGGGTTATTGTGAGGGGGCCAAAAGCTTTGTTATGACAAAAAAAGAATAATTAATTTCGAACCAAAAAAAAAAAATAGTTTCATCTTCCAGAAGTTGCACTCTTAGAAAGTAAGAGTTCTGCACTTTACAAGCCGCTTTAGTGCAAAACCAGCAATCAGCAAGGCATTTGAGACAGAAATTGACCAACAATTGAACCATCCTCATCAACGTCAACATTGGAGGATGGGATAAAAGAGCTCGGAGAAGAGAAGCAACTAAAAAAAAATCAAAATGGTGCCACTTTCTCAGCCCGCCAACGTCAGTGCGTGTGCGTGCATGCCGGTGGAATCCTGTTTGTTTCGTATTTATTTGGTAGATTGATGAGTGAACTTGGTGACTGGTTGGAGAAGACGCGTGTGTTTGTGATTGCTGGTGAGCTGAATTCAGCGAAAGTTTGGTGACAGCACCTTCGCTCAACTCGTGCGTGGAGGGCGTAAGTGGGGTGGCCTTAGCGGTGGGAGTCACCGGGATTGTCACCGTTTGGCTCATCGTACGGGTGGTAGAGAAGGTGTGGATTGCTGTTTTTTGTGTCGTTGTTATTGCTGTTGTTTTGTTACTCTTGCCTCGCAGCAAAATGCATGCGGGAAGAGAAAAGCAGGAATTTGACACGCAACTGTGAGTCACCACCGCCGGCACCGATAGCGCTCGTTTGTGCGGTGGTCAATGTAGAACACTGCCATGGTGATGTTGATGGGCGGGCCACGGCATAGCAACAATGTTAGGCCTATGTGGCGGTATGTACGCTTGAGCGTAATTAAATGCCAGCCTGGCTCGGAAGCTTAGCTTTGGTCGAAACTGCTTTCAGCCCTGGGGTGTGGGTATGTGCTCCGTTTTGCCAATTTCGTTTCGAAACGGTGTGTGTGTGTGTGCTCCTCTCTCTCCACAAGATGAGCGTAGAAATGGACATGCCGGCGATGCAAAAGGGTGCACACTGGAGGAAAGGTGGGCTGAAAGTGAAAGCGATACGGTGTAAGTGGTGCGATTCGCACATTCGTGGTCGGCTGCGTTGGACGAGTTTCGAAACCGACGCGTTCATTGCCATTGCCAGGGCAATGGTGGCTTGACCGAGTGCGTAGCGGCCAGTGGTTAATGTTTCCCCGTTCGGGTTCGGTGACGTTGACATGTCAGCTACCCTGCTCCCTCCCCCTCTGGGTTGGGAGTCAGTCTCGCGAATGTGGCATCACCGTGTTTTTAAAACACAACCTCCAACACGAGTCGAAGTCGATGGAAGTTGATGGAAGTCGTCCATCTTCCGCCACACTTAAAGGTTCGTTGGTGTACGAACGGCTGTTGCTTTCCTTTTTCTCTTCGCAACGAAAAGAAGCCACCGAAAAACTCACCCCATCGCCGTGTCCCACGGTTCCCTTTTCTTTTCTGTGGATCTTTCGCACTCCGCAACAGGTGAACGGCGTTTCGTGCCAAAATTTGCATACGGTGACAAAGTGCCGGTGCCGGATTCCGCTCCCATCTCGATTCCTGGGGCACGTCGTCGTGGGTGGGTATGTAGGTGAGGTCACAATCATCGCCCCGGCCCTCTCCCTCGACCAGTACGTTAGGGAATTTCGGTAAAGGCAGAGCTTTCGCTCTCGTCTGAAGCGTGATGCGACATTGCAAGACAAAACACGGCTCGGGGGACGGAAGATGCACTTGGGGGACGGAAGATGCATGTTTGCAACAACAACAAAAAAAGTGCGACGCGAAGCGTGAGTCGATGAAGCGAAGCGAAGGTACTGCAAGGTGAGAGAAAACAAGTATGTAGGACTGATGGCCGGATTCCAGCGCAACTTGAGCACACCGGAGTAAGACAATTGATTTCGGAGAGAGAGAGCGAGCGCGCGCCAGGAAAGTTGTTGAATGTTGATGGGCCACACCTGTTCTTGAACCATCGATCGATCCGATATCGTTGCACATTGTTGCCAAATTGTCGGCGAGTGTGTCAATCAGCATGAGGTCGAGATGGGCAGTGAGATGGTTAAGAATGTTCAGATCGAGAAAGTAAGACGATGTTTTTTTTAGTGTAGAGTTTGAAGACCCAGAAAGACATTTCGCGCATTGTGTGTGCGTTGCAGCAGGAGGGAGAGGCAGACTTAAGTAGTTATGCAGAGTTACACAGAGCTGATGCACCTGTGGCTTGAGATGCAGACAAGGCGAGCTCCTACGAGTTTGCTGTTGAGCCTCCAGATCAAGCTGATGTTGATTACAGCCTGCAGGGTGCGAACTGGTCCGAATCCTACATCCTGCTTGCAGCGATTTCACTGCCGATTTCCTTCCGTAATGAGTTCGGCATTTCCTAAGGGGTGTGGTGGTGGTTGGAAAGTTTAGCCAGGGCGCGTGCGCTCTTCACCGTCGTCTGGAGCAACAACCGTGGGAAGGGGAAGGGGGGATGCTGGGTTGACACAATCGGAGCGGTGGTTCCATTGCAGAGGTAGGCAGTGGCTCAGGATTTGGAAACGCAACGATTAGATCCTCTGGCGTATACCGTTAGCTTTGGGGGAAGCCTTTTTTCCGTCTGCGTGCGTTTCCGTGCGCTGTGACGTTTGGGAAGCTTTTCCACCGCGGGGTGTGTGCGGGAACAATGGGACGGGCGCGGAGACAGACCGGTTCCAGGAGCAACGGTACTGCCCTCTCGAGCAGATGCTGTAGCAGCACCCAGCAGCAGCTACTACGACTACTTCCGTGCCACTTGCGCTGGCACAGACGAAATTGTGCGGCAGCAGCACCCTCTGGCACCCAGCGCCGGTTGATTAGGGATTTGCATTATTTATGGTACTGGCTTCTTCCCTTTCCTCCGAAACAAAAGGCTGGCCGGAAAGCGAGAATTAGGTTGAACCGTTGGTCGACCACACCGCGGTCACCAGGTGAACGCACGCGTCCAACAGCAGCATCAGCAGCAGCCGTATCCGGCAGTTTAAATCGCAGACTCCAAAATTCCTCCTCCCCGGTTTGGTGCTGACTGGGTCCGGGGATACAAGGGGCTTGGCAGGCGTGGTCCGATAGGAGAGCGGCGCGCTTATTTATTGCCATCAATTAAGGTATATATTCTTAGGATTAGTTAGGGCCGGCTGGTGGTAGCGATGTGGTGGTTGGTGGTTGTTCCCTGTTGCGCATTTGGAAATTTATTCGTCCCCACAGCGCACGAATTTGGTTGGCAATTTATGCAGCGCGCTTCGTCGAGACCAGGTCAGTCCACGACTGGGGTTAGCCAGTTTTTGGGAGCTGTGACCGCGACGCAGCGTTATCGACATCAATATGAATCCGGCGAGGGTTTTGGGCTATTTTGATTGTTTGAGCTTTTAGGGGGAAACGTTTTAATTTGTCTCCGCTGTATTGTTTTTTTTTCTCGGCTAGATGAATCGCTTCATCAAGCCCGGCAACGGGGAGAGCGTGTGGGTGTACCAGATGTGTGACCTGTGGGGAGCATTTAAATCCGGGAGAAATCGTACAGAACCTGAGCAGGCAATCTAACGTATTGGTTAATGCAGAACACTGTCGAAACCGGGGAGGAAAGAGAAGAGGACAGCAGCGATGTTCTCAAGACCACACTCCATGTAACCAAGTTTCACCGATCGCTAATTTGCTGCACATAAAAGCCACGGGTCGGAAAATCGGGAGGAACGAAGTTTTCCTGCATGATCAATGGCCGCGGCGATAGTTAGCGGCCGTGGGTCCATTTTTCACATCTGGAATGAGGTGTTTGATTTTTGTCTGGTACTGTGGTGTTGTTTTTGCCTTGTTTTGTTTGGTTGCTTTCGCCGTGGTTCGTTGCGTTCCCCGCCGCCCGGTTTTAGATGGCTGTGCCAGGGAATGAGCTTCGGTAAAACAAATAAGCACAGAGAGGCATGGAATTACCGATTCTTGTGTCTGCTTTAGCGGTAGCTTCAGCATACCACATCACCACATAAAGACTCCATTAGTGGAATGTTCATGTGCGTGTGTTTGTGTGTGCATTTCGGTTATTGTGGCTTAATTTTCCTTCAGTACGTGCAGAGAAACGGACGCACTGGAAAAACAACAACCCCGGACAGCCACAAAAGCATACCATACCAGCAACGAGCTACCATTAATTTTCCAATCAATGATTGGGTAGCGTTGTAGAGAGGGTTGGATTTTCGGCACTCGATCCATTTTGGCAATGGCTGCGAAGACGGCAAACCCATCGGCGGAAAGTTCGCTGTGCCTCCAACAGCAGCGGACGCCGTGCGCCACCAATCAAAATTAATTTTCCCTCGTTAACCACATTTCTCCGAAGATTTGTGGGACGCGTTTCCCGGCCCGGTGTGGTGGTTGGAGGTCAGCAGAAAAAGTAAACTATAACTCAGCGCCCAGTGTGTGTGTGATTTCGGGGTAGAAATACAGTTAATTTATAATGATACTGGGTACGTCGCGATCGTAGCCAACGAATGGTTTTATGAATTATGAAGCCACACAAGGATGTTTGCTAGCGTTTGAAGATAAGCTATGCTGACCAATGGTGTGTAACAGAGGGGAATTTGTTTTGTATTTGACAACATTACTTGTATTGGAAATATACATCCCTCTCTAAATTAGTAGAAATGATTTTAACTACAGTATGTTCTCGAGTTACGCACAGTTCATATTTCATGTTTTACTTTGATAAAATTTTATTGAAGAATTGTGAAATGTGGAAGAATATGCATTGTACTGAAATTTAAAAATCGTTAAAACGTTTAAAAATGCATATTTTCTGCATGAATCGTAGTACGTTAATTATTTAGTGTGTTGTGTATTAAATTAAACTAAAATTATCCATTCTTTATACATTTTGATTGGAAAACGTGGTATTTGACTTAAGCGGAAGACTTGAAAAAGACAGTGAAATCGCACTAAGATGTACTCTCTTTAAGATGAATTTTCATATTCCATACATGTCATGTCTCTTCAAGACGAATATCTCCCTGATGCCGAATATACTCGAACCGGAATTCAGGAATTCGCGACCGTGAAATTCCGGTTCGTGTATTTTCGACCTTAGAATCAAGCTTCAATCACAAATTGTTGAGTATACAAATAATCGATCAAACGTTGTCTATAAACACAGTGCAAGATAAAATATGTGTGTTGTCAGTGTTAGCTATGCTTCATTACCTATTTTTCATGACTGCTACTTCGAACAATATCATCTTCGTGCATCTTCTACATGGCTTGTTGTATGTAAATTAGCATCTTCCAATTCAATGAGATTGATCTGATGCGGCTAGCGTTCAAGTGTGGAACTGTTTGGTACTGCTCATTTCCACCTTTGAATGGTGCCACAAAGTACCAAACAAGAAAAAGGAGGTAAATATGTACGTTTCGGTCGACAAGGTATGAAGCGCGTCGTTCCCGTTAGTCGCACTTTATTCGCACACCGGGACCCGAAGAAGATTGGCAGTTGGTCGGTACGTAACTGTTTTTCACCCGGAAGTGCTCGGAAGCGATCGGTCGTTATAAACATGCGAGTTCGTCCAACCCAACCGGCCGACCTGCTGTTAAACTGCCAAAGGTTCAGCTGATGGTAGAGGAGACTATATGCCAAACAATGCAACAAAAGCACAAGGAACTGCAAAGAATAATAGGCAAAACAATAAAAGCCACTGTGCCGAAATGTAATAACCCTCGAATAGAGGAAAAGAACGACGGTCAGTGATCGTGTGCGTCGTTGCGCAACGCTGAGAATCCGTACCATGCTGCCCGTTTTCCTTGGCTTGCCATTTGTGGTGGTACAGATTGTGTTGTGCTTCCCTCTTCCGTGCTGCGAGTGTGCCACGCCGAAAAAAGTGGGACTTTCGCTTGACCTGTTTCCGAACGGGGATCTCATTCCGTCCCATTCCGATAGGGTGGTATCCGATCGCTTCCAATCGGTGCGGACGAGGGAACCGAGCCACCACATGAGGTGGTAGGCGGTGAGCGGTTTTTGTGATGGACGGTACAGGAAATTTACATATTCATCCTCCGATTTCCAAATCCGAATGCTTTCGAGCTGGCCGAATGTCGCGATTTGACGGAACTAGTTTTTCCCTCGACACCTTCCCCGAACCCGCGGTGGAAGATTTGTTTTACGGTTACTCTTCTTCTTGTTATCGTGCCGTTCCAGGTCAGCGATCAATGAACCCCGGGGCCCGAGAAAATTGTACAAATTTCTCAATGATCAAAGAAATTTGATAGCACTCCTACTCCGGAGCACCGATCGGAGGATAAGCAATGGGACGCCCATATCGCCCCGTCCCCTCTCTCATACCGCTGGATGCAAAAGCCAAGCCACGCAGCGCTACAAAAGGTCTCCAAGCGCGGCTGGCGCTTGGTAAAAGTTGGATCCCGCGAATGGAAAACTTTCTTGCGTGTTCGAGAAAGTGAAAGAGATAAAGTCGTGTGGACCGTGGCCAACAAAGTCCGGTTCGGGCGATGCGGGCTACCGCAGATCTGGGAGGTTGGTCGGAGAGAAACAACAACAGCAGCAGCATCAGCAGCAACCCACTGTACAGTGTCAACGAACGTCAAACGCTTCGGCCACTGTCTCAGAGTCTCGCGTCTGGCCGTGGCGCATCCGTCTGATCGTCTGGATTGACCAGCTCCGGTCCTATGTGTGTCCATTAGACCGGTGATTATCCAATTGCATTGAGTACAGGACTGTTTTGTTTCGACTCGAAAAGGAAGTCTCGTTGCCTTCCGTTTTGTGTTGGTGAGAATCGGGAGGGTCGCGTGACGGGCGCGATTGTACGAGACACATTGTCGTAAGAAATTACTGCATCGTAAACGCCAGGTTCGCTTGTGCGGGTCTGGTACGGGTGAATATGTTGCTGCAGAGAAGTGGTTAGGACGGTTTGTATTGGGTGCGTGTGTGGTGATCGACGTGATTCATACTCATGGTTTGAATGAAGTTGTAACAATTTAAAAATATGTTGGTTGAGGCTTTTAATTATGTTAATTAAATGACATATTTGAAAATAATATTTTTTTTTAGAAATCAAATTAAAATTATTATTAGAAATAACAATTTTTGATGATTTACAATCTGAACAATTTTAAACGTGAGTTTCAAGAGAAGCATACTGCAAGACTGATGAAAGTTGAATAATAATGGAGACTTATTTTG
The DNA here is from genome assembly GCA_000349065.1 of Anopheles quadriannulatus. Taxonomy (NCBI): domain Eukaryota; kingdom Metazoa; phylum Arthropoda; class Insecta; order Diptera; family Culicidae; genus Anopheles; species Anopheles quadriannulatus. Next base: position 530,895 of record KB667556.1, on the reverse strand, counting down.
ATACAAAGGACCATCCTCTAGTAGCAGTAGAAACAGTATGTAAACATTTTGATTTATTTTATTCAAATATTTGTTATCAACAAGATAGCTTATGGCGTAATCTTCCGCATTTCTGTTTTTATCAAACATTTTTATGCAGTTTTGGACAATTATCTTACTACGATCTTTGCTGTTTTGGACAATAATCTTACTACGATCTTTGATATTATGAACCACATCTATAATGTTATCTAGCTCAGCTCTGTTTGAAACACATTATTTAAATGTCACTAGGCGCGAGTAGCGGAAAATGCGGATAAATAAGTCAAATTAGACGAATTAGAACAAAAGCGTGTTTTTTTTTAGGCCTAGACATTGACGAGCCGGTCTCGTAGTACAGTCGTCAACTCGTACGACTTAACAACATGCCCGTCATGGGTTCAATCCCCAAATAGACCGTGCCGCCATACGTAGGACTGACTATCCTGCTATGGGGGGAAATCATTTAGTCACTGAAAGCCAAGCCCACAAGTGGTAAAGGCAGGCCTTGACCGACAACGCTTGCTGAGCCAAAGAAAAAAAAAAAAAGACATTGACTAAACTTGAACCACAAAATGCAATGCCATTTGATTGAAGCTCGAGCGTTTCCTATCTATTCCTTGTGAACCTGTATAGGTACATCAGGAAAATGAATATCTTTCGATCATGGAGCAGTAAAGTAATAAAATGGAAATCTAAATAAATCACAAACAATAATTTTAGCACATTGATTATTTGTTTTGATTATATATGTGTACTTTTATTTTAAGTTGCATACTATCAGTTAATAAATATTTAAGATCAATTCGATCGCCTACCATGATTTCACTTCATAGTCTCTTATGACTGCAACCAGATGGTGCTACAGAAAAAGTTCAGTGTGCCCAGTGCCTCGGAGACTAATCGAGCTTAGCGTTCCTGCATTTTTAATAATAAATAGCTTAAGAACTCTTCTTTTCTTTAGTTAATAGTAAATAGAGAGTAAGAAAAAGTCCTTTGGGTTTCAATTACGAATGATTCGATCAAAATGCCGCAAACAGCGGAACATTAGCAACTTTTATTTAAAAAAAAAATTGATTGAATGATACTAAAGAGGTACTTCCGGTAGTTTCATAGGTATGGATTAGTGATGGGCTAAGATAGAAAAATCTGGGGTCGACTCTGGTATGCCGGTGTGGGCAGTCTTCTGGAATCTGGAGTAGAAGTTGTCCAGAAATGAAGTCGTCCAGAGTTATATACGCTCGAAGTTGGAGTCGTCTGAACGACGAATGTCGTCCTTGACTTCGATCAACTCCAAATCCGGCTGCTCTTGACTTGGCCACTTCCGACTCCGTGGTTCCGACTCGCTTGGTCTGATATCAAGGTAACAAAGGCCAGAGCCGTTTAGAAACAAGAACGGAGTTAGAGAAAGCCCGTTTTTCCCCGAGAAAGCCTAGTATGGTTGTTAAGGACACCATTCGCCGAACAATATCACGCCGCAAATATAAAACTACAAGAATTGTGCATGAAAGAAAACGATGAAGTACAGTGTTGTGCGAAGACTATTTCCGAAAACTTTGAACATGTATAGTTGCTCATACAGCTGCTGTATGCTGCTGTTTTCTCTACGTATCAGGACCTGCCCGAACCCTTCAAAATAATTTGTCAACTGTGGGTCTTCGCAAGATAGCTCGAAATGGTTCGGCTCTGTCACTGGGTGGTAGGAAACCGGCTCCACTTTCGCTTTTTCTTTTCGCTCGAAACACACTCTCCTTAATGGGGTAATGTTTCGCTGTAGAGCCACGACGGTGTACACCTTGTATTATTTACTTTAGGTTTTGTTTGTTGTTGTTGCGTTTCGGTTAGTACTCATCGTTATTGTCGCTGTCCAAAACGTCTGTGATGCTGCTAAAAATTGCGCTCAAGTTGCAGGTTGCAGGGGTACAAAAGAGACGCAAAACAAATACGCACACACCGAGAGATGAAGCCGCTGTACGGGCAAACATCAAGTTTCCGCTGTGATCGTATGCACGATGAAAGCGTTAGTTTCATTGATTGACCGGACCCAAACCGGCGTACGATGAAGGACCACCTTAGAAAGAGCTTTCGCCAACCGATGCGTATGCAAGATGCATTGTTCGAGTAGCCGGATGGGAAAATGATGCACATTTTATGTTTTCTGCGCTGAGCTTCACCGTGCCGAGCCTGGTTGCCTCACGGGTGGGCTCGGGTGCTGCAGCTGTTGCAACTAAGGTGGGCTTTAAGCGTAAGTATGATAAATTGCCCGTAGGTGCTTGGCTGGACAATGTCATCATTGTTTAATGAAGGAGAAAAACGCCATGAACAAGAAGTATGGAGGCGATGGGAAATGGTTATACATACAAAGAGCTCCAAACGGTTGGCAGTGTTTGAACAAATTGGATCGCCACCATCCAAGCGGTACTGTGCGCCCGGTGGCAGCCGTTGCACACAAAACACGGCAAAGAAAAACTGGTGTCTCATTACGCTCGCTAATGGATTTTGTGACAGCCGTTGATGGGCCGTTTGTCGCGAAAGTGGTAGTATTTGAGCGATCTTGACAACCGCTTGCCGGTCGGATCGGGCGGTCTGCGATCGGTTCGTTTTCCGCCAAACGGTGTATGTATGATGAACTTTCCACAAATAATTTCATTGACGGACGGGCTTCCGTTCACCATCTCCGTCGGCGACCGGGGCCAACGGTGACAGGATTGGCTGTAAAAATTTCTGAATGAAAATTGAAAGTTGTGCGATCGCCACCAACTCGCCGGCTTGAAGATGCCCAGCGGCGCCAGTGCGGTGAAAGATGTAGTTGAGAAAGGTGTTAATTGCTGACTGAATATTGCGTCTAAGCAGCCAGTTGGGAACGAATAAGCACGCGGGTGACATCGATCGGAACGAATATTTAAGTAGGGAAGGGGTAGCTGATGGTTGGTCCGGTTGTAAAAGGGCAAAGGGTTTTCGCTTTCTATTGCAAAATTGTTCGCAGAAAGATTTGGAATCGGATAGTTGGACGTTGAAATGAGCGTTGCTCGAGGATGAAGGAATGAGCCAAACAGTCGATGAATGTCGGCAGCAAACATTCCCTAGAGCAGCTGTGCCAAACTCAAATTATAAGAGGGCCGCAAGTACAGATTTTCAGTGATTCGTGGGCCGCAAAGTTGAGAATAAAAAATGTACCTCAATATTCATATTTAATACTGTTTAAAATAATTATTGTTAAACAAATTGACTTTTTGTACTCTTCGCTTCAAATCTGGAATAGTTTCTTATTTAAAAATTTGCTATGTTTTTTTATTGTGCACTATTTTATTTAAAAAAAAAAGTTTAATGTACTTTTAAAGTCACATGCGTTGTTTTCATCCTTATTATTAAAATAGGAAATTTCTCATTAGTCGCGTTCTAACACGGTACTTCTGTTAGAAAATATCACTCAACCACACTTTTTCACTGAGGTAGGGGAAGTCTACCAGCCTGTTGCGAATCTTTTTCAAGCCATCCGAGCTATCCACCGCTGGACAGGCGAAAGAACTCCGCAGGAGCCAAAGCCTCTCTAAACCATACTAACAACAACATCCACCGCTGGATGAATAACAAAAATATTTGCATGCAATTTTTTGATAGATCAAGAGGAAAATTGTAAAAAAAACGTGTTTAAACATTATTTTTCGCTAATTTCCAAGTTCGAAGGGGTATATGGTGGTATGGTGGCATTTCTTATTACAAGAACCCATATTTTACGAATAATTTTGTTAAATTACGATAATTTT
>KB667556.1:503838-518656 GCA_000349065.1 Anopheles quadriannulatus | reverse complement strand
AGGGAGGGGAGTTGTTAGGTTTATAGGTAGGACAGCAGGAGGGGAAAGCCGAGATAATATTAGCATTAAAAGCAGTAACCGCATCATTAATTGAAATATCTGTATCTAAGAACGACCAGTTAATATTCGAAAGCATAGCTTTGAAGTATATTTTTTGAGTAATATTTTTGAAGTTTATGTTTTGCTAAAATAATGAAATAGCAACGACATGCTTATAGTATTACCTCAGTTAAAGTATTATGTAACCCATAGAGTGATTTCGTGTAAGGATTTGGACGAGCTGACATTGAACAAATGTGGCCACGATTATTTAATCTGAACGATACTAAAAGGGCACTTTTCCCGGAACATGATTGCACAATATGATTTGCATGTACCCTGGTTACACCACCTTCCTACCAATGCATTAACCTATGCTATATAGTGTCGCCTTCAGGGTGCATTGTAATCAGGCAGAAATGAAAGCACGGTGCGAAAAGTCAGTGAAAAAAAGCTATGTTTGAACACCGGTACAACCGATTTGTGGGATTGTGTAAGTCGCGACGCTCGCTGTCGATAACGTACGGCATTTGAAACGATTTGTGCCGCACGAAGAATGGTGGAGGCAGGCGGTCCAAAACGGAACCGGACATGGATTTAACATATTTTGATTCCAACAGTTAGCAGGGGCGGTGCGTGCTAAGTAATGGAAATTAATGATGTAACCGTGGCGCATCGCAGCAGGTACCACTTTCGCTCGCCTAACTAGAGGATCGTCATGCTGTTGGGCTGAAGATGGAAGCCACATTGGTTTATGAGTGTGTGCGTGTGTGTGATTACATTAGATGAGCTGTGTTGATCACTTTCTACTTAGCGTGGCACGATAATGAATGACTGTGACGTGTGCAATAGCCAAGGGTCTAATATCTTAGCTTAGCCAAAATGATGATGCTGAACGATGAGGAGCTGATACAAATTTAAGCTGCCTATTAAAATAACATCACAATGTATTTTCTCTCTCTCGCCGCCTCCACCCTTCTGCGCTGCTTACATGTACCGCGTGTATGAGCTAGGTGAATTAATTTGATGTAGTAAAACAAATCAATTTTACACCGTTTAAACAAACGATTTCGCACGTTTCGTTATAGCCTACCGTGTAAGCGCGTTTGATTGACTAGTACACCCTATTAATACTTCCTGCGGTGTTTCACACGCCTGCTCATTGAACTGACACGCCTGAGCATTGTTGGCGTAGCATAACTGTGGCGGTTACAGTTTGTTCCGCTTGAGCTCAGTTACAGAACTAAATCGAGGTGATTATCTGGTCGTTTGCCACTACTGTTAGTAATGGTATCTTTTATTTGTTTGAAGAGGGGAAACAATAACTGTAAGCTGTGAAAAACGACAACTTATTGTTGGATGTGTGTAATGAATAGAAATTTCACACAAGATCAAAAAGCATTGAATCGTAAGTATGTACAAAACTCGATGACAATTAGAGAGCATCCGATGTCCGAGCCAAAGAATGTAATATATTGGAGCAAATTTGAGCGCATGGAATTGTAATTGAAATAAAAAAAATCAGCCAATTAGTTATTTCATTTAATCAACTGTTAGTTCGATCAGCTATGTTTACCATTACATTGTAGATAAAGCGTGTTTATAAAGTTGAACGATGTTTTTTAAATCTTTGTTTTAGGAGTAATTTGAACGATTTCGAGAACTTTTAGTATTTAGGCCTTTTCTTTGTCTAGCCAACAAGCTGAAATTTCAACCTGTTACTAGAACATCTTTCTATTTGGACTGTCTATTCGGCTGACTAAGTCTCGAAAACCTGTATAGGCCGGTATGTCTGCGTAGAACCGCGTAGGTTGTCCGCGTTACGCCAAGTAAAAGAAAAGCTGAGCTTAAGATTGATAAAGTAAAGTATTTTTATGCTTTTGCAAATGTTTGGCTCTGCTTTCACAATATCGATTACAGTATGTCCAATTAGCTGCAATGGACAACATGAAAATTTGAGAATTAAAAAAAAAACATGCAAATTGGTACTCATAAAATATTATTACTTTGTGTTGAAGTACTTTCACGGTCAGTTTTCACAAACGATCTTCTTTATCAATATTTTTCCATCATGATCCAAAAGCTTTGTCGAAGCTTTATGCTGTTGCAATGGTGAAATGATTTCACCTTGCAAGAAATTAGAAAGCTTTTGCTGCTTTCGAGAAAGATCGATGAAAGAAGAAAGTCGATGAAAGATCGCACAGATCGCTTGACCAAGCTTACACGCGTTGCGCAATGCGTTACTAGGAAACTTTACGATTTATGATGAAAGCTTTTAGATCGCTTTTCATTTCGTTGAAAATAGTAACTCTTCTTGGTCGAAATCAAATTTAACTTACTTATACAAAATTTTCTACAAACGGTTTTGATTGATACCTTTTGGCCTTGCATTGGCATGATAGATGCGTTCACCAGACTAACCTTTCAGTTACGATTGCTACTGATTATGCTAAGTACTGACTGTTTGTAAGTGATAACCTAAGGCATGTCTCATAGAAAAGTTGTCAATAAGAATTATGTTACGCCTTTTACAGGCTAGCGATATTTTGGAACCTAAAAATTATACAAAAAACCCAGGAATATTAGGCAATACAAAGAATTACACACGAAAAAAGTAAATTCTGCTCAAAATCTGTGAGAAAATTGGCACTTTGTGAGCGAAAAATAATTGTAAAAGTTTTTTGGTAAACATAGCTTCAGGCAGTTCTTCGTTACATTTTTATTTAGAATTTGTTTTTTTTTTATCATTGCATAAGTTTGTCAGCTAAAACGAGTCACAAACGACACTTATGCTAACTTAAAGCTTTAAATAATGCGATGGCCTAGAACTTTGAAGTAACCTAACAGGTAGGTTGTACATGTATGATCACGATACAATACACAATGGTAAGGGGTTTGAATATGTTTGATGTACATTTCCCCATCTATAAAGTTTGATTTTCTATGGACACAGAGGAAGTCAATTGCCGATAAAATTTCCTCCTACGCCCAATCATCGTTCTAGAAAATTTTTGAGTCTGGACAACGTGTAGTTATCATTCAACTAATGATGGCGTTTAGCTCAGAAATTTGAGTTCGTGATGCATTCCAATGCATTTCCATGTTCTGTGATTTCACGGAAAGCACTAAAATGATTGAATGGTCTTTCATATTAAATTTATTAGTGTTTAAATACACCATCAATGGTAGAATGTAGTTGGATAGGGTAGTATAATTACGATGAAAATGTGCGCCTATTTAGTGCTTGATGCTAACATGCTAATGTGTAAGATAGTAGTCATTCGTGCTAGTCCAACCATGCAATATTAATTGTTGGATCTGTGGTATGCTGCACTAGTTAATATTTTGTACCGCCCATACCGGACATTCTGTAAGTACCGAGTGAAGATGATCCAGTTCCGCTTCGATCGTTGCGGGAAAACTGCTCCGCTCGCTGGGTCGCAGATGAAGAAAGTGGAAATCTGGTAGAGAAATCAGTGAAATGCATTCTCCCCAAACAAGATGTCCTCGAGTCGATCAGCTGTGAGGGAACGAGTGGAACCGTTCCGGAAACTGTGTATTTATTTCATGGACACCAACTGGGCCCGTTCTTTCATGAGCTGGAGCAGGTTTGGTTTTTGTCCGCAGCAACTTTCGCAACCGGCAGCAGGAAACCGGGTTCTGCGCAGCGGTGAGCTAGATTTTCCGCGACTTTTAGTTTCAATGTCCAGCCCCAGTTGGGCGGTTTGGAACTCGTTTATGTATGTGAATTTGCCGTTAGACCTGTATTAGGTACTAATTTTTTACTCGTGCCAAACTCGTAATTGAATTTCCACGGGAATTGGACCAATTCAGCAAAAAAGCTGCTAAATAACGGCAAAGGTCTGCTCCAATGTTGGAGTGAAAGTCATTCCTGGTACATTCCGATGCATTTGCGTTGGTTTTTAATTAGTTGTTTCGCAGGAAATGTGTGTTAAGCGGATATTTCGGATGCATGGCCGTAGCCGTCCCTTTTGCTGTGTATCATTGGCGCCTAAAGGATACGGCATTTAGTGATCATACAAAACACAAGCGAGTACTTCTTCATTTAAGTTTTATTTGACTGCATTTTTTACACAAAAATAGGACGTATCGTACAAAAAATAACGAACACGAAATCATAACTCGTACAAAACAAAAAAAAAAAACTAAAACACATAAATTATCAGTTCTGTTGAGGGAGCAGTACAATAAATTAAATTAAGTTAAATAAATAAACTGCTGTGCGGTGGGCCGCGCTCCGGCAAAAACGGGAGCCGCCTCGACCGCTAAGAGCTAAAGCTGGTGTGCCCATCGATATGTTCCGATCGGGGAACGGTGGGCCCCCTGTCTGGTTATTGGGGGATTACGAGATGTGTGAGAGAGATTGTGGAATGATTGTGTGAGTGAGGGTTCAGCAGGAACCATTTTTTGGCTGTGTGTAATGTTCGCTTCGCGGTTTTTGTAGACGACGTTTTGCATGCAAATTCCATATGACGCGGCGTGATAGAACGATGCCCTACCGGCGGGGTATCAGTTCGTCAGTCGGTATTGAGTGCGAGTTCGGTGCTTGCTGCGCTGGGGCCGTTGCGGGTGGAGGAGCGGTTTTGAAAGCGGGTCGAATGGAACAGGGCTGGTTCCTTCTGCATTACACCGATCCGAGCGCCGATCCACTGAGGGTGAGATTAATGGGGTGATTTGGCTGAGGATGTTCGTGGGCACTGTCGAGATGCCGAAGGACCCAGGTTGCACTTGCTTCTAACCGTTTGTTTCTAACCGGACTCCCACCAGTTGCACCGGCTGACAACGAGCAGCCCGGGACTGGTTGTTTTGGTGGATTTTTGGGGATATGGGAGTTGGCTGGGATGGAGGGATCAAGGTATACTGTGCTTACTGGGCGTAGTGTCCGTAGCCGTTGTAGGCAAGACCCTGGCCAGATCCGATACGTCCCCAGCCGCCACCGTGTCCACCGGAAACGACTACCTCATGGGCCGACTCGTGGTGTCCGCTGCCGCTCGAGATCAGCTTCTTGATGCCAATGATCGAGGCGAGGGCGAGGGCGAGCTTGGACACGATCAGAGCCTTACCGGCGAGCAGGGCGAGGGCACCGAAGGCGAGCGGAACGAGAGTGCTGCCGAGCAGGAGCGGGATCATGATCCAGTGTCCGTTCTTCTTGTCCTTGTCCTTGCCGCCTCCGAAGCCACCGCCTCCGGCACCTCCGAAGCCACCGCCTCCTCCGCGGACCTCATCCATGGAGCGCTTGATTTCCTCGCTGGACGGGAACTTGACCTGGTGGGAAGGGAAACAAAATGTTATTGGAGCGGGCCGGTCGAAAGGGTGTGAGAGTAAAGCGGTGCGGCCAACTCACCTGCAGCGTGTGAGACTGGAAGAAGGACAGAACCTTGTCGAAGAGCATCGAGTTGAGCGAGCGTTCCTTCTCGTCGAGCGAACGGGGCAGCTCAGCCTCGAGCTGGGCCTCGGTCTTGAGCGGGGTAGCGTCAGCGGCCGATTCCTGATCGCGCACGAATCGCACGCCCTCGCTCAGCTTGAAGTCCTTGGTCGAGCGCGCCACGCGGTCTAGGATGGTGAACAGCTTCATCTTCAGGCAGGTGGAGACATCGGCGCTGGCACAGTCCTGGTACGTTTTGTACAGGTACTTGATCTCGCCCAGGTACGAGCCGGCACGGGGCGTCTGCTGCTGCGGTCCGTTGCTGTCATCGATCGAGTTCGAGCTGACCGGCAGCGTGGCGGAGGCACTGTGGGCGACGGACACTGTCGCTAAACACCCGATCACCAGTAAACACTTGAACAGCTGCATCGTTGCAGGGTTTGGCAGAATGAGGCCGGGTTGGGTTGCGTTGCGCTAGAGCGTTTCTTAGTAAATCTGTTTCACGAAGAAAACAGATCACAATTGCACGAGGCCGAACTCACACTCTGCACACTCGCTCGCTGTTTGCGATGGCTATAGAACTGAAGACGAATGGACTCAAACTGTGCCTTCCAGTGGGCCGCCGGCATCAATATATACTCCGAGCGCAGTTGGACCCGTTGCACGCAAACCGGCCCTACCATCCTGTTCGCGCACCGTGCGCGATAGATGCACTTGCATTTCCCGCGGCTCACCCTTTTCCCGCCCGTCAAACCACCCTTGTCCGCCCGTTCGCCCGGAGCCAGTCTTGCTTCGCTCGGTATTGTGCTATCGTTCGCTGCACACACATGCGGCAGTGTTGGCCGATCGCCGGCATACCGAGAGCCATCTTCACCGCCACCGTTCCGGCCGCCGTTCCGGCCGCCGTTCTGTTCTACTGCACCGCGAGCCAATGTACAACGTCGGGCGGATGATCGCGTGCCGTGCAAGCATCCCCGTGCCGCTTGAATGCACCGCAAAATCCGTGTCGGCGTTCCATGCGTTCGATACGGCAGACCCTACGGGGGGAGGATATGTTTTTCCTACGTGGGTGCTTTCTTCGGGGGGGAAACCCGATATATTGCGGCGACCCAAGTGCAAGGGCCTTGCCAATTCCGCAACACGGGTCCGATGGCCTTGCCAATGGGCAGGCGATTACACGCCCAACTAGACATGCGCTAGGTATCGATGACACTTTTACACGAATTTTTACTATCATGAAGATGAAATGGTCCATGGCGATTAAGAACGGTGGACACTCGGGGACAATCATGATCCTTTGCTGGAGCAAATTGGTTATTTTGCGGCTCGTTGGCTTTTGATGCACATTAGCATAATGGAAAGTGCTAATTAGTGGCGCGAACAAGCTTTTCACTTTCCATCGTACTTTGCTGGATCATCTCAAGAAGACGTATCGGGGGACGAAAACGTGAAGAGGAGTTGAACAGGCTTAAGTTGCGAGTAGGCGCATTATCCAAGTAAAGAAGAGGCAGATGTGACACAATGGTTGGAGATTTAAATAATGATTTTAGAATATTGGTCCATGAGGGCTAAGAGAAGTATAATTACGACTGAAGTTATGATTTTTAGCGAGTAAAATGAAGCTCTATCATGTTTTCGTTTAAATAGTTTGTCATGATGCTATGCTTATTTTTATACGGGTTAAATATATAGATTATTTCCACAATACTGATTTCAGATTTCAATATCAGTTTTGCAGTGTTCTTATAAAAAATAATTCATTTTTTACTATGTTAAAAATATTTCAATTTGATTTACAGTGTTGCAATCAAAAATCTGATTTGTTTCAATAAAAATATTAAGGTCGAATCGTGTAAAGTAAAGAGAGTATTTTCTTGCCTCATTTTCAATCAAGTATAGTTGGTATAATAACGCACGTGTTTAATTTAAAAAAGTCTATCTCACTCATTATACTAACCAATAATTATGGGATTTAAATAAAAATACTCTTTTAACTCGAATAATTTTGCAAGACCTTTTTATTTGAAAACAAGCTCAAAGTAAACGTGATTTACCTAAAACCAATTTCGGCTAGCTATTGTGAACGAAGTCAGGTGCGCCTCCATTAAAAATAATTTTGATCAATGAGAGCATTGGCTTCTGCAACGCATTCCTTTTGGCTTGTTTGACCCAACTGTTTTTTTTTAAATCTTGTTCGTGTTCGTAGCATCGAGGGGAAGCTTGGTAAAGACGGACACTGCGGGTAAGATAGACACTTCTTATAAATACATGAAAAAGGTAATTTTCAAATAATTCAACAATGTAGCATCCTAACTAATAGTAAAACAAGAACATTTTTGGCACAATAAATGCAAACATGGTTAAATTCAAGAACAAAACAAATTTTCCATCGTGCTTAAGCTCTTAAGCTCTGTAACTCGCATTGTTTATATTTTTGTTTGTTTTATTACATGAATGAGTTGTTGTGATTATTAAGCAAAAACTGACGAAAGGACGAGAATGAAAAGAATACAAAATATTATTTTCTGGTGGTTTAAACATCTTGACACCACAGCGGGAAAGACGGACACTCGGTCGTAGGGAAAGATGGTCATCGAATTTGTTGATTTATTGTACTTCTTATATCATTTAGTGTTTAAACTATTTCATCAAACACCTTCAATGAGGATATTTCAAAGATATAAACCTTCCAGAAACTATGAAAAGTATTTAAATTAAGGAGCAATGAAACACCGGTCAAAATAGCAGTCATGCGTTATGCTATTACTCGCTCGACGCTGGCGAGGCACTTCACGAAATCCAATATCTTGTCACGAAATCCAATAACTTGGACAACTTTAATAAAAAAAGTTGGATCACTGATAGGAAATCGTTCAGGGATAGATATAAGATACAATGGGATTATAAATATCAAAAAGTTCAAACTTCTATGGAAAAATGGCTTCACCTATTGACAAGTCCTTAAAACATGATTCGCGGATTTTCCGTGGAGTAATTTTCTAAAGGGGTAGACTGTTGTAAAATGGTGCAACGTCAGCTGTTAGTGTCCGATATTTCAATAATGCTTTAGATTCTGCATTCTTCGAGATGTGGCGAAGTGGCGTTTACAATTCCTAGATCAACTGCTGAATGAACCGCCGTTGCAATTGGTCAAGAATTGGTTTATGTGGAAAATACTATACACCTCTTCAATTTCCAACGTTTTCTAAAAGTGCCCATCTAACCCTTCATGGTGTCCATCTTTCTCATATCAAGTGTCCGGCTTACTCGGCTTACATTTCAAAACTGCACGAAAAAACCATGTTTTATTTCATGAAAAAAAAACATAAAAAGCGATATAAACTTAAAAGTTTCAACACATTTTCTGATTTAACATGAGTTTAAGATTATGTATGCACATTTTCATGGTCGTTGTATTAAAAATCTTGGAATTTATTAACATTTTCCTTAAGGTATTCGGCTTTATCTACTTTCCTCTACTGGAATTGGTATAAGTATTGCTGAGCCTATTTCACCTATGGAAACCAGGTTCATGGCCCAGTAGTAATTGAGAGTCACTCTTTGTTTTTAATGATGCATTCCGAAAACAGACAGTTATGATCGAGATGCTGCATAACACTTATAGTAAGAGTTTATTCGTCAGGATTTTGTTTGTATTCTAGAAATATAAGATCAGATATGTACAAGACATAAAGATCGTTTGTGCTTTTAGTTAGGCCACGTTTGCAATTTTCAGCATGATTGTTGAAAACCTAGTAATGGAGTTTATTGGTGTTATTATACCAATTTTCCAATTACAAAAAACACTCGCGAAGTATTTGGCTTCCACTTTTCGCCTTAGTACCAGGTTTAGGTTTTCAGAACACAATCCGTGTTGCCTGTCGGGAACATGAGTGGGCCAGGAAACAGGCGTTCAGCATCCCGTTAATGGCAATTAGCAGTACCATCGTTCAGAACGGTTCTGTCCTCGATGCAGACAGTCTAGGAATGTGCCTCTGCTAACCTACAGATCCGAGATGCAAACCTTGTGACAGTGAAGCCTCAGAACCACCGTCTCGTTGACGCAATCAGGGGCAATTTTGCACTAACGGGGGAACCGGTTCACCTGATTGATTAGCGCGCTCTCGGGTCGTTAATCGATCGTCTTCGGTACCGACACTGGACGGCCAGGAGCTTACGTCTTCCTTCGCAAGGGCTTGTGTGTGTCTTGGCATAATCAATATTCTGTATCGTGCCCTCACATGAAGTGGCATTACCGTGTTCAGGAAGATGCAGAGCGGTAGCGAAAATAGTGTGAAAACGAAAGTCCTTATCGGTTGGTACTGAGTACCGTTCGCTTCCGCTGTTGGATCGTGTTCTGGTTTTTTTTTACTCACCACTGCGTCGTTGCCTTGCGTTGTTGCGAAGGAACATGATGGTGTCTTACGTACCCCTCCCGTTTTTACACGCATCGTTCAATTTCATCTCTTCAATATCCGCCGGAGAAAAACACAACAAACACCCTACATAATCTATGAAGGAGCTGCCTGGCTAGCTGGCTTGCACGAGTGGCATTGGGGCAAAAAGTCCATCATCGAAGTGCGATTCAATAATGGGGGTGCAGCTGCATCGAGTGATGTTGAATTTCCCGTCAGTGTATCACGTTCCATTTATGCACAGGTTTCTTTACTTCCCAACGGCAGTTGTGCTGGTTTTATTTCCATATTTCATTCCTTTTCGCGATCCTAGCGAGAGAGTAACACACAAATCGGACTCTTTCTATCAACGTTCAATGTATATGTCAGCCGTTTTTAGCCATTTACACGCGAACCCAGCTGACTGGCCGCGATGGTCGACCTAAGGACAAGTTTCGAGTTTACACACTTTCAATTCTCGCTTTGCTCTCAGGGAAGAGAGATAGAAAGAAGGAAAGATGTAGATAGAAAAGGAGAGAGCAAGAAAAAAAGATAAAGATGCAGGGCAGTTACCGTTCTGTTCTATAAACTGCGCAAATTATAAGCTAATTAGACAAGTGCATCCATCCATCTGGTCTCCCGCCTACCGGCAGTCTGCAGTGTCTACAAACATGCGAATTTCTCATCGCTAGGTAGTTTTGGAATGTGTTTTCTCATTTTCCCGGACAGCAGAAAAGAAACTCCATTGTCCGTTTGGCTGCACACCAGCTGTTTCTGATGAGGCGTGCAATATTTGCTACTATTTAGAGTGTGTGCTGTTGGTGTGAAGAAGATGTTCCTATGAGTACAATTGAAAAGAGTGCGAATAGAGGGTGGATATATCTGTTCACCAGCACACGATAGAGTGTGTCGTGTGTGTTGGTTCGAAGCCACGGTTGGATGCATGGTTCGATTAGGCCCATGTGCCGAGAGATGTAAGCGAATGGAATGCATGCTAACGTTTTCTTAACCCATGAGGGAAAAGGATTGCGAAACCTTTCCGATTTACAACGCAGGACTTGTTATCATCACCCGTTTTCACCACATGCATTATGAGAGTCTGCTTCATGAAGGGTTAATGTATGGTGTTGTTGATAGCAGATCCGAGGGTGCAATTGTTATTTTTATCTTCCTCTTTTTACAATCACGGTTACATGCTCATTGAGTATAGTGTTTGTTGCAATCCTTGGCTATTGAGCGATTGTTTATGGGAGCGGAAAGGAAAGCAAGCGTTAGAGTGTGCGATAGTTGGTGTAAAGTGATTCAATTAAAGGCTCTAACTTACAGACAAAATGTTTAAAAAGCTAGTCGAACAACAGAGCACACATCAAATGATTCGCGGTTCCGAGCCAAGAAGGTTTGTAAATATGAAGCAACTGCATCAGACCATAGCAACAACTTGTAAAATTTGGCTTTATAGGTTCTTTATGATTTGTAAAAATATTGAATTATTTATTCACCTGAACAGTTTAAATTAGCTAAGGTTTATCTATTTTGCAACTGCGTCTTAGGAGTATAAGTGCAACTTATCTCAAATATATAGAGGCATTATCAAAATTTATATAAAATAAAATTTTGATTACGACTCTATTTGAATCAAGATAATGAATTCAAAAATTATCTTTTTATACAGAGCGTTATTATCTCGACGACGGCACTTAGATTCGATCAAACACACTTGATAATTACTCCAACGTATCATTAGATAAAGTTTTAAAAATTCTAGTTGCTTTGGGTTACATCGTCCGTTCAAAGGATGGCTGTCATAAAAGTTATATATTATGATTTTTCCGAGTATTTCTATGGATAACTGAAAATAATACTGTTTTTGTTTTGCAAAGTCCATTTACTTAGTAAAACTTTTGAGTATTTTACATATAATTGGATTTCATTTGATTTATTTTTATTTTTCTGAGAAATTAAAGCCTACTTTCAAGGCTCTGTTTTTTTAAATGAAATAATCATATTTTTGTAACATTGTTAAATTTTGTATCATCCTTTTATGTTTTATCATTTTTATTAGTTCTCATTTATGCGTGAGAAATTATTATTTTTTATTGTTAGATTCTTATGAAAAAAGAAACGTGATGGTTTTTTTTGTGAGAGTATTGTTATTCAATTCAATATTATTTATTTTATAAATTTTTTATAATTTTTTTTAAAAATATTTTGCATGTTTGGTTTTGATGTATAATTCTTCATTATTGTTGTTTGTTGGTACAGTTAAGAAAGGTTTTTGCTCCTAAGGAGCTCACTCGTCGCTTTGATTTTCCATCAATTGACATTGGCTTCGGCATGGTTCCGTTAAGCTAGTATTGATGAATTCTCGGTAATGAAATTTACATTCCTTAGCTTACTAGGGTACTTCTTTGTCAAAGTCGCGCGTGCTTACATCAAAAGCATGACTGCATCTTAACTCGAATTTACAGGCAAGCGATGAGGCTCAGCATGCCGAAGCAAGTTGAACCGAGCACGAAGGAGAGTACAATCATCGATACTCTATGCTAGACGTGAGGAGGCTACGGTTCCTTGGTTAAATGGCAACGTTCGCAATACACCGTGATGTTTGTCGGTAGCAGGTAAATGGTAAAACAGAATCAGTTGTAATTAGACGCTGGTGCAGTGCGGACTTGCAGGAAAGGGCCCGTTTCGTCCGGAGTTGAAAATGTTGGTTGGCAAACTTCCTAATGATGGTGTGTGTCCGTGCAAAGAATGGTTGCTTGCGGCTAAGATAATCGACCCGGCAAACAGGTAGATTGAACTGAGTTCCTGAGCAAATATGTGGCGACATGATGTAGCATCTGTTGTGTTGTGATTGCGTAATATCTACAATACGTGAAGGTAAAGATAGCTAAAGATGATCCGTTGAGATATTGTAGTTAGTTGAGTTAGTTATCTAGAGTCTCTTGATGTGTTAGTTGCGTGTGGTTTAGATATTTTAGTGGTTTGCAATTGCAGTGTACAGATGAATATGTTGTGTGCTCGCAGGTGGTTTGAAATGTGAATATGATAAATTTATTATACAGACTTCAAGTAATGCATAAGTTTCGATAGCATAGTAAGTTAGAATAGTATTTTTTTGTAGAAAAAAAAATAACGTAAAGAGATGTTTTGTGTTAATAAATTCGTCCAAAAACAAACACAATACTGCATTGTTGAATTTCAAAAGTAGCTCCTCAAACGTATCGGCACATTGCGCGCCGCAAACTTATCCGAAACTGTGGCCTAAAATACTGACCCTAACCAACTTAAATCCCTTGTGTGACACTCTACTACGGAATCACGAAAACCTCTTTTGGGAAGTAAAACACATCAATTACATTTTTCCACAGCAAGTTCACCCACGAACGGTGTAGTCGATAATGTGTTTGTGTGTGGACTCGAATAGACTCGGAAACACGAAGAATCCTAGTTTCAATGGCATCGTAAAACGGGTTCGAATGAAGCCTCACGGCCATCTTCACCGACTGCCCGACATGGCAGGAAGAAAAACAGGAATGTTTGCTAACATTAATCGGGTTTCGGACTAGCACTGTTTGCCCGTTTGCTTTCCCTTCGTTCTGGCTTGTTTCAGGTCCCCGGTACTGGCACCGTTTTTAGCAACATGTCATACTGGTCCGTGAAAAACTTCTCAGAGCAAGGAAGGAAATGGTCAAACAACTGGTCCAACAGCACCTTGTGTCGATGTATAGACTTTCATTGGTGGTCGTACATTTCACTTTTCAATAGTAGTACACGGTTTGTAGTTTTTGTTTCTTTGCCATCTTACTTTGCTCGTGTGCACTACTGTTGCTGAATCATCTTGCCGACAAAATTGATTTTGTATCGAGAACAGTAAAAGCCGTACAGCAAAAACAGACATCAAGTATTTGTAGTGCATGCAACTTCATAAGGTCATTATAAACATTGGTAATGATCATTTAAACACAGATTAACCGTAGGTCAATTTTTGATGATCAAATGAAATGACGAAACTGATTTGCATATTGTGTAAAAAAATGAAATTTTAGATGATTGCTTTAAAAAATATACGATAATTGGCCCTTATTGGTCCGCAAATAAACCTCAGTGGAATTAGGACTCTCCATATGATTAGAATATAGATGAAATGTTTCTTCTTTTTAGCAGGATAGTTGCCATTCAAGGCTTGAACCATTGACGGCTATGTTGTTAAGTCGCACGAGTTGACGACTGTATCACCAGACCAGTCCAAGACGAAATGTTTGGCGGAATAAAATATCAGTATCAGCATTTTTTTATATGGACGCAGTCGATACTGGAAGCAGCAATAAATGACGCTAAATTGGCGATTGAACTAAATGAGTGTACACGACCTGTGTGAAATGCAATGTAAGGGGATTAGAGATCTCAATCGTTATCAGACGTGAAAAACAGCAAAAAAAAAAATAAGTGAAAAAAAATTAAACCCTTTAAAAACCAGCGTCGTTGAGTGCTTCTGTGCAATATGTTTCAGGAATGTGGTGTGGAATGTAGAGGTGATCAGGTTCATTCAATTCGCGTGAAAATATGAATGAACTGGTAAACTAGAAAATAACGCAACGGTTCTTTTGATACATAAACATTAAAAAAAAATCATCAAAATGAGTGCAAACAATAACTTTTATTTTTTAATATTATTCCATCCACCGTACACGATTTAAAAGATATCTTAAGTTAAAGTATAGATACAAATACATTTCACATGTACAGAGGATGCAGTGATAAGTGTACGAGGGATATTTTAAATTACGTTATTCAGAGAGAGAAAATGCAGAGAGTTTTTGAGCCTATGCATGGACATGGTAAAGCCAAACTGACGGGTATAATAAATCTTTAAAAAAATATAGCATTCACGATCATTTTGAAAAAAGTTAGTTAGTTAGTTATCCGGCACTACAACCGCTTTGCGGTCTTGGCCTGCCTCAGGAGTGTCCGAAACCGCTCACGGTCTCGCGCCTTC
>KB667556.1:452389-503033 GCA_000349065.1 Anopheles quadriannulatus | reverse complement strand
ATGAAGAGATGGTATGTGTCGTTTCTGTATTCAGCCATCTTCTCCAAGATCTCCAAGATTTGAAAAAAGTATACAGTAAAAATTGTTGGAATATTGGAATTCTTAATTGTATGTGCAAAAATAAAAATAAAAATTGCTTGTGTGAATTGCCTTCTAGCAACAATTGACAGATTATCAATTTTGGATAGCTGTTCATGCGATCAGACCTATGGAAGAATCTGCAGTTATACCGATTTTCGAATTAGTATACCGATTCACATACTCAACAGGTATTGCTAATTGTAAATTAACAAAAGCACTGAAATCACATTCACGTACATTTTTTAAATTTATTTATTAATTTATTGTAATTTAAAGAAGAACATTTTCTGATTGCTCAGTTTTAGTATTAGAGTTTAGATAGATAAGGTTTAGGTTTAAGTTAATGTTGTATAGCCCTCGAAATAAACAATTAAAATGTACAATATCAATGTCAATATCAATTGCGATCGGTACATTCACGTGCACTTCAAAAAAGTTTAAAATAACCGAAATATCCACCTCTAGTAGGATGGAAGGAATTGTGAAAGAAGTCAGTTGCCAAGTTGTTCCACTTGTGAGTGAATTGAACAGATGTTGACGGTGCATAAAAAAGTTCTATAGTTGGTGTCTGATCGACCTTCTATCGTAAAGTCGATTTCGATACTCGCATTACCGATGACCGACCGTTCAAAAATCACTGTTACGCTACTGAATCAACCAAATCATGGAAACGCCACGCACCGGAAGATTGAATCTTAATCATCATCAGTATACACGTGCTCGTGAAACTTTCCATACCATTCTAGCAAAAGATTCATTAAATCTCGTGCTCGGTGTCATTCTTTAAGATGTTCTTCAGGGCGATTGCATGTTTTGGTGCCTCATGTCATCACTTTGTATACCCAGAGCGAGTACTTACAACATATGAGTGTTTACAAAATAATTCAAATACCTTCTTGAATTATTTGAGTTTGACTTATACACAGATCACAAGACGCTGATAACCACTATGCGCTTTACAACATTTAGATAGAGTCAATCCTGCATCTGTTTCATTTGCGAGTTTATTATAGATATCCTTTGTATTTCGAATTCACACACACTGTAACACTAAAATACGTAAACCATGTATCTGATAATTTAACACAAGTACTAAACGACACAAAATTTTTGGCAACACTTATAATAAAATTTTATACCATTCATTTGACTGGCTCTTAGAAAACGAATTCTAGCAAAGTTTCAAAACACATCACATACATCCGACCGATCGAAGAGTTAAAACTTTAGTAAGTGCGACTGTAGAATACGTTGATAAAATAAAATAAAAACATATAATGAACCAGATAAATGGTACACGAGCTCAGCACCAGAACAAACACAAACCGTATGTTCAAGCAGAGCTGCAATCGTGTTGACTTGTACAGGCGTCGTATTGATGAATTTCTCGAGAGCAACTGAACGTTGGAACATTTTGCGAAACAGTTACCTTATTCCCATTTAGCTGGGCTAAGGGTTTACTGGTCCATCTTGTGTGTGTTATCAGGGCCAATAAAAAGCTAGTTCTTATAAGAAATAAACGTAATCTTCCGTTATGAATCATACCTTGCACAAATGACAATCAAGTTGTTAAGTTATGCTCAATTACGTTGGAGTTAACGCAAATAAATATTATATTGAAGGCTTACTATTACAAAATGCAATATCACAAATTTAGGTGAAGTTTAATTAATTTATAAATGATCAAAGAACTAGGCATACACCAAACCACATGAATGTTGAAAGAACAGCAAAAACTTTGTTTGATAATTATATAATTGCTCTTGTTTTTTATCTTTTCGTTGGATCATGGTAATCCAATGTAAGATAAAACGAAGCATACCTCGTTGCCAGGACAGGGCAAAAAATCAGTGTAAAAGAAATCGCCTAAATGTATGCAATCTTGCTGGGAGAAGCAAAGAAGCTCACAACACAGCTTTTCTTTTTCGGATTTCTTCTTGACGCTGTTGTCTAGTTTTCAGGGACAGCTAGTCAGCTTGCATGCTGCTATGGGAGTTCTTTAATTTTTTATTCACGGTTGAAGTACCTACGTTATCATTCGCAGAAATGGGAGGACAAGGGCAAAAATTTTGTCGACTCGTACCATAATGAGCTCATAAGCGATTCTGTTGCATCTTCGTGCGGTGCTATAAGACGTTAGATTCGTCGAACTAGTGGTGAAAGTCAAACTCTGTAGTCTACGTTTACGAGCTCGCGAGATAAACTTCTCCCCTGCAAGTTATGCAATAACTGCACGATTATCCTTCAATTTTTATTTAACTGAAAATTTGGCACTTTACTTACATCTGGCAGGGGAGATTTGATTATGCTTACTTATTTTGTTGCTGTTCCCAGCTTGTTACTTTAGATTTTGAGCTTAATTAAATTAGAGTTTGCTTCGAGTCTGCCATCATCAAGCATTGATATTCCAGTATTCTACTGAAAGTTTCGCATACGTTGAGCATAACTGAATTCATGCTTTGTTTTTCGTTGTATGAACGCTATGGAAACCAGATGAAATTGATGTTAATGCAGTGCATAGGCTGAAGACATGAACGCTGAATACAAAATAAAAAGATAAAATGATGATGATGTTAGCCTACAGTTTATAGTTTATAGTTTGAGCCATCTTTCTGTTATGTGAGTCAAACGTAATTCATGAATAATCTCTTTCGCAGAACTCTCTTTATTGCTATCAAACGTTTTCACGCGTTCACTTTATATGATGATCTCGCTGAAGAATAACAGCGCTTTTGGGTCTGCAGACAACAAATATGAACATAAACAATCTGCACTGCGACAACTTTGTTAGATGATTAATTATGACTTTAAGCGATGTGATGTTGGAATAGTTTTGGAATAGAATATGATGTGATGCTGTAATAAAACGAATAGAAGCTTTTTAGGTTGCTAAAGTGGTTATAATTTTGGATTGCTAGCGGATATAGTTCAAAATCAGCATTTCGCTAGTTGCCAAGTAATAATAATAATAAAAAAATGGATTTAAAAAAAATTAATATCAATTAAACTCATTAGCGATGATGCAACTTAATTCAAGTTTAGTCCATATACCATGTCCAAAGTCTAATGAAATGTAATTTATGAATCCACAAATGGGGGCTATTTACACTTACATCAATGCTCCTAGCGATCCACCACAAACCGTGGCTAGTTAACATGTCACTAAAATACATCTGGAACAAGACGGCGGGTGACGCAGGGAACGCACACGATCTGGTTGGAACACGCAATGTGCACATTTGGGAAAAGTACACGCGAACGCTAGCTGGCCCTGTGGGTTTAAGTTCCCGGGCCTGGCCTCCCACATGCAGCCTGGGACCTGGAAGTGAGTGGAATGTTTCAAATGAAAATCCGTTCTGGCAGCAGCTTGCTGGCGTAGGCTGGCGAATCGCGGGAAACGTGCGACCGTATGATGGGTATGGGTTTTTCTCCATTCGCTCGGTGCTCTAATTTCCCCTTGACGACCTCATGTGGCGGTCGGTGCGAATTCGGTACGCTCGATGCTAAAGGGCCACCGTAATCATGCAACCGTGTGAAACAGTTTGCTCCCCTCCATCCCCGGGGAGAAGCTGCAATTTATCCAAAGAAGAAAAGCAACGGGAACGATAAACGCCATCGGGTTTGCGGAACGAATGAGAGCGAACTCGGTACTGGCGCGGGTTTTATTGCACTGCCTTAGGAAGCAGCCTGTGTGCAGTGGAGCGTTCGTATGTGCAAATCGGTCTGAATTAGCATGGTGTTTGAGTGACGCTTTCTCACGGTAACCGATAAAGAACGCAAAGTCGGGTAGGGTTATTTTTGGAAATAATTTGAGCTTTTATTTCTTCGTTCTTCGCTTTCGGTTTGTGGTGATCTGGATGGCTTGGGATCGGGCTCGGGCTTCGGAACCCTTTTCCAGAGGCCCATCGAAACGGTTCCACTATCGGGGATTTGCCTGCACGGTTGGGTATGTTGCGGAAAAGTACACAAATTTCACGAAAGGCAAGCGTTAAAGTGCAGCAACGAACGCAACAACGGTTCGTGCTGTGGGTAGAATAGAAGTTAGATTGGCGCTAAGGAAACAATATAGTACAAAAGAAAGATCGTGTGTGAAAATTGATAAGCGTAAATGTAAGGGGAAGAGTGAGAGACAGAGCAAGACAACAAAGGGAAAGAGCTAGCGGAAGGTGAGTGAGACAGAGAGCCATACGGGCGGCAAGCGGGCCGCGGAATGGCCGGAATGGACATCGTGCAGGCACCGCTTTCCGCTGGCTTTGGTTCGATGGCGAGCCCCATCCCGTTCGCCTCATGGCTCCTGCGAGGCGTGCTCCTCGCCCTAACAACCTTGACCTCCTAACAATCGAACGCAAACTTTAACACCTTCACTTGACGCTAAATAAATTAAATAAATAATGTTCATGATGGTGGTGGTGGTTGTGGTGGTGGTGATGTGGTTTGGTGTGATTTGGAGCATCTGTCGGTGGCATTTAGGGCTTCTGGCCGCTGTACGCGACGTCCTGCGCGTCCTGGATCGAACGTCCCCAGCCGCCATGGCCGGAGCTGGCGCTGTATCCACCGACCTCACCGCCTCCGTACGAGCCGCCGAGCGAGTAGGCATCGCCGTGGCTGGACGTGTGGCTGGTGGAGTGGTGCGGGTGAGCGACGACCTCGTACGTGACGTGCTTCTCTTGCGACAGCAGCTTCTTGAGCCCGATGATGGCGGACAGCACGAGCGCGATCTTGCCGATGAGCAGAGCCTTGCCGGCGATCAGGGCGATCGCACCGAGCAGCAGCGGCAGCAGGGCGGCGGCCTTCAGCGCAACGGCGAGCAGCAGCGGGCCCAGGATCTTGGCGGCCTTCTTCTTCTTGCCACGAGCCTCACCACCGGCCGGTCCCTCCGACTTTTCCTCATCGTCCGAATCGGCGGCGAGCAGGTTCTCCGACACGTCCTCGAGGGCGCGGCCGGTCGAGGTCACGGCATTGACGATGTCCGCCCCCTTCAGGTCGACCTTGATGGTGTGCGTGGCGAGGAAGGACTGGACGCGGGACAGCAGCAGCGACTCGAGCGACTCATCGCCGCTAAGCGCACGGGGAGCACCCTCGGTTTCGGGCACGCCGGGAGTCTTGACCACGGTCACGCCGTCGGTCAGGGCGAACACGCTGCGCTTGGCCACGACACGATCGATGAAGCTGAACAGCTTGTACTTGACGCAAGACACCGAGTCGGACGACAGGCACTCCTTGTAGATGCTGCCGACCAGGTCGCTCTCGCCACCGCCGATCGCATTGCGGGACGAACGGCCCGAATCTTCGGCCGGCAGGGCCACGGTCACGGCTAGGACTAAGCACAGCACACCGGCTACCTTGTAGGTGAAGGCCATCTCGCTGCTGGATCGATTACACACTCAACACACGCAGGAACAAGCAAATAACACACTCTCTCACACAGACACGGGCTGTCACAGGGCACGTGAAGCACGGCGGGGGGACACGGGATCCTTTCGTATGTGTTTTTTTTCGACAAACAGGCACGCTTCTGTCCAAAATGCGGAGCGAGGAAAACTCGGAATCTACGATCTCGACCGTGATGCGGGTATGGCGGATCTGTTGCTCTTCGGAACGCTGCACGCTCAATTTATATAAACGTACGTACGCATGTGATACCTGTTTAACCGCCCAACCACACACGGTTCCCCTTGTCCAGCCCCCTACTCTTGCTCTACCTAAAGCAGAGACTGAAGCCCGCCCGGAGGAAACCGAATATTACGAGCGGTTTGTGGGGAGCCGTTTTTCTCCGTTCCTTTCTACGCCAAGCGGCGCGTCTACCCCGGTCGGAGGGAGGTTCGTCGTTTTCGCCCGTGTTTCTTTCGTTCTTTCTCCGTCCTTTCTCCATGGCGGCCGGGCGATCGGGCCCGCGCTTGCACCGTTCGCCCGGTCTCGCTTCCGCACGGGCTGCGAGGTTGAACGTTCACTCGATTACAGTTCATTTTGAGCGGCAACTGGCCACCCATCCCAGCGGATCGGCCTCGTGCGGGAAGGGTGCGCGCGTTCCACATACACTAACCTCCTCATTTTCCATCCATTCCGCGCCCGGCCGTTCGACCGTGCCTCCCACCGAGCAGCTCGACTCGCGTGTGTTCGGGTGGGGAAGGAAAGCATCAATTTTCCCAGCGATTCCCACCACCATCGCACC
Source organism: Anopheles quadriannulatus (assembly GCA_000349065.1). Classification (NCBI taxonomy): domain Eukaryota; kingdom Metazoa; phylum Arthropoda; class Insecta; order Diptera; family Culicidae; genus Anopheles; species Anopheles quadriannulatus. Next base: position 496,780 of record KB667556.1, on the reverse strand, counting down.
ACGAACCCAAAGGAACTTTCATTCATCTGCATCTTCTGGTGATGCTAAGCTTGCACGATATGCTCACACTCAGCTGCAGGCAAATCTGTCTGCCGTCCCGCTCTGGCTTTCCTATCGCAGGCGTTTGCATCTCGTGTTTGCGTTTGTTTTCGCTCCTTTTCCTCAACCACATAAATGTGTTTATGTGTACACCATCTCGCGTCATGACCCGTGCCAACCCGTGCTCGCTCCATCGACCGATCATTTCTCTCAATGTCGGGTGTTTCTAATGCTTCGTGGGGATTTTTTGTAAGATCTACTTTTCTCACTTGGGGTTTGGCTGTCCATTTCGAATGTTTAGTTCAGCTCGTGCACTTGCCGTGAGCATGATATTGTTGTGGCATGAACCTCATACTCGTGGATTGACCGTTCCGGTGTATGCGGAAGTTTTGTTGCTGTGGCGTCTGCGATCTGTTTTACACACAGTATTCAGCTGCTTCCGTAGCGTGATTAGGGAAATTATTTTGCAAAAATTGTGGAATTGTTTACACAGTTTCCCGGTGCTGTTTTCGTGGGTCTATACCACTCATCCTCAAAGTTGTACACAACAACATAATTCTACAATTGCACTGCCAATTCGTTGAAGAGTAGAACTCATGCAAGTCGCGTATGTAAACAGTACGAGGAAAAGATTGGAGCGAAGCAAAATTCTCAGTAGTTCTAACAGGGAATAAGAGCTTAGATTTAATTACAGCTCAATGTGAATTAAAGTTGTTAAATGCACTTGTGTTTTACTGCATATCACAACAAAAATCCATTGCAAGTAGGACAACATGGCACCTCAGCAACAAAATTCAACAATTTAAGTAAAAATGCCTGAAAAAATGAGGTTAGTTGGTTCTCGGGTGCAATTTTTCATGTTTTTTGTAGCCTGTCTAACACGTCCAATTTGGGTAGCTTTTAATCCAACACGGATTCATCCGCTTAGTGGGCGCTAGAAGTATACCCTAATTGATGCTCTTCCCTTTGCAAGAGCATTACTCGCTGCGGCTACCTATAAGCGGACAGAATAATACGTCCCGGTACATCCTGCAAGGCCAATTACGTCACTTTACGCTGACGCTTTAATGCTCGCTCGACAAGAGAAATTGTGCTAAAATATGATCATAAATAAATTACACTGCTGCTCATCCGAGCGTGGAAGGAATTCGGTGCAATACCGGAGTAACAAGGATAACAAAATTCTAATTACAAGCGAACGTTATGAAGAAGCGCTACAGTAGGATCAACCGGGTAGAGGTGGGTTTACTGTTGCGATTAGGATATAATGTAGCGGCTTTTGATGAATGAAGAATGGTGCTCCTTCTGCTGACCAAACATTGCGAGAAATATGCAAAACATCAGTCCACGATTGTGAAGGAAAAATGTGGGTAGGGGATTTTATGGTTTTGGCATTTTGTTTTGGCATGATACAAATGTTTCACTCGCCCAACATTGGCAAAGCAGCTCACTGTGCTGTGCACTGTGAGAAAAAAAAAAAAACAAAATTGCGTTGAACGAAATATAACCCATTGTTTATAAAAAAAAATAAGATTGATGCTACCCTACGAACGTGGGTAGGTTCTAACAATGTGAAAATGGAAATATAACCAATTGCAGCACGTGCTCTTTAAGATATTCTGATATGCACACCTTCCCATTTGCATAGTTTGTTGCTGCATTCTTGACTTTGAATTCAAGCTTCGGGGTCCAACACTTTCATTTACCTATTGCAGGTCCTTGACCCGGCCCGGTCTGATTCCGTTTGCTTATCCATCGGCATAGCCGAACCGAAGAGAAATGTTAGTAAAAGCCAACTAGATGGGCGGGAAGGTTTTATCGATCAGCAGTCGCTGCTCCCAGTGCCTGCTCCCAGGTTAGAAAACCGAATTAACACACATACCCATTCGCCGGCTTCGAGAGGCTTCAGAGTCCGATTCCTTCCGTGCGATTGGGAGCTTTTCTCGGGCGCTGCATGGCCAGGCGAAAGAGAAAGTTGTTTTTAAGTACCGTGCTGGGTGCGTAATTTTCCGCATTTTACTGTGTCATCACTTCATTAGACGGCGTGGCTTGTTTTGGGAGTATCGGGATTAGGTTAGGTACGGTCGTGCCGAGCACATCGGTTGGTTGTGTGTGTGTTTTTTTTTTTTCTTTCATCGGAACACTCTGAGGCACAGTTCGGTCGAATCGGTTTATCGTTGATTTGCTGCGTCGCAGAAAGGTATTTTTCGCCCTTTATGTGCTATCTCAATCTCTCCGCATTGAAATGTGGGGAGGACAGAACCATAAGTTTGTGAATTGGAGCGCTTTGCTGGCATTTTTTGTTATTCAATCCTACCTGGAAGAGGTTAGTGGAAAGATTCTTCAAATCTTCAACGCCCTCGTTATTGTTTTCCAATTTGGTTGTGTGAACTTGATGAACACAAAAACTGCAATCTTCCTCAAAGTGCCGTTCAAAAAACGGCGGCATTTGCGTAAGTGGACGACAAAAAATCAGACGACCAAGCAAAGTAAAGGCGGAGATGGCGCAGACAACAACAAAAAAAGAGCGTAGAAAACATGGACACTAAATGTAGTGCCTTTCTAATGATTTCGTAGATACACCATTGAATGTTTCTTTCACCTCGCCAGCACACATTCCATGTCGCTCGCACGGAAACGCACGGTCCGTCAATCCGTTCTCGAGTTGCTTTGCCACAGCTGCTGCCCCTGTCCGTTCGTACTGTGAGGGATCGCTGACGAAATCTGACCGTTTGGATCTCTTGACCTACATAGTCGTCCCTATGGCCACGAGCGGGACGGCCCGCCCCGCAGCCGTATGCGGGCCAAGTGGATAATGATGGGTGATGGGGATCTCGTAACAATGAGATGCGCCATGGACGGTTCCTTCTTCGCCGCAACCCGGAAAGGGCCGATGAAAACGGGGTGGAAGGCGTTTCCCGTAGTTGGGAAAACGGCCCGAAACGAAACCGTGCCACTCTTGTTGACCGGTACCATGGCTACGGATCTTTGTCAGTTAGCTACCGGAGTTGGGTGAGTTTTTTGTTGTTGCTGTTAAACATCTAGCGTCTTCTTGTCCGAGAGATCGTGACGTTCTGGGTGGATTGAAATGTGCCAAAAATGGTGTCCGTATTGAAATTGATTTAGCGTTTGGTACATCGATTGATTTGGGACGAACCGGTAAAAAAATTGAACGAATTATTTCGATTGAATTTTGCCACATTAGTGAAGGTTCAGCTCAGCGTATACAGTTCGGTGCCGGTCTCGGTCATGATCTTGCGACTAAAAGCTAAGCTAGACTAATGGCAAGAAATTAGCACGAATGTAGCCGATAGCTTACTTTCCGAAAGCCATCACTACGCTCGAAGCCGCTCACAGCTTTCCATTCCTTAAACCGCAGCCCCAGTCAGTAGGGGAGTATCGGGCGTCTGCCTGGGGGGACGTTTCCTCCGAAGGCAACTGGCCGACAGCACATTGCTCATTGAACTTGAACTTTGTTGGCGCTAGTGGTAGGTCTTTCTCGATTATTTGCCTTTACCGTGTACCGTGTGCTTTCCATGCTCTGCAGTAAAACTGCAGCAACAGGAAACACGATCTGCCGGCGGTCGATCGACCCTTCAACAGAACCACTTTCCATTGCATGTAGCGACACTACACAACCGCACATTGAGCAGTCATAACCACCAGGCGGCGGTGAGGGCGATGAAAAAAAAACGAGGGGAAAAAAATACGACTAGTACATTGACCGCTTGCCCGCTTGGTCAAAGTGAAAATGAAACATTTGCGCCGGTCACATGTCACACACGGTGAAGCCAGTGAGGTTCGCGTTGCTGCCGAGGGAAAGTGTTGCTTCGGTCGTGTTTGCGTGTAGTCCAATAAAAGTGACGCTTGTAATAAAAGTAAGGATAAAGACCAAATTACCTTCATGGTACTGTGATTAACGGACTGTTCAAAGTATCATTTGCAGCTAGCCGAGGTCTTGGCGTGAGTCCCATATGTTTGGATGACTAACGGAAGGGTGATAACAGCTTGTATTGCGTCACCCACGTGCGATGGTGCTCTCGGATCTTGGCAAAACATTCCTTGACCATGGGCATAGACCTGTCCGGTTCCCACAGGTCAGAGCGTTTTGACTCTAATTAGCTTGAACGTTAGTTTCCGTTTTAGGCTGATGGTCAATAACGACGTGGTAGTAATGCCATGTGAACCAAAGCGAAATGACTAGAAGGTACGGTTGTGTTCATCAAGTTGCTCTTAGTAGGGATGGAACAACTGCTGACTGATTGATAAACTGAACTGCTGGTAAATTAATGATAAGGAAATTTTCCAAGTTTTTTTCAGTGTTTTTAGAAAAGTTTTCTGGATAATATATTTCAATAAACTTATGTTCAGTTCAGAGCATGCATGATTAATGCATTATCTAAAACCATCCCATTGAACAAACAAATGTGAAAAAACACAAAGAAGAGGAAAAATAATAAGGGAAAGACATTTATCAACCATCGTCAGGAGAAAGAAACTCATTTCATCCTTCTAGAATATGTCGGATCCGATGACGCCAATACTCATGGTACAAGACTTTAAATAGAGTAATTGTTTATATCAGGAGCTTGTAACTTACAATATAAGACCAAGACCAAGAAGATACATATTAGTTTCAGTAATCCTCTTGGAAGAGTATCCCTAGTAAAGGTTATCTGAAAGAATAATGTGTGGATCATTTAGTGATTTTTAAACAATAATTTTTCAAACGGCTTAATTTAAGTTGAAGTTGATTATAATGATCATAATATTTAATTAATAGGTTACACTTTCTCTTAGATTTTCATCAAATTTCAACTTAACATTTGCCTAGAAAGCGGAACTAAAATAGTCATGTTTGCTAATCACTTTACAGTGAATAAAAAAAGAGATGAAAATGCTATAAACAAAAACAAGATAAGTCTAATGAAAGCACTCGCCACACAGTGATGATGTCGTATTAAAAATCATAAGAAAATGATACCTGATTCGCTAAGGTTGCCGAACTCGTTCACAAAACCCCGAACAAACCGTCACGGCCAGCGCAGTTGCCGTTTGTGCGAGCGGTATTAATTTGCTATAAATTGAATAACTTGCTGCCGCTTTCATTTTAACGCTCATTCTGCTGCAGTTTAAAGATGCGGTACTGTGTACCGTTGGGGAAGTTGGGTGTGCGTGGTTCATGTTTCGCTTTGCTCAGCGAAGAAAATGCCCAAATTTTCCGACCCGTGCCGAGCAGTCTTTCACTTGATCCCCATGGATGGAGCACCTTTCGCGGCGCAAGCTGAAAGCAGAAATTAAGAAGAAATTTGGGCAAAACATACGCACATGGTTTATGAGTCGGAACCGTATCGGAACGGGTCGACGAGAGCGAATGAAATGGAGCTAGCGGCCAATGGTGGCAAACAGCAAAGCCAGCCAAAAAAAAGGGAGCATCACAATAATAATAGCAATCCGCGATGAGTGGCCTCTCGCGAAAGTGGCCGAAAAATTTCATTATCTGCATCCATTTGCAGCAAATGTGTGAGTGTGGATAATGATGTTTCTTTTCTTGTGTATCTTTTCCCTCACACATCCGCACATCACATGATTGCCATTGTTTTTGGTTTGTTTACTTCCGTTCATGCTGTACATCCCCCTCTGATGGCTGGAGGAACGACAAACCGCGCGTTGACCGATGGTCTGCGCGGTCGGTACTGAAGTGGCCACCGTATCGGTGTCAAAATAGTTATCGTACCCCCTGTTGATGTATGCCTGTAAAATTGGGCACGTTGGTGAAAATAGGCACACGGATTTGGTCTTACACTGTCGGCCGCCGAATGGACGGATGTTTTTCACCGCTCTTTGCGCGATTGTGCGAAAATTGAGCCTGAACAAAAAATGATCAAACACTCACCCCGAAAATTGACAGAAAGCTGCTATTTTTACCAGTGAAGGTGTGATGAGCTGGAGTTTTACATTGATTGTTGTAGGTTTTTTTATAGGATATTTTTGTGCGTCGGTGGTTCGAAATGGGATATGTTTCTATTTTGAACTGAGGTAGCAGTTGGAAGTATTGAGAAATGGGTGAAAAGATTCATTGAGGTATTTGCTTTGCATGAATAAGTTTGCTCTCCTTACGAAAAGATAATTTTGGGCACGAAATGCATTTGAAAATTGTGTCGAAATCTCGTTCAAGAAAGAATATAGTTGTTTTGAAATCGCCTGCGATACGGCAGTAAATATGCCTGGAATGTTTAATAATATACATGAAATATTGAGTAAACGCTCTTCTAAAAACTATACACAATAAACACGGTCAATTGAAGGACTTACATGGATTTCTCTACCTTACCTATAGTGACCCTGAATACCTATAATGACCGTGATAGTGATGGGTAACCGGAATCGCACCCACGGCTCGGAATCGCTTCCTAGCATTGCTACTCCGGCTTTCGAATAATTTCGACTAATTCAAACCGTCGATTCCGCCCGGAGCCGTCGGAGCCGTCGGAGCCGTCCGGAGCCGTTAGTCGACAGCTGGAGCCGGTCGGAGCCGTCGTAGCAGTTGCTGGAGCCGGACGGAGCCGGTTGGAGCCGTCCGGAACCGACGGAGCCGACGGAGCCCTCCGGAGCCGGTCGGAGCCGTCGTAGTCGTTGGAGCCGTTGGAGCTGGTTGGATTTTTTTTTCTTATATATATATATACGGTGCAAACAATTATGTTTGACTTTATTGTTGGAAAAAAATACAAAAAAACTTCAGAACAATAAACGATGAAGACTCTTTTTTACTCGTGAGCTGTTTTTTAAATGAAATTATCGCTGATATCGGGAAATTAAAGCGCTTCAGAATACTTCCGACTATTACAACAACTCCGACGGCTCCAACTGGCTCCGTCGACTTCGAAGGCACCGACGGCCCCAACGGCTCCAACCGGCTCCGTCGGCTCCAACGACTACGACGGCTCCGACCAGCTCCGACCGGCTCCGTCGGGTCCGTCGGCTTCGGACGGCTCCAACCGGCTCCGTCGGCTCCAACTGCTATGACGGCTCCGACCGGCTCCAGCTGCCGACTAACGGCTGCGATGGCTCCGACGGCTTCTTCGGTTCCGACGGCTCCGACGGCTCCAACCGGCTCCGACGGTTCCATCGGTTCCGACGGCTCCGACCGGCTCCGGCTGCCGACTAGCGGCTCCGGACGGCTCCGAACGGCTCCGGACGGCTCCAGACTGCTCCAGACTGCTCCGAGGTCAGAGTTTTGCACCTACCTTCCGGAACTGCTTCCAAAATTGGAATTCGGAGTCATTCGGAAGCGATTCCGGATTTTTGTTGAATTTACCCATTACTATAGTGACCCTGTACGTTGGTAGGATTCAGATCCTTTGCGATTGAGGCAGTCTAAGACCGTGTACATTTGTTACGTCAAGATTACAGCTCCAATTCGCATTGTAAATCGAGGGTAGTTTTTAGATTACCAAATAATGATTCATTTTCCGAATTAAACAAAAAAGTAATAGCAAATTGAAAAGTTTATCAAAAGCATACAAAATAAAATATTTTTGAATACTCTTCTTCTTATTATTAGGCTTGCATGTACCAGTAACGAACTTCCGCAACTTATGGATAGCCTTTAGGAAAATAGTCAGTGCTATGTACATTCTACAAACAAAAATCTTAATAAATGTTATAATAATATAATAAATCAAATCCAAAATAATAAAAAATAAATTGTGTTGTTTAATAATTGTAAGCTGTTATTTTAAAATTCAACAGAGCAAAAGTGGCCCTTTTGACACGATCTTAGTATCTTATATCTTAAATTAGTACAATCTTGTCAAGTCGATAAAAGACGCACAGAACGTTTACAATTTAGAAACGCAGATCGTAACATGTCAGGCTCGTAACTATCACAGACAGCATTGAATTCACGACACGTAACAAGAAAAGGATCGTTAAATAACACGGAGCGATCTTGGCGGAACGTAGAGGTTAAACCACTACCAGAAAGTAGTGCTGGCGTAGGTGGATTTTTATATAGGTGGATTGAGCTTACTAAAGTTTCCTTTAAGCGGACTGAGTGACCTAGCTAAATCTCCTCATGTTAAGGGCCCCGAGATTGATAAATCAGCGTCAGAGTGCCGACGAGTCGATCCGGTGGTCGAGTATCCCAGCGATAAACATATATGTGCATGACGATGTATGGATAACAAGAGAGTATCCAAATGCAGAGGTATCTCTAATCTGTGAATTAACATCTCTGATATCCTTCTCACTCGTGTGAATAAACTTCTCTGGTCTCCTTCTCGCTCGTGTTGAAAGAAAGGAAGGATATATTTTCCCTATATATATAATTCACTAATTGGCAGAGGAGAGCGACTGATCCTGTAAGATACACTGGTTGAAAGGAATGTATAAGCTTTCGGCTATGACCTCTTTTTCGCGCATCTAATGTACTAAACACTTGGAGCAGATGTTAGGATATGTTAGGCCGCGGGGCCATGAGGCTTTCTCAAGCTGAGAAAACATTCTCAAGCACTCATTTAACATTCTTCAAACACTCAAAACATGTTCTCAGATGCGAGCATATGGCCGTCGTCAGTTTTTCTCACTCCGAGTAACTAATATATCCATTCATGCTTTAGTTAGAAAAAATTAAAACGATTATAAACGAATAGCTTAATTTCTCACATTTCAGATAGCCAATCGCTGCATCGTCAACTTTCTCAAAGATTTTCAAAAGATTCTCAAACCGATGTAGTGCCGATTCCACAAACGTTGAGAAAGCACTCATATAGTAAGTGTTTGAGAAAATGAGCGTTGAGAAACCTCATGGTCCCGCGGCCTTATAAAGTCGTGTGAGTTAGCGACTTTACCACGGGACCACTTTTTTAAATAAACATTTTTATAAGTCCTGTTATAGTAGGATGAACAGATCATCGATACTGATAACCGGATCCGATTTTTATCAAAATTGTCAGAAATGTGTAGGATTTAACCATCCTCTGGTCGTCCATAGATATCTTGATGATACGTTTTTTTTGGTTTAGATTCGTATTATAACCCTTCACTTTAAATCAATTTACAGTGTTGTGGACGTGCAAAGAAACGCGTTTACATACGCTAAATTAACGAAAATTGTTTTTTTTTTCTATTGTAACTTTTCTGTGGTGTATTGATGGGTTTTATATAAGATTAAATATTAACGCAAACACACGCATTGCAGATCAGTATGAGTGCGATAAACGTTCATCACGTTTGGTCCTATCAAAATACAACGAATGTTTTGCATCACAAGAAAAGCTCTGTATATTGTTGCATGCCAGTAACATAGCCAAGCGGATGGAAAATTATGCTAAAGAGCAAAGAGCTACTCTAAACATGCCGAGTGTTACTGTATCCTGCACCAGCAGCAACACCATCATCAACATCATCTTCGACCACTCGACCAGCAAAGCAAAGCAGCTGCACAGAACAACAAACATTCGAAAACCTCAGCGGTTTCTCGATACCGGGAAGTGGTACGCAAACATCTCGTACTGCCGGTTTTTGTTTTTTTTCTCCCCTTATGCCACTGATTGCAACCAGCCACACGCCCCCGTTTGCGCTGTCGAAGGTATTGGTTTTGGCATCAAATGGCAGGGCAGCGACTGCGTCGGAAGGAAGCATCGCCCCATGCCGAATGAAATCGAATCCACTTTAGATAAGTGCTCCTCTTTTCTGGCATGGAAAACACTTTGCCACACTGACCCAGATAAGCGTTACTGGCAGCCCTTCCCGGCCACTGCCACTTGAAACCTGTACCGGCACCGAGGTACAGAGTTTGGAAAGTCAAATTTTCTTCTTACTGTGTGTGCGGGCTCGTTGGAAACGCGAAGCAACGGAACCGGGAAAAATTATGTCATGCAGTGAAGCTACAAGCACAAGGCAGCACGAATCGGACGCGACTCTTGGGATGGATTTGTTATTCAAATAGTTCCGTCCTCGCAACCGTAACGGCGATGCACCAAGAGCGAACAAAAAGACGCTGACTGGTGAATATATTAATGCCATGCCGTGGGCGTCAGACCAGCAGTGGTGCAGGAGCGGAGTTTGGAAGCTTTTCAGAACATTTTTCGTCGGAAAGCTCCGTTAGCTAATCGACGGGTGAACAGTTCTTGGGCTGGTTGTTATCTTGAGCGCCCTATATCAATTTCCCTCTTCCCGTTTTCCTCCATCACCGCCAGCCACTCGACGCACACGGGGAAGGTGGCTTACGGTTTCAGATTCCCAAATTTGAGAACGATTCTTCCAACCGAAGCGATAAAGGAAACTGTTGCATTCCAGCGCTGCAGGCGTTCATCGGAGCGTTAATTAATGTGGCCATATTTTTAATTCGCGTCTCAGCACACAGGCACATACATACGCACAGAAAGCTATCGCAAGACGAGCGCTCCAGACGAAAAGACTGTTAAGCGGGCCCTCGGGGCCTGACGGGGGTTTGGTAGATTTTTCCGGTTCTGGCTTCCTGGGGCTGGTTTTCCAATCCATCACGTGATAACTGGTTTTTCGGCAGCAACAGTCTCGAGACAGGCAAGACTGGATGGGATGGGATGGGAACGGTCCCTAAGCCAGCGAGATGGTAGCAAATGTGTTGGCAGCGAGCAAGAGTCCGGGTGTGGATTAAGTGGTCGTTGGGATGATTTTGGGGCCAATCGGCCTATTGCGGGCCAATCGACGGGAACGGCCGCATGATAACTCCGGTGGAGATTAGTGTGTACGTTTTCCTATGTATTGCATTGATGTGGTCGTGTGTGTGTGTGTGTGTGTTTACGTACGAGTCTGGATCTGCGAATTTGTTGAACATAGACTTAAGAAAACTAAAAACGGGGGTACTGGGTATCGGGGATACGCCATGAGTGTTTGACGGAAATTGGGGTCAGCTCGGAACAGTTTGATTGTTTTAGTTGTTCCCTTTTATTTTGTTTCTTTCGCTTCAAAAGCGACATAAAATAAGATGAATCCATCCGGCACCTTTTGGATCGGATTTTTCGTGCAGATTATTTTTACAATATCCGCTCCGTGCATCAATTCGGCAAAACTTGATCATTGTTGCTATGCTGGTCTGCCAGTCCCGCGGTTTATTTTTGGGAACGGAAATCGATTATGCTGAGAGCGTGATGATGTTATCAACTTTAAATGCCTACGCGAATCGATGCAAATAAATGATCTGTTAGGCTGCTCTTTCAGCGACTCCCGCAAACTCTGTGATTCAAATCAGTTATGTGCGCAATTCGGTGAATAAAGGATTTGAGGGAAGGGGTATGGCATCATCGAGGCGAAGCGTAATCGGTTTGCGTAACAATGATACTGTAGTGAAATGGACAATCTGCTATTAATGATGCGATTATCGCACGATTTCATTAGACAAAATTGTATTCAAATTTTAATCGGGCGTGCTAATCACGTGTTAGAAAAACATATAATCGCCGTTCACCACCATTCCAAGAATTAATGTCAAGGAGAACACGTTACGTTACTTGACAACATCTTTTTGCGTTACGTTACTTGGCATAAAAATACAAAGATTTTTAGAAGGTAGTTTTTAGAACAAATTGGACGACATAACTGGAAGACGGTTACTAGACAGTTTTATTTTATGCTATAACGGAAGACAATATTTGATGTAGTTCAACAGCAGGGATTGTTCAATCTAATTTGAATTTGAAATCTGATCTCGTTTGAGAGTTAAATCGTTCACAGGTTGAGCTCACGAAAAAGTACGTAGTCGTGGCAAGGTCCGAGCAAAAGTCATTCTCCATGATGCCCGGTCTCTAGTTGCAGCTTTCCTAAGACGTAAGGAGCCGAACTCAGACAGGCCTTGTTTCACCTGGTTCATATAGCCTGTTTTCTTGCGAACTTTCATAAAAATTTATTTTTTAAATGAATAAATATGTATCTCGCGATGTCAGTGTATGCATCGTGCGATGCTTTCTAACTATGTTTGTTGTACAAACATTGCGTACAGCATACCCAGATACATTTTGTGTTTGGTGATTCAAGATTTGATTTAACGTTTTTAAATTTTTTTTTCAGAGTCATTTTTTATCAATGTAAAATATCATTGTCATCAGATCAAGCCACATCCTGTTAAATGCTTTTTTTTTTAAATGACAAAACCTCCTACAGTGCAACCGCAAAAACCAATAAGTCGTTGCATGTCTATAAGACCTTATGCTTCGCTGTTAAGAACAGAAAAACCAAACAGCTCAAGGATGAGATGTTCAGCAAGTCGATGAGTTCCTTGCAAGTCTTCCAGCTCATTGGATTTTGGTGTAGTACATTGTGCTTCTTGCAGGACGTGCACATGTTTGATCTTTGTCATAAGTAACCATTTCCTTCGTATCAATACAATGTAGTGAACCACACTTCCCAACTGACGCCACCGGACTTGATGGCTGTGTAAGCCCCGTTCGTTGCCTACACGGTCCGGTTGGAAATGGGAAAATGGACCGTGGCTGTGGTGTGGACATGGGGTAACAGGGAGCCAATAGTAACAAGCCGGCGCTTGGTCTCACACTGGCCAATAATTAAGTTCCTCTCGATCGGCTCGATTCTTCCGACGGTTTCGTCTAACCGAGGAGAGTTTGCGGATCCAACGTCCCGTCTGGACGAAAACCGGTCGAACAAACGGGGTGGTGTGGGATGGAGCCCGGGGAGAAAAGCCACTCACAGGGTCAGTTGTAGCGGTGGATCTATTGGTCCGCAACATAGCCACACACACGCTCGATAAATACAGCCCACGAGGCAAACAGTTATCGCCGGACCGGTGGCCAGCAGACCTGCCGGCGGGTTTCGCAAACTCTTCGGTTATTGACTTCTGGACTGAATTGAATTTGCCCACATTTGTTTCGTATGTGTGTGTATGTGTGTGTGTGAATTTTGATAATTTCTTACTCGCTTTGCTTTCCTGTTTGCTATGCCTTCTGTTCGCCCTCATTTCGAACTGGAACTTCGAACTTTTGATTGAAACGGTTCCGGGTGGATGCATCGGGTGCAACAGATTCGCGATTCAAGGGATGGCTTTGACTGGAAGGGATTCTGGGAGGTTAGGAGGAGGGCTTATGGTGATTCGGACATAGATGTTGATTGTCAAGGTCGTAAGCGAGCAGGTTTTTGGGGGAAATTTACAATGCATGCTAGTGAACTTAATCCGACAATTTGTGATGAAGCTGACAGTATGGTGAGAAAGTTGTGAATGAGCTGTAAAGTGTATTATTTACTTATAAGACAATGTCGACTAGCGTTAAAAAAGATGAATGAAAAAGAGTGTTTAGGAATATTAACTGTATATAAATTAGTACTGTATTGTATTTTGTTAAGAAGTTTATTTGAATATGAAATGAAGCTTTAATATATTTCAAATGCTATTATTTAGTAAATGCTTTTTTTGGATCACTGGAGCTGTGATGATTTCAAATATTTGAATGTATGCATCCATTAATTGAAGTCCGCTTGATGAAATTGAGACTCCAATAAAACTTTGAGTGCTTTAAGGAAATTCTTTACCAATTCCGTTGTCATATTACGGTTGACATAATTACTGATCCTACCCTTAGATACATTATATATTAATTATGAAAATTTAATCACTACATATCAGCAGTAATGCTTAGTTACAAACAGGACATCCAGCCCAAAGTGCATAAGGAATCTAACGCCTCCAAGTTGTGGCACCATGTTCTGAGCTTTGATACCTTCCTTCACTTTCACCATCGACGGCATCCGGTATGCGCAAACATTATACTGTCTCCACCATTTTTCTCATCCACCGTTTGTTGCATTTGTTCGTTGCAACGATGCAGCTGATTGAGCCCGGGCTTAGCTCGAAGACCCGTGAGCTGGGACCCCGGAACAGGGCACGAGCAAATACCTCCACCAACGTCAAGGAAGCGAGAAACGGGCGACCCGGCACAACGGACGCGTCGCTTCGTAATGCGCCGTAATCAACAACATATTCGACTGCAGAAACCGGATCAACCGCGACGTCGTCGTCGTCGTCGTCGGCATGGGGCAATCTTGATCTTTTTTTCTCTCAGTGAACCCTGTCCCAGCCGGACGCAAAAAAGAGGTTCAATAACCCTTTCGATGCTCGCGGGTGCAGACCACGTGCTGATTACAAATGCGCCACGGAAGCTTCGACCGCTTCGGTGCTGTTGTTGCTGTTGTGGTTGCTGTTGTGTCGTTTTCCGTTATTCCTCCAAAAGCGGATCTTTGCTCTAGACGGGGCTAACGGGCTGAGGGGTAACTTTCGCTTTTTGCCTCTTCTTGCCCCCTCTTTTCGAACTGCCTGGGTACATGTTGGCGGGGAACAAATAGGCAGGGAATCCGGTGGGAGGATAGTACATTGAACGAGCATACGAACGAACAAGCGTATGAGTAGACGCTGACGAGAGTAAACAATTCGTCGGCAAATCTGTTACTCCAATTTTCTCGGCCAAGCAAATCATACGCTGATGATGCCGTAGCATGCAAACTTTCAGCCAGCGTGTTTTTTTACCCAGCAATATCCGGCCTGTGCGTGTGTGTGTTAAGAGCGGTAAGGAAATTTTTAGCTAGTGATCGTGTTGATGTCAGTTTCTGTACCAATCGACACTTGGTAAGATCCCGGATATGACCAGTTTGATTGTAAAGTCTCGATTTTTTGTTGTTGTTTGACTGGTGCGTGGAATTGTTAACCTTACACGACCTTAATTTTGATTAATGCAGTTCAGAATTTTGCAAATTTACCAAAACTTAATTATAAATTATCGAAGACGATTTTTTTCATGATCCATTTAATAGTTTTATCTCAACCTTAATATATAAAAATAGTTTTACATTGCATGTATATTTTGCATACATAGCATGAGAAAATTTTGCTAATTGTAAATAATACTATTACAGGGGTTTTCAGGGGTTCTCAGTTGTGGGATACTTCCTTGACTCTTTCTTATTGGAAGTGAATTTCATATGATGGAAATTGGACTCTATGGCACCCTATTTGGATATAGCGTCCAATTCCCATTACATTAATTTCATTTCACGTACGAAAGACTCAATAAAATGTCGAACAGCTATGCGAACACCTGGAAAACCTGTAACTTACATTCTAGAAGTAATTACATTCTGAATTATAACTTAAATCTGCTCTCAAACACAGCATCGCGCTGGGAACTTAATAAGACATGGACAATACAACAGGGTGTATCGAAAAAGATTTGTAAGGCTAGATAGAATGTATAAAATAAGTGCAAGGACATAGAAAAGTAATGATTAAGCTCCGCAGTTTACATTATTTAAAAGCCCTGCAAGTCAACACATATTTGAGCTACAATCGTTACTTCGCCGTTGGGATACGCCATCATCAGGCAGCAATAAACAGGGCAACACGAAAAACTCTGGGCTTTCTGTTCATTGATGTAAATGATTTATGAAGGATTATGTTAAAGACAGGTGTGGATTCACATAAAAACAAAATGATAAATTAAATGATAATAACTTGAGATAATAATAACCTTCACACAATAACTAAAAGAATACAAATCAGATATGTCTAAGGCACTTTGATTGTTTAAAATGCTTCCTGTACTTGTTGTGAGAAAAGCTACATTTTGGAGTAGTTGGTTCGGTTTTCTGCTTCTAGGATTGGTTAAACAATGTTATGAAAGTCAATCAAACATTTGAACTTTATCTGCTATATTTTCATAAGATATCATTCAAAACAACGAAATATTTAAAGCACACTTGTAATCGTTACTCCGACTATTAGCTAATAACTGTAATTGTCCTGTAACTACCCTGTTTTATTTTTGAATAGTTATTTTATGAAATGAAAGTCTGCTTGTAAGCCAGCAGTCCCCAATCTGTGGTATGTGTATTACTTGTGGTCCGTGGCATAAACAGGCCCGTGAAAGAATAGATTTGTTTTAATGAATTTCGTATTACAATTAAGATTAAATTTTGAACAGACATGTCTAGAATAAGATTTAAACTTTTTTTTTTATCAAAAAGCTTTGAACTAAGGCTACGCAATATATGTCCTCAATGTGTGTGGGCTGCAGCAAATGTATAAAGTCAAGTAGCTGCTAAAAAGGTTGGAGAGCACTAGTTTAAACGACCGAAGCAATAATTAGAAAAGAAGAAGAACAGAATATTTATCTTTATGATATGTAGAACATAACAAAGGGATAGAAATCAAATAACCCCCAAGCAACGATCTGCCCTTAAAGCAGACAATAAGTAGTAGAAGAATTGTGCCATAGAAGAAATGCACTGAACTGAAATAAATCGTCTCCTCAAACAACTGATCCTCAAGACCAGGATGACCCATAAAAGATGGGTCCAACCCTCTCAGACTGAGACATGAGCTTCCTGCTTTCATTTCGCTGCCACCCAACCACCCAAGGGACATGAAGGCTACGCTCCCGTAAATCAAAAAGATTGCTTCATTCCCGGAACCTTAGCCCCCCCCCTCCCCCACAGTGACGTAAGCCCATTTCCGTACTTCTTATATTTGGCCGTAAGTATAGAATAAAGAGCACCTTCATGACTGCAGGGCCTTGCACAGAAAAGCGGTTCAAAGAAGGCACACGATAAACAAACGTTTCCGGTTCACCTAAAGTACGGCCGCGCGATAAGAGCCCTGTTTATCGAGACAAACCTGTCGGCGGATTCCGGTTCCCGCGTCGGTTTTATATAGACTGTCCCCTCCTCGAGCGGTTTGCACACGCACAGCACAGGATAGGGCGCGTTTTCCTTCTCGTTTTCCCACAAGGCAGTAAATGCTCGCCCAGGACGCAAAAGCGATAAAAGTTCGAAGGTACGGACTGGGCGCAAGGTGAGGTGGCAAAATATACTACGGTACCTTATATGTTTTTCCGTTTCTCATCGAGTGGATAAACGAGCGAAGCATAAAAAAAGCTTCCACGTGCGATTGGAGCGGTCCCTTTCCTCCGTCCAGGCAAAGTCTGTTACGTTTGAAGCCCTTTACAACAGACCTGTACAGCCACCGCGGCTGATCTGACGTAAGCGAGCCGACCGAGCGGTGTTTCGATTTCCCTTCCGACACCCGGCACGATCAAAACACTGCTGCTCGGGGATGGAACGCCGGGGGTGGACCCTGATTTGTGATTTCCCACACCGTGCGCTTTCCGATGCAGCAGATGCTGGTGGGGCCTAGGATGGGCTGTGCTGCACGCGAGATAAAGTGCGCGGTTCGATAGCCCTTTGAGGCACGGCGCTGTGTGTGTTTCAAGTCCACGGCTGCGGGAGCGCACTGTTTACTTACGCTTTCAAGTTCAAGTTTGGGTGCCGCTGAACATGGCAACAATTTGAAGCGGTTGGAACAGTGATGGAGTATTGCGTGCGCCGCAGGGCGCGTGTGTGTGCGTATTTTTGTGCTACAATGTATGTGCTTTGATAATGGCGTGGTATGTTATTTACTATGGTGCCACGTGTTTGGTTCGATCGAAGCAAAATGGCTTGTTTTTTTGTACATGCTCCATCAACGTAGTGCAGTGAAGCGATCGATGATGGATGAAGAGAAAAGACTATTTGCGTGTGATTGAGGCTGATGCGCGTGTGACAAATGTCTTTATGGGGGCCGGTCGGTTTCTTGATTTATTTAGCATGAGTTATTGTGCACTCGGTATAAGGGCTGCATCGTTTGGTCGTTTAGTACGAGTTTTATAAGTCTTCCGCGGATGCTAGTGTATTGATCAAATAGAGTGTGACATAGGGAAGGTAGCTGACTCGTTTGCGTTAGTCGAGATAAGTGAAATAAACTGTTTCGGAATAGTTAAGCATAAATGCAACAAAGGCTTCATCTCGTATTAATAATGTAACGATAAAATCTAGTGTCTAAGGTATCAACTCACTCGAAACTGCATGAAACATAAATGATGAAGGACATCGATCAAAAGTAGCCAAGAAATGCAATTATGTATGCACTAGGAGCTGGCTCACGGTGCACACACTTGTCACGTTCATTAATTTCATAACTGTTCGTTGAAACGTGTTTCTAATTACTTTATTCGAGAGTGAAACATTTACTCGCTCCGTTGTGTCAGAAATTCCGCTTACCGAGTATCGGGCGAAAGGAAGCGGAAATGTGGCGCACCATAAATAGATTGAGCAAAAGAAAGCGGTGGCGCATTCTAATCGTTCAACGGTGTACGTTCACTTTTCAACAAAAGCCAGCAAGATGGATGAAGTAGAGAGATCGGGATATAAGGAAACGCCACCCTTTGTAACATACCCACAGCATGCGAGGCAAAGGAACAGGAAAAACCATTACTGGACACAATCAAATTCGTATTTTTCCTAAGATTTATCTTTACACTATAGCGTGGTTCGCGACATGGCCTGGGCAAGCGAGATGGAAATTGAAAGTAAAACAGCCCAGCGGTCCAGTGTGTCCGTAGAGGCTGCGAAATAAAAGTAAAATTGAAAACGATAAAAAACCGTCCACCCCGCACTCACAAGGGCTCACGAGCCGCACGCCTGTGTGTGTTCCTTTCTATTTCTATATCCGGAGCCTGGCGGCACTCCGGGGCAAAGAGCATAAAAGCAACATAAGCCGACTAGAGAAGCAGTATACAGAGCAAAAATAAAATAAAAAAACAAAAAAAATAATACACACACTTATAGTTACCCTCGTTTCACTCACTTTCGCTCTCGGTTAATTGTGGTTTCGGCCTTTAAGCGGGATGGTCCCCTGGGTCCAAATGGCCGTTCCTGGTGTGATGAGAAAATCTTTGTCCAACCTTCGCCCTTCGTCCGCCGGTGTGCGCGTTCGCGTTCAGAAGCAGTTTGGGTCAGTTTTACACACTTCGCCGGCTCTAGCAGTGGTTTGAGGATGGGAGAGGGGAGTCCATCCCCGGAGGGCACCTAAAGCTCCGGGGGTAGTGTGCATGATAGACGGTGGCTATGATCGGTGAAGCGAATCGTGATGATTAATGTTTGATGTACGAGCGCTCGGTCAACGGTCGACGGTCAATGAGCGGACAGTTAAGGATCGGAAAAGGGAATGGGAATGGAATGGGGTTTTTAGAGAGCATGATCGAACAGGCGGAAAGGACGAAGAAACGAAGAATGGTTTGATTTAAGCCCCAAATCATGCAATTTGGAAAATATTTGAGAAAACTCATAACAAATTGCTACAAATTCAACATTGATTATTTTTGTTCAGGATTGAAGTTGTTCCCAAAGTGCTAAAAATGTATTTTAATAAAACAAAATTTTGTGCCTATTGTCTCTTTTTTTTATTTATTGAATTTACTACCAAACCTTGTACATTTCAATGAATATGGTACGATAAACAGTGTTCAATGAGATCACACTACACTCATGGAAAGCAATAAAATCTAAAGTGCGTTCCTGATCATAGCAGGTTTCACTTTCCTGCCATACGGGTACGGATTCCGAAGCTTCCCAAGACCAACCTTGTACGGAATTGGCAACGACATTTGATCCTGTAATGAAATACGGGTAATTCTCGCCGGGATTTGTGCGTTTAGATCCGAGGCAGCGCAAATGCGCTCTCGTCGGGTGGTTCGGTTCGGGTTTCGGGAGGTGGGGTTTTGTGACCGTCGGTCACAGTGTGCCAGATTCGATGACCAAGCACTTTCACCGGAAGTTTGCATCTCCATCCAACCGCAACCCTTTGCCGGCATCAAACCATGGGTGGGGTAGGAAATGGGCCATTCATACGTAACGATAAAATTAAACTGGGACATCTACGATTGGCTAAAGCCGAACGAACGAACAGCGCTCCCCGATCAAACCCATCGTGTATGAAGATGATGTTAATGATAATGGTGATGATGGCGATGATGATGATGTTGATTGGGACGCTACAAACGAAATCAAAACATAATTAAGACACCCATAATTTACACCGAAATGTTCCGGTCTCACGGAGAACTTGAGAGTTTGTTATTCGTCGTGCAGAAATTAGCACGATGAGGACAATGAAGAGGAGGGCTGAATCTGTTCGGAGGGAAAATAACAGAAAGGAAGAACAAATTTTCGATGAAAACAGGCGCTGAACGTGGGAATAGTTTTGTGTCAAAAATAGTATAATAAAAATACGTATTATTAAAATATTACTTGGTTTGCAAATGCCAAAAATATTATGCGTCGCAAACATGAATAATCCAGTCATTACGAATGAGAAATTACTTATCGCTCAACATTAGTAAAGGGACACTTTTTATCGGTGGTTTGATGTGCTTCTTCATAAAACGCTTCTTCATAAAGCGGATGGAAATTGGATGTCTGAGCAATTAGAAACACGGTCGATATTGTAAATAAGCAAAGTGCACCACTTTGGCCCGTTCTTCAGCCCCACAGGTCATCAGTATCATTAGATTCACATGCACACTCTCGTAATTACATTGAATGTGGGCTCCTTCACAGCTCCTTGGAGTGGTGTAATGATCTTGGTTCGAAATTGAGAGAAAGAGACGAAAAATAAAAAAGAAACTGTTACACTCACTCTAAAAAACGCCATGTTTTTAGTTGTTTGACATTCGATTGTTGGTACAATCGATCCGATTTACATTGCGGGGCGCTTTCTTGCTGATAGAACGTTTGTTTGAACGTTAAAATGAATGCTTTTACACATTGCGATGTGAGATGCATCGTTCAACATAGGAGCTTTTTTTTAAACCATTACTGAAGATAAACTATGACATGATTGGTAACGGATCATTGAAAAAAGAATAAATAATTTAAAAAAGAATTATAATTTACATTAGTGTTATGAGTTGTAGCAGTAGTAACCGTGTCATTCTCTAACAACAACATCATGTGTTTGTAGTCACAATCACCATCATTTATGTCGATGTATCTGGTAATTCGATTTCAGGCGAACCGAAAGCTAAGTGAAGCATCATAGATAACGTCCCAAGTCAACCATACTTTTGTTTTTCACTACTCAGCAACGACGCTCACACATGATTAAGCAGTATGATTTCATTTTGCTTCATGCGCAAGACCAAAAGGCGACCTAGGAGACGAAGCTATTCCTCTGCTCCTGTGGACGAGTAAACCCGTCATCATCAAGTCCGTGGCGCACGCATACACATACAGCTTGGGTGTCATTGCTTTACAGCGAATTGCACTCGCCGGATAATTGCATTCGCTGCAGGCGGCCTGGTAGGAAGAAAGCAGGAAAAGTCGCGTACATGGAGAGGAACAAAAGTGCATTGCATCCGGTGCAGTGCTCCCGGAGTGCTGCCAGTGACTGTGGCAGTTGCTGTGAAATGGTTTCATTTCGTTTTTTAGTATGCATGCACTGCCATTGCCGAGGCAACGGGGCCAGCAGGCGTACGGTGGCTAAATTCCTCATGTTGCGGGGCTTGTTGAGCGTTTTATTTTTCACAACCTCGTGCTGCAGCACCAGCAGCCGCGTGTAAGTACGTGTGAGTACCAGTCTGGATATATGTAAAAAAAGTATAGGTTTCGTTCGGCTGTTACTGAATGCGTTTCATGCACTTGATTTTTGTGTGCCCACTTTCGAACGGAAAGGCGCCACCGTTCCCGAGCACTGTTCGCTGGGCTATCCGGCTTTGCAACCGATGCCATTGGCCTAGAAAACGTGATGAAGGTTATTGTCAAAAATAAACATGGGTCGTTTCAACTTTTAAAAATAATTTTGAACGAAGTAATGAAATTCGATTTTAATTTTGCTTCACGTTGTTTTACTATCCAAAGTAAAAAATGAAGATCAATGCACTTGCAGTCCAGCACCGCATGACAGATTTGAGCAAAGAGCAAGTTTTTTTGCAACAGAGCAGCCCAGTTTATTATGAAATGAGGCGAGAAATTAAGAAATTATCATCGCGTTTCATCTTATCTTACCGTTTTATCATTCCACTCGGGAAGCAAAATCATTTTTTTCCGT
Source organism: Anopheles quadriannulatus (assembly GCA_000349065.1). Classification (NCBI taxonomy): domain Eukaryota; kingdom Metazoa; phylum Arthropoda; class Insecta; order Diptera; family Culicidae; genus Anopheles; species Anopheles quadriannulatus. The sequence continues at coordinate 474,837 of KB667556.1, read as the reverse complement.
AGAGTATAACCGAACTCAATATGAATGGGGCGACCATCGAAATGACGTAAGTTACTGCCAGACTATATTTTCCTGTTTTATTTTTGGGTCATCATTTGCATACAGCAGGCAGCCATCGAACTTTGTTTCATCCGCTTTGCACTGATTTACCGGTGACAGGGTCACGATCGAAAATTCGATGGGAGTTTGTCATTGGCATCGTGGGTAAGTTTTGCAGCTGGTTACTCTGTCGGTGGTGTCTGGGAAAAAATCCATGATAAAGCAACGGCACAGTAAAAGATAACGTTCTTTGCGAAGTTGTCGGTGGAAAGCTTCATGAACTTTATTGGAAATATGCAAAGCTGATTTAGCCCTCTTTTATTGGGAAGTTTTTTTTAATACTTAGCAAGACTGTGGGGTGTTCCAGCCGTTAGCCATGGGTAGGCAAAATGCTTGAAAATATTTTTTTCATTTTGTGAACTGCTGATGAATGAAAATAATTTTGTAGCTCAATCAGAACATTTTGATTAACTTGATTTCGCTAGCAAAAGCAGGAAACTGGTCACATTATTGAAAATGTCTAGATTGTGCTGATTCTGTGTTAATTTAACGCAATAATAATGTGTGTGATTCAAAAGGAGGGCAATGTAAAAATTAAACGTGAGTTACATTTATAGTTTCAGCAATAAATAAATGTATTTCAATGAAAGCACACCAGCAAATGTATCACAAAAATGTGTATAAAACATTCCTGCACACAGCTTTGATAGGTCAAATAATCAAGAATATTTTTTTTATCTTTCCGTAACGATCACCGGACGATTAACGATCATTTCAAAACCACGATCGACAATTCGTGAACGTTTCATCGATTTCAAATGGTCGATCAACATACCCAAGCAACAGAAACGCTCAAACGCTTGAAGTCCAATATCTGTACATATTACCAGTATTGATAATAGCTTACAAAAAAAGTGTCTTTGTGATAAGTATGTTAAAAAGCGAATAAATTAGTAAAATATACTAAATACCATGTTTATATACATCCAAGGCATCACAAACGACTGACTAGAAGAGGAATAGATTTAAGTTGATAAATCTTTGCAGAAACTTTTTTCTAATTAAAAAATCCCGTAATTATTACGTTAATCTTGCGCAGTAAATTTCATGTGCTTATTAGAATTGCAAGTAGTTCATGTTTTCTTTAAGCTACTTGCACAACAAACTGCCAAAATACCTTATTGTGTAGGTTCCTAATTCGTTGCACATCGAGCAATACTGTAGATAAGCAGCAACGTAATCGTATTGTAATTTATTATGCGACTTATTACACCATCAAGTAATCAATTACGTCTTATTGCTCGATAAAGGGCCCCGCATCCATTCTGCAGGGACACCTTTACAAAATTGTATCAGAAAGTCGAGACGAAGAAAGAGAAATACAGATTGCTAAGCATGTAGCAGCAGTATGTGTTACTCTAAATTTAGTTGAAAGCATGCTAAAAACATTACAGTTTTCGAAATTGAAGTTGATAGATCTCGAAGTTTTCTACGATTTTAGCAAAATTATATTTGTTTGGTATTTTAACAATTTGATAAAAATAATTACAACTACTACCACATTACATATTAAGAAAATAACCGACTAACGCTTGGAATCTGGAAGTTGGGTTTCTCCCAGCACAATGGTAGGATTAGTGGACAGGTATGGTCATAATTTTCCGATATGATTATTCGTTTACAGCGGTACGACTGGTAGGGCTGTTGTTTTAATGCAGATGTAACGTATGTTATTGCTGTAATAATGCTGTAATATATCTGTAATTGAGTGTAATATTGGTGTATGTTTTACCCACATATATTATTGTATTTTATGAGTAATAATTATTTTTTTATTTTTTATAATATTATTTTCAATTAATGCAGTACAACATTTATTGATTAGAAAAAACATCAATAAATGAAAGTAAAATAATTTAAAAGATAATTTACTACTGCATCAGTTAAAAAACATACAAGCAAGTACAATTACACTGAAACACCAAAATTCAACCGAAATCCAAACAAAAGCAGTTTGAGCAGTTATGATGTTTTAGTTTACAAATTTACAATGGTTACTATAATACTATCGATGAATAATATAATAAAGCGTGGTTTTCTTGTTTGAAAAAAAAAAAATCAACTGCAAAATGATCCTATTAAAAAAATCCAGCGTTTATTATTTGGAATGAAATTGACTAATAAATAATATATCGAGCAGCAGTAAATTGTGCCCGTTGGATCGTAGATAGCAATAGCGGTGTCATTGATTAAAATATCACCTGATGATGCGGTTCTAGGGTAATCCATCCTCTCTGTAATCCAATGTACCGCGAAAAGCAATTGGCAATCAATCGTCTCCTGCTTGTCGTCGTTGGAAGTTCGATCGACAAAAAGTGAAAGTTTACAGTAAAATGTTCAAAATACTCATGCTGGTTCGGCTGTAGGTGAAAGCCTAACATAATCGTAAGCGCGCACATACATACCAGTACTATACCAGCGTGGCTAAAAATTCTTTGCAATCCTAAAAACCAATCCCAGCAAACCAAACCAATTCGTTAGGATGCATTTGGTTCTGCATCACTGCACCTAAATTTATACGCCTGAATTGTATCCTATTGGAAGGGACAACGTTTATGGGACAATAAATATAAAATTGTTTCCGGTACCCAAAGGAGCATTAAATGAGCCCATAAATAATATTAGCCTTTGGATTAGTGATTGCAGGGTGGATATAAATTAATAAATTGTATCCCGAATGCACCGCTAGCGGAACATCGCAGCGTAAGCACTGCATTTCTTCTCAAAATCTGGCGCTGGTAGGATAGGATAATTGGGTGGTGCTGATAATCGGCGCGAGAATAGGCGCACGCATTCTGAACGAAGGAAAAATCTTGGTCCCGCAAGCGAGATAATCATGGGAGCACCAGATAGGGGTTATAATTGCCAAAACTCCTTCCCACCCAAAAAAAGAAAACATTTCTCTGCCCCGCTCAATTAACACACTTCCCAACGAACGGCACCATGGCAGGCGAGTGGTTGCTGCCTCCGGTCGAGGTCGGTGGAGCCGATGGTTTTATTGGGTAGACGCAGAAATAAATTTATATGGATTCGGTTGCTCCGTGAACCGGTTTGCCGCTCAACCTGCAGTCCGGCCCACCGGGGAAGCGGCTGGAGAAATCAAAAACAAAATCCCAAACGCACATTCCGTGGCCACGAGTGCCACGAGCAGTCGTCCGTTCAGCAAGCAGTCCGTGACGTTGGCCGAGACGATCGTGTGCGATGAGCACGGAAGCACACGGCTGCGTGCGCGCACGCAAATCGGCACGTCACCATGCGGTCCCATTTGCGTGCGTCACCCAGTAACGGAACCAACGAATGTCACAAATGCGTTCGAGGCGGGTGGTAAGCTTCCTCCACCCCAACCTTCGCCGACCCACGCTCCAACGAATCCAAAACCGAAATGGGGTCAGAACGTTTCGCTTTCGATTGGTCGCCGTGAACGTGACTTTGTGGTGCTTGCTGGTTGGTGTTGCGTGCGAGAAGCCATTTCCGGTTTGCCGAGTCGCGCACTGGAAAGGCTTCCGCGCGATGATCGAGGTGAAAGGAGCAGTTCGGATCGAGCTGGGACATGCGGTACGCCACTTCCATCTTCGTCAACGTCATTTCGTACGCAATCTGCACAACAAACACGATGGTTGGTGGAGATGTTTTTGTATGGTTTTCATAGTTCGTTTTGTAACTTTATTTTCACATGTCTTTTATTTCTTTTGATTTCTGCTCTAATTGCCTCTTGCATTTCTCACTTGCTCTTATTTACAATGGTTCATGTATGATTTGGAAGGGGTGGGAGGAAGTTTTACGACAAGCGCGAGTCATGGCATCCCCCGGAAGAGAGATTCCGTTTTTCGTGCTTGTCTCGACTGTTGCTCTTGTTCAAGCGAATGTTTTTTTTGTGTATGGATATTTGTGTGTTTTTCTGACTCCCAATGAGTGACGATTTGGGTGCAAAGAGGAACGATGGAAAGAATGTTACGTCGGTTGGTATACGGTTCCGCGCGCATAATTGCCAGTCGGCGTGAACAGTTAGCGTGCCGAGTTTCGTTTACATCCGAAAGTTTGGCAGCTTTGCTAACGGCAAGAGGCAGCGAAGCTTCTACCGTACACGATACAAACGCTCAGCTTCAGCATTATGCACAGGAAGGCAACACCAGCCGCTTCCCCGTAACCCATAGATTATAGCTAACGGGTTGTGCTGGCTGCTACCGCCATGGGCGGATACAGATGTGTTCGCTGGCATCGGCAACTGGCGTTCCCGTTCCTCCTATTCTTTCTCTGTTGCACCCTCATCATCGGCTCATGATGCTGTTATGTTGCAAAGCTAGCTGGTAGGTAGAAGACTAGAACTCAACACTCCGAGTGCTCACCGGATGGCTGCGGGGCAGCTCCGTTGACTAAGCGGGTGCCGAGTGAAGAGAGTGAACTGATAGAAGTACATTGTCTAGTGAGATGAGTGACGGTTTCGAGGGGTGTCAACCGTGGGTGAGAACTGTAAGCCGGAACCTTCCTGTCCACCTGGATGGATGGATGAAAGGAACCGGGTCGGGCTCGGGTCAGGCTGGGCGTCTTCTTGTAGTAAAGAAAATCGGTCCAGCACCGCACCGGTTGGGCCCACTACTAACACTAAAATCGTTGCAGGCGACGCCAGATCGAATTACCTCAATCGGCCTTAGGGTCGCACGTAGGGTGAACGTAAGGCATTGTGTAAGGATACGTAGTAGACTAGATCGAAGAATAGTGCTCGAGGGGCGCATTAGGGGGGGTTTTAAAGTTAAACGTTAAAGGTACGCCATTGTCGCCCGGCCTCGTGTAGATGAAGGTCGTTTGGATGCGCCAAAAAGACGCACCGCATTTAGCGGTAGTAGTAACAGTAGCAGTAAACAGTAAGTAAATAGTAAATAGCAGCTATCAGTGATCAGTGATAGTGTGTGTTTGGTACGAGATTCAATCGCGTGGCTGCGATCGAGCGCCTCTTTCAGGTCGGTTTGAAGGAGGAAATGGTGTGAATGCATGTAGATGTGCGTGTCTCTGTGTGCGCTTCGGCGTGCCTGCGTCTAGGGCAGGGACAGCGTTCGGTCCTGTCGGTAGAGCAAACCAATGGTCACAACAAAACAAATGAACAAATCAATTCCTCATCTATCGGCTAAGTTAATAAATTAATCTCGAACTCGGGCGAGACCACAACAGCGCCCCGGGTGTGGGTGGGGGCTGGACTGTGGCCGCCAGCGTTAATAAATTAGAGGGGATCGCGTTGTTCCCGTTGTCGCGTTCGGCGCCACGGCGGCACGGCACGCTTACTTTCGCACGGGCTTGTGGCCGGCGTAGGCGATCGAGTGGGCGGGCTGGCTGTGGGAGCCATAGTCACCGTATCCGCTCGACTCCCAGCCACCGGACGAGCCGTGGTACGAGGTGTGGTCGTCCTTCTTGGAGAGCAGCTTCTTCAGGAACAGGAACTTGGACAGGACGAGCGCGATGACGGAGACGATCAGCGCCTTCTTGGCGATCAGCGCAATGCCGAGCAGGGCCAAGATGGCCAGACCGACGATCTTCAGCTTCACCAGTCCGAGGATGGGCAGCAGAGCCTTCAGGATCTTCTTCTTGCCGCGGGCCTCGGCAACCATGGCGCGCATCTGGCCCTTCACCTCCTCCGGGATGACGGTGGACAGGCTGCGGGCAGCACCGGCCATATCGAGGTTCAGCGAGCGCTCGCGCATGAAGCTGACCGCGCGGTCGAACACGTAGTTCTCCAGCGCATCCTCGCGCGATTCCACACTGTTGGCCGACTCGACCTGGGCACTTTCGGCGTTGTACGAGCGGGAGTCGCGGCCGGCCGTCTTCACGAACGAGAGGCCACCGGCCAGGCTGATCTGCGGCTGGTCGAAGAAGTCACGCGCCTTACGGTAGAACTGGAAAAGAGAAGCGAACAGTCAGTAACGGTGCTGTGGAGTTTGGGGTGTACAGCTCAACCTATCGCTATCGACAACTATCTAACGCTACGGAGGCTTCTGATACTGTGTTCTTCTTCGATTGACTACCAAGAGGCCAAGAACTGAAATCGTTAAGAACTAAAAGGAAAATAACTATGCAGATTTTAGAAGCATTTTAACTGACACTGATCGATAAATTGGCGTGATCGCGTTGCTTTTCTTTGTCAAAAACCCATGCATTGTAAATATCAATTTTCAATGCCATTCTTTCTTGCAACATTCTTGCCGGATCGAAACAAACATTAAAACTGCTTTAAACTGAAAATTGCCACAACTCCACCACAACTGTATATCTTGCTTCAACTATTTTCCAACCCTCCTGAAGTGTCCAACCCTTCACCGATCGTTCGTTAAGCCCTGTTCACACATTTGCTGCGCTTTTCCTGCACACCAGCAAAATACACAACCGTTCCGCTGGCAGCGGGCAACGGTACACACAGTTCCTGGCACATTTGTTTCTAACAGCACTGGTCTATTCTCCAGTTCACTTCTCCTCCCGTTCACATTGTGTTGCACTGATTTTGTTTTGCGTACCGTGAGCTGCAGGCAGGAAATCGAATCCTTTTCCAAACACTCCTTGAAGTCCTGAGCGGCGGCCAGGGCGCACACACTTAGCACACAGATTAGCAGCTTCATGGCTTGGCACGTGTGCGGGGACGATTAGATAGAGCTGTACTGCGGCTACCGCGAACTTTTGGGACACACACTTGGTGGCTGTCTTGCTTGGTGGGCTCCTCACCGGTACGGAACTAAACACGGATTGACAATTTTCCACACGCTACCGAGGTGTTTATAAGAGGCTGGCTCGCCCGATACCCTCTCTCTCTTGGGGCAGTGTGCGCGCTTTCTCCCGCATTCCCACTCGCTTACTCGCACTCAAACACACAGACACATTCGTTCATCTTTCGTTCGCATTTCTCCCTCTTTCTCCGGGCGGCCCGGTCGATCTTCGCTGATCGCGGCCCGATCGTGGAGCGCGCCCTCGTGCAGGGTTTGTGGCTCCAACGCTTCGCTACTCTTGTTTCGCGGGTGCGAAGGTGGTGGCGCTTGCGCACGCACAAATGCACGTACACACACATACACACGTACACACCGCCACACAGTTGGGATGTGCGGACGAACCCGAGCAGCATCACCGCCCCTAGGCGAGGGCAGGAACGGGTAGTTTTGGGGCTACCCGCCACTATCGACGCTTTCTTCGGTGCTTTCTTTCTTTCGGGCTAGCAGCTCGCAGCAACAACCACCCTCGCGCCACCCTTGCTGACCCATCCCGGGGCACCCTGTCGATCGTAAGAGGGTAAGATGAGGTTGAGCCCGGATGTCGATTTTTTCGCCCACCCCTTACGCTGCATCTTACGGTCCGCCCCGTCAACCCCCGAGGCGGAACGGGCGAGCTTCGAATCGATTCACAAATATTTACATTCTCCATCTCCCGGTTTGGCGAACGGGTTCGAGCGATTTTTGTGTGCGCGGTGTATAACACCGAAATGATGAGTGTTTTTTGCTGTTGCTGCTGCTGTTTCGATCCTTTCCTGGCGAGCGAAAGCGCGCATTCATTCTTGAATTGCCTCACATACTCCGGGTTGTGTGTTACTTATTTTTTCGTATAGTCCGGTCGCCTGTCGGCGATGATGAACAGATGAATCTTTTGGGCTGGTTACCCAAGGGGGGATGGCACGGCCGGTTTGGAGACGGAAATTTAGCGACGATCAAATTAGAGACCCTTTTCGCGATCCATAGCCGCCTCACCGCGTGGGTCCAGTTCGGCTCCGTTTGGTTTTGCCGCTGATTAGACGATTGGTATCGGTACCGGGAGTGAGAGTTTCGATGTGTTAGAGCTTGAGAGAGAAAAAAAAACACACACACACACACACACACACACACACACACACACACAATAAGGCGGATATGTTAAGATCGATTACGGGCCTAGATTCAAGTCCACCCGGATCTCGTAATCCCGGGATGTCTGTATGCCATCGACCGAACGGTGAGAGGGGTGGGTGAATGCGAAGAAGGGAATTCCGAAACACGCAAATGAAAGGGTTGTGTCCGATGGTATTTCGATGCAGCATTTGAAGGATTGTAAACATCCGGATTACAGGTCGTTGGAGCTTGAGACCAGAGTGGTTTCTTTGTCGCGACATAATTTCTCGAGCAGGAGAAATTCTAGCAAGAGGATGCATGTTTACTTATAAAATAGTGATGCCCTCGTATCGGAGACGAAGGAACGTTTGCGTTAGAATTAAAAGCAAGATTCACCCAGCCCTCTGGTAATATGCTCTCATGACACGACCAGGGAAGCTGTTTGGGAAGTTAAACATCTGTTGTCGAAGAACATGGGCAAACAGAGTGAGAATGTTTAACAAAGGAAGCTTTTTTGGCATTTTCAATTATTATGTAGGGCAACTTGTTTGCATTTACGGGAAGAAAGTTTGTATGCTTTGTTTTGAGAAACAGTTTAAACTCTTTGGAGCTGCACATTGCGAAATAGTTTTATCTTTTTCGGAATAAAAATAGACGATTTCATGCTTTCTAGTGTCATTTTCTTAACATGAGCTGTTAAAACGAAAATAAAGCCCTGCTGGGACAAGAGCAGACCCAAAAAATCCTAATAAATATTTATCTTTCAAATGATTGGAAAATCCTCCAGCCTTAATTATACCCGTTTTCATTTCAGAGAGCCGTAAGTTTCCCTATTTGAAGTGGTTGAGCCGCTCATATCGACAGAAGCCCAGAGCTAAAGTAAAACAACATATGAAAAGTAGCAACAACAATAACAACCACAAAACTACCCAAAAAAACAAATACCCATACACGGTGCGGTGCGCGCACGTACCGCGCGGGCTCGATCGCAATGCCCCGGGAGTTCGCCGACTTGCCGCCCTGATAACTTTCCAAACGACCGATTTGTGTGGCCAGGCGCGTACTGTGCTGGCATCGGGCACTTTATTGCATCACATGTGTGTTGGCTTCGGAAGTACGCGGTTCGCCAGCTCGTGACTGGCACGTTTGATCGCGGCGCATTACGGATTACCCTTTCGCCACGGCTGCCGATCGTTCGCACCAGCGTCCGGTGAGCGCGGGAGAAATGGCCGCAAATTCCCCAAACCGCCGGATCCGGGCAAGATCCGGTCGACGCAATAAAGATGCAATCGCGCAAACCCGTGGCGGGCTGCAAAAGATGAAAGTTGTTTCCCCCTTGTGTCACCTCTCCACACACTTCTCCCTGACGTGTTCCTTTCTCCTCCAGGGTCGACCAATGGATGTCCTCGCGAAACCGAACCGATTGATAGGCAGTGTTGTTGTTTTTTTTTTGCTACTTTTCCGTGCCCCCCGGGTCGGTACGGAAAGCTTACGTTTTGTGGTTTGGCAAGTTTTTCCTCGCGATTGACGCATTTCATCATCGATTGTGTGTGTGTGTGTGTGTGTGGTTATGTTGGTTGTACACGATCGATCTTTTTCACCCAGGGGGAGAATTGATGCAATGAGCCGCCTCGAAGCCGCGAACCAACGACCGAATAGGTTTCCATTGGTGACGTCAATGACTTTCCATGCCCTTCTTTCACTCTCTCTCTCTCTCTCTCTCTCTCTCTCTCTCTCTCTCTCCCTTTCTTCGTCCATCGGTCCATCACTGGCAATGAAAGTGAAAGACTGCCCATGTGAAGGGATGGACGCTCTCGGTCGTCCTTGCGTTGGCAGCAGCACTGGCGACAGCGATGCAACAGTCTGCGTGCAAAAATGCACCGAGAAACCCGGTTTGGCTTTTCCTTTGGCTAGTGGAGTTCCCTTTTTCGTTCGATGCAGGCCGGTACGAATATGGCACCACAGCCCATCGGGAGGTGTTGTTACGTTGGAGACACTTGCATCATTCACGCCGAAGTGCGCACATCGCATTCGGGAGCCGACGTGCACCTTTGCCGTGCGGATCTTTGTTTTAGATTTCTTTGGTTCGGGATTTTGCACCGGCGCGTTGTGCTATGCAACATGCCAATGGGTTTCCATGGCCAGGGACACTTTCTCTGGTCCATAAAACAAGCTGTAATCAAGTTTAGCTGGAAGTAACAGGGTGTACTTTGTTGCAAAATATGAAGTAAATGCTTTTTTTATTTGAATTCACTTCAACAGCAGTTTGAGTTCTTGGTGAAGGCAAATTTCCATTCTGAAAACTATTTGCTAACAGACTAAAACGGAATTACAACAATACATCAAATTAAAGTGCATCCTTAGCAACCCTGCTGTTATTTGTTCCATTTCCTTCGAAGCAGATGGAAATACAAGTTAATATGATTTACTTTCCCCAAGTATGCTCTTTTCCGTCCTGCATCTTTCTTACCGCTTGCGAACACATCTCGACACAGCTTAAAAAAAATAGCCAAAGCTGGAGGCGAAGAAAAACTGGGTTCAGTGACGACCCTCTGCCCTTGAGGTTTGCCATCGCTTGGATTTCGCCGGCATTCAATCTGGGTGTCGTCGAGTGGTAGCTTTCAATTAGTCGCACGTTCATACGCAGAAAGTGTTTTTCGCCGAACCGCAAACACGACCCGAGCGAAGAGCGGCATGCAAATGCATCTCAGCGTGCCCTATGGGCCAGTGACCGCGGATGGGCGGAAATATAAGCCACCATTGGAAAGTGCTGTCTGGCCCCCGAGCAGCGCTTGAAAGTGTGGTCAAATCGGTTTAGGATGTAACTCGAGCGCAAGCGTTGAAAAGGAAAACCTCCACCGGTGATGCTAGTTGACTGTGGTGCAGAAAATATTGATATACAAAAGGCAACACACAGGTTTGCTTCCAGCGCCACCAGCCCCTCGAGGGGAAATACAGGCCTACTGAAGAAGTCCTCTTCCGCGGAGGCACTGTGAAGGAAGAGAAGGGAAGCAAGAAGGAGAAACCCAAACGTATGGTTTCTGCTTTCTCTTAAATCTTCCAATTAGACTACAAAAACTCGACGGCTTGCGTTAGGCAGTGTGGTTGAATCTGTGAAAATGCAGCGCACGAGGAAAATGTTCGTCCGCTGGTAGCATCGAAAGTGGCGAAATCGGAAGTACCGTCTGTGCCCAAATCGGAAGCAACTCATTGTGAGGTTGGATAATTAATTGCATTTTCGTTAGAAGCAGTTCATCGGTAATGTGCTGGCAGCTCATGCCGATAGGTCTAATGGAAAGCCGTCTTGTTAAAAAGTCAGTATCCGAAACGATGTTGTACTGCAAAATTGATTGAAGAATGTTCATGGTCTGAGCGTTTGACTGTATCACTGAAGGGTGCATCACGCAATCACGCAAGCCGAACATATGTTAACCTTTTGATAAGTGTACCCAAGTGCAAGGCAAAAACTCGGACAGGTCAAGTCTGTCAGTCACAAAAAAAGAAAGAACAGCGTATAAATGAGATGGAGTACCGTTCCGGGCATAAAGGAAACGACCGAAAATTAGGCACCGTGCTGATAGGTGCCGTGACAGGGCACCGTGGTATCCGAGCGGTTTGCCGCGCCACTGTAGCGGGGATTGGCGGGTTGTGCGGATTTTTGGTTCGTGCCTTCGTGTGTCTGCTTTTCCTCCGAAACGAGCTTTAAGACTTGGTGGTTGGTTGGCCTAATTTTTGCGCCCCCGTAACTCGGCGCAGTCGGGAGGTTTATGCTTATTCATGGCCTCGCAGTGTCCGCGCGATTTGGGAAAATTATCACCTTCAGCGTGGCATAGATGTTGTTGACCGTGCCCATCTCTCCTTCCCATCTCTCACTCATCTTTCTTTTCAATTACTCCTTCTTACCTTATCTTTTACTATTACTTCTTTCTGTACTGTTCGAATGATTCCCAGCCAAACATTGAGGCAAAGTAGTGTGAAAATGTTAGTGGAAAGTGGAGAGACAGAGGCAACGAAAAAAAACATAACATCGCAGTCAAGAAATAAGATGTGTTCCGTTGGTAGATTTCATTTTAATGACCGCAATCGGTCGGTATTTAATTAGACGCGTGCGCTGGCTCGTGCGAATGCTGGAACGTGCAGGTAGGCACAGTCCACTCTCGGGCTTCAGCTGACCACTCTGAGCCTGTCTGTTTGAGTCTAGCGCTCGAGGTTTCGCATTTTACTTTTATACCTTTCTGGTAGGCTCACCGATAGCTAGGGCTGTAATCGTGACCGACCGTACCCGTACCCGTAAGTTGAAGATTGTAGTACTTTTCTTCTTCTTTTTGTTGCAGACGCTTTTCTCTGTCCCCTGCGAACATGCAGTGACGTCACGACGTCACGGTGCATTTGTGTGAGTACTCCAAAAACAGCTTACTGCAAAATAGAAAACCCTTACCGGGAAATGAGGATTTTATTTGCGTCAATCAAGATTATTATCCGTAAGAAGTTCTAACTGCTATGGAAAATAGTTTTGCGAGGATATCCTAAAGCAAGCGTGCTAACATCGTGTAAAAAGAAGATTATTTCAACATAATCAGTAATAAATTAATCATAAAACTCAAACGCCTGCAAAGTCACTACCAAACTTTGTAGACTTTCGTCGAACGTTACCATACTTTATCTGTACCAAAGTGGAACCAGCTGTGGCGAAGTAAATCGTTGAGTGAATAGTTTGCAGCTGCAATTGAGTTAAAAAGTCTAACTTCAACAACTCCCAATTGTGATCGCACATGCTAGCTTTTTTTACTTCCAGGTCAATGTTTGTCACCTATTTCATCGTAATTCTATTCCACAAAAAGGTCATTCGTTCCGAAACGGCAGCATTGGGCAATTGGTCGACGGATGTGTCCATCTTCCACGCCGCGAATCACTAGCGTTTTCCGGTAGCCGATGGAAGTGAAAGAGAAAGTGCAACAACCTCCTTCCACCCTTTAGCAAGGTTTTCTATACTGAACGCGAGCTGTTTTCCCAGTCATCTAATTTTTCCACCTCCCAAACTGACCGTTCCATGGATCGGAACACCGAAGCGATTACGCGTGATTGTGCAGCGTTCCGGAGGCGGTTCAGGAGTGAACCTTTCAAGGTTGCAGACTCGGCAATGTGCCCTTATAATCTTTCACCTTTTCGCGTTCGTTCAAACGTGTCTACGGGGCCCAACTGGCCCAACATTCATCCGGTACGTCTTATCCGTGGAAAAATTGATACAAATTTTCACTCCCCTGTCTGGCCTCGTCTCAGCATAATCTCGGCAGCGAAATGGCTGTACCCAAACAAAGCCCAAAATTTCCCAAAACTTACGGAAAGGAAGAAGCAAAACAAAAGGTCGCCCTCTCTCCAACAGCTCCGAAACTTTCGGGTCAGTCTTTCCCGCAGGCGGCCGGCGGCCGAGAGTTTGCGTGTGCGTCCGAGGAGGTAATCGCGCAATTACTTGCTCATTTAGTCATCTGTCAAGCGAAAGACAACAATGGGCTTACAACAACAAGCTCCGGACAAAGAATGACGCTCTGTGGCACGTTTCCACGACCGAAGCGGCGGAGGCAAACGTAGTGAGAAGTACGCCACCACGCAGCAACAAAGTGAAAGAAAGCAGTGCGTGCACTTGAGAAGAAGTTGCCCATGGGGACAGCGATTAAATCCTGAGGTACTTATTTGTTTCTTCTTTTAGTGTGTTTGTGATTGGAGGAATGCTATTGCTTCTGGAAAGCAGCTAACACCCATGAGCTTTGTGCAAATTTTAGGAGAAAATTTTGCCAGATGCTATCGATAAATGGCTTTTTAAGTGACCTGGTGAGTAGCCGGGGCTTGAGCGTGGGGATGTGTGTTTGGGTGTGTTAATGTGTACGGAAGCATTTGTCTTCTGGAAATTGGCTTTTGATTAAGCTTTGCCAAGCTGATGCATTTTACGGTAAATTGATCGGTTCATTGCCAAGCTAGCTCAGAAGCTCCAAATCCCAGGAATAGAAATATAAGAAATATAAAGCCCCTAATAATGCAAATTGAACTGTGAGGTTTTTGCATGTTATGAATATTGGAAATCATGCAAGAACTTTCCTCACAATCCTAGTACTTATTACGTACGCCTCCTGGTTATTTAACTAAAATATATGAGGTATGGGTTTGTAGAATCACTTAACCCACTGAATATTCCGGTTGTTTATTCCCATACACCTTCATTATATACATTCACCTTCAAATACTAAGCAAGCAGAAGTAGTTATGCGCTACATCTATCCATCATGCTGTCTTTGGGATAGCTAGTTTACTAGGTTGTTGCCAAGAATACCTATTCGCTCCACAACACGAACATAAGTGAGTCGTTTGCACAAGAGCTTACAGATGATGATCATCCTGTAGTGAAAGAACATATTGCCCTTTCGTTAAAGAAATGGCTATGGAAGGAGAAGTTGGAATGTTACTTGTGGTGTGTTGGTTGTAAAGCCGATTATGATTGCTTTGTTGAGCATGAATGGATTTGACGTATGGGATGGTAACTCGAGGCAATATGCAGCATGAACCGTTTTCGCTTGAATGTGGTAATGAGAGCAAATGTACCATACGTTTAACCTTGCTTCAAAAGTAGCATCATGCTCAGAGCCTTTGATAGATGGGTTGCGCAAAGATGAGAATGGAGTTACACCATTCTGTTCTATATTGCATCTCTTTGTTATTGAATCGGCAGAAAACTTGAATCAGCTAACCATTGCTGCATAGGGAAAGTTTGTGCGTTCGTGTCCCAAATTTGATTTTATCAGCCGGTGCTGTATTCGGTCATGGGCCATCGAATGAGGTGTGTTTCGGTCGTACTTTGGCTGCAAATGGGCCAGGGCTGTGTTTTTGGAACAAAACGAAATCCCACCTTACGCCCCAAAAAAAGGGATCAGGGATTGTGTTGGACCGATAGCTCCCGCTGTGGGCTGTGTGCGAGTAGGGCACAGTTTGTGGATCGGCCGCATTTGCATTCTAATTTTATTTTTCTAATAGACAACTCACAGAGAGTGAGAAAAGCAGGGTAAGATGGAGAGAGCGGAACCAGAGAAATATGCCGATCGGAAAGCATCGCATGGAAATTGAGCGTGCAGCATGAGATCATGGGTATCTGATAGTTATCGGCTGGAGAGGGTTAAGGAAGAAATATGATAGTAGAAAGAAAATTGAATGGAAGTGAAAAATACCAGCTAGGAATATGAAACAGCGTCGTTAGAAAACCAAGCCAACATTCACACGCACACACACACACACCTCGAAGTAGCGCAGGTTGTGGAGCAAGCTGGTGGAACCAAGGGACGGCTAGGTGCAAGGAACGGTAACCAAATTCAACCCACTAACTATGGTCGGTCCGGTCGGCCCATTCATAAGCGGGGCAAGATGCAGATAATTGTCCGAAAACCATCCCATTGGCCCATTTTTTTCTCTCTACTCTACATGCCTACTCTGCGCCATTCCGGGTGCATTCCTTGCGAGCTGGCTGTGAACGGGCGGGTCGGGCCAAAACACATAGTTCCGCGAGAGCTATCGCTGGGTGGAAAAGAATGTGAAAGTATGGAAACGGGCGGGTGAGATGGCTCTAGGTGGTGCCGATGCTCAGAAAGCTCACTGTGTAGTAGCTGAAGTGGAGATAAAAAGCACACATACACACACTAACATGCAAACACAAGGCCACAAGCTACTAGTAGATAAAGATGGGAGCAACAAGAAGTACGAGCTGTTCGAACCGTTGGCCGTCGAAAAGACTGCTCGCTCTCGTGCTCGGAAACCAGCGGGCCTAATGGAGAAGCCGCTACTCGTGGCGTGAAAACGGTTATTGATAGGTGAGTGCTTCCCCACTAAATGCTCGTATGTTTCATGCTGCTGCTGCTGCTACTATCCTGCTGGGTTGGTAGCTATCGATGCTATCGATGTCGATGTCGGGATTAAGAGCATCGAAACAGTTCACTAGCGCGTGTGTGTGTGTGTGTTACGGTTACGGTGAAGCGTTGAGAGGAGGGTTGGATTGGGGAAACACGTTGAATGGGTTTTTTTTGACAGTCTTGAGGACCTTCCAAAATTAAAAACATTATAGCTTTGAACTACTTTGCGGTTGATAATGATCTGTTGGAAATCGAACATGCTGAGTGTGTGTGTTTTTTATAAGTGTAATATAAATTAGGACAGAAACAGTTTAGTTCAATTTTGTTCTTTATTGCTATATTGAAACAAATATCTCTTATATCGTGCACTTACGATGTATATAGATTTGTACGAATTTTGAAAGTAAACTGTGGAAATAGGTGTTTCATCCAATGTAAATCTCATAGTAGAATGATACTCTCACACTTCGATTTCACAAATTGTTGATGAGAGAAGCTTTTTGCAACTTTATTTAGTAAAAACCGGCTGTAATTTTCCATCAAAATTTATTTGAAATATGTCCATTGTAGTGGAATAATTTTACAAAACATAGAAAGACATAATATGAATACGTTACTTTAATTTATCTATTTATTCCATTATTACGACAATTATAGCCATTTTTTGCATTATTCTAATAACTGACAATGAAAATTGTTAGATACTGGATAACTATTTTTAAATATTAAATACTATAAATTTGTATTTTTGAGATTGAAATTTTCAACATTTATCGTAAAATGTTTGCATGTGAATGATGTCACATTTAACATTATGACGATGAAAAGGGATGACAGACGAGTAAAACAGTTTTAAGGTCTCTACGAAAAGACTCCATGTTAAAAAGAAATATTTAAAATACAAATGTTTCAACTACGAACAAACGCATATTTTATGTTTGCTGAACAACTCATAATGAAAATCCAAAACGAGAACTAACCTGTTAAATCTTAGCACATATGTAATCGTCGTAAAATCTAAAATAACTAATTATTTCATACGAGATGCTCTTCCGTTTGCTTGCATATGTATTACACCTGATGGATATTAACACGTCTTTGTACGTAATGTTGCATAAATTTATAACCCTCAACATAAACCATCCCCGTTAAACCGAATGCCCGTTTAAATCCAACGCTCCGTCGTGCTAAGTTGCAGAAGCTTTTACCCAAATTAATTCGTCCTTTTAAAGCTGCTACCGGCCGAATCCTTTATTCGGCCGAAGGATACACGGTAAACATTGACAAGGCGTTGCTTGTGCGGGCACATTCGGGCTAGAATCATCGTTCCCGGCACTGTTCACAACATCGCTTGTAATAACAATGTTCCGACGACAATCCCTGTTTGTCTGTTTGCCTCCCGTTGCGATCCTCCAGCAGCAAGTACGTGCCTGTGGCCCGGATCCACGAAGAGCGTGTGCAAAATTGCCTCACTTATTCACACTACCCGCAGGACGGGTTCTTGGCGAGCCGACGATTGCGTGGTGTCTTGCACACACGAGATAAAGTACACATAAATATACATGCCGAATAAAGGCACACCAACACGGCACGAGTTTAATACGAGCCCATGCCAGCCATCTATGAGCCATGATTGTTTGCCCATCATATGATCATCAAACCGTGCTTGAGCTCAATGACGAAGCGCCGGCATGTTGTCGCGGAGGACTCTTCTCCATCGAGTGGCTCACTCTCGTCGCGCTACAGGCTGTCGAGCTGGCGGGCAATCACGACGGCAGAGAAGATACAGAGTCATTTTTTTTTTCTTTTCGTGGAGTATATTCAAGCAAATAGGCAATGAATTCATTCACGGCGTCGCGCAAGAACACCACACACGGATGTCCTGAGCCGTTTTTCGGCGATGGCGCACCACTTTCTCGCAAGCCATGGTCGCCGATCGATAGTATGTCATGTGGACCGGTACACGCTTACGCTTGGTGACCTCGACGATGATGTTGGAGAATGTAGAAAGCATTCGTGGACCCGTTCCGGATCTGTTCAGCCCCACGCCCGGCCTGAAGCAGGTTCCTCGGGTACGGGGAGTGCTAATAAAACGTTTTGAGGCGGGATTCAAGCGACAACGCAGCGCGGAATCGTGAATGGATTCGCCGGTTTTCGCGCTACTTTTCTTCATTATATTGTCGTTTTATTTATTCATACATGTTTAAACTTTTTCCTCCTTTGCCCGCTCATGGCTCTGCTGGATGGAGCGAAATCGCCACCTCTCTTAACGCCGAACCAAAAACCGACCGTTGTCTATAGGGGCAGGAATGCAGTATCCCGCTGATGGAAGGATGCCGGTTCGTGGGATGTGATTTTGGGAACGGCCTTAATGCGGGTGCGGACGGCTGGAAGCTATCTCCGGTTCCGTTCACTTTCTTTGCCGGCTGTGTGTGTGTGAATGCTGTGAATATGTGTGTTTCTTTGTGTTTGTACCGCAGGCAAGACAAATCGGCATGCTGCTGCTGATGATGACTATTGTCGTTGCTGGGCTGTATCACCGCGGGACACACTCACGGTGGGTTTGGTGCTGCCTTTTTTTGCGTCAAAAGATGATAATAACAGTAATACGCCATCAGCGTCGCGGCTTCGAGACCTGTTATCATTTCTGTCGATTGGAATTTGTCACGTTGTCATCAGGGCGTCACTGATGCTCGCAATATTTATGTTCCCCGCGACGGTTTGCTGGGATAGCCGGGTGCTATCATTTGCCTAAGATGCTAAGCCGTAGATATGGTCGTGCCGGAAATTGCGAAGCACTATAAGCCACAAGCATCCTGAGATAGATGAGGCAGGCAACGAAGATCTTAGTCCGCGATTGGTTGGTCGTTTTCAACTACGGATGAAATTTCGTACCTTAAATCGCGCCGTTGCTGGTAAATCTTGATTCCCTTTCCAGCTACACCATGCTCATTAGGTAAGGGAACTAATTGATTTCTTTTACGACCAGCGCACACTAATGATGGACAGATAGCCGATTTCCATACTGACCTGCGCGCTGCCCTCCATGCATCAACACACGCGCTGGAACTGCTCATTTGCGGGTGAAATGATGATGACGTTGATCTCGGGCATCGATTTCTGTTACTTTGAGGGTAAGGAAAGTGTTGCCCGCATCGAAAACTGAACCCACCCGGTGGGAAGGCGTAACGGCAGCGAGGCAAAACAAAAGTGGTGGGTTGAACCACTCGGTGTAGGTCGGGGCAAGGAATTAAAAAAAAAAAACAAAAGATAAAACTTTCTCCCAAAAAAGGGTCTCATTTTATTCTTCACTTTCGCGGCATCGTAAGATTATTAACATCCATGTGTTTGCGTGTGTGATGTGTGCATGTGTGAGCTTTTTATTTTTTGATCATTGGCCGAATCCAGCATATACGTACGAGAGTGAAAAGTGTCCGTGCTGAGCATCAAACGAATGTTCGTATCAGTTACCCAGCACACAACTAACCGTAAATATATATCGTCATGTTGCGCTTCAAATTTTGTGCAACAGTATAACAATAAAAAAGTTCCATGAATAATTTGAATTATCTTGTTTCATAGTACCTTATATAACAGCTTTAGTACCATGGCTGTCATCGACGATATGTTATGTTATTATTAGTATAACATAACTAGCCTCGAGCCTTATTTACCTTATTATATACATGGTTTTCGCCATAAACATTTATTTCCCTTTTTGTTGATTAATTCACTGCTATCCAAACATGGTCAAAAATCAAAAATATAAATAAAGTTATACTCAACTCTCTGGGGACCTTTGTTATATTATAAACAACGTTAACACAAATTGCTTGGTCTCATACACAACTAAAATGGTCTTTCACTGTTATTCACTGAATTCTTAAAAAATGTTGAGAATATTACCAAACATATGAAAAAAACAAAATAGAATAAACGATATAAATATACTCAATACAGCAAGAATTTACACAAACGTGGAGACTAGGTTAATAATTGATATCCATTTACTGCTGAAGTTAATTTAATGAATGTTACATGGGAACTTAACTCAGCTGGCAGTACATTTTTTTTTAATTATTTGATTGAAATATATGTCTAACTAGTCCTTGAATCATAGGTTGATCATAAGAACGCGTGTTATATTATATACAAATTTTAAATAATTACTAAAATTGCTTAAGTCATTTGTTGCAAAAAATATAATTGTTCTGCTTTTTATACTTATATGTTTTTCAATTGTTCGAACGATTCCAGGAAAAGTTGGAAGATTTAAGTTCAATAAAGTTTAATTTTTTTCATAATCATCAATTGGAACTATGGACTGATTAACATTTTAGAAAAAAAATGCTGTACAACTTTTTTCAGTTTTGCATGTACGCGTTCAGGTTGCAAAAGTATAACAATAGATAAGTATTTTAAAATTGCTTTAATGCAAGCGCACCAAAATAGTTTGAGAGTATGAACGAAACTTTATTTTGTTTCGAGCGAGTTTATGCCGTGCCCTTTTTCAGTTACAATTTTAAGATATAGTTTCTATATTTGTCCACTTTGCCTGTTAATTCAATTTGCATAGAATGATACGATAAAAAAGAGATCCCTTGAGATAAGCAGACAACAGTTTCGAAGTAGATCTTAAAACATGAACAAATGTTTTCAGTGAGACCGGAAGATTTTAACAACAAACTCAATTTCAAGTACCGTGGTAAATTTGTTCGGCACAAAGTTTATAAAATTCAGGAGTCAGGTGGCAGCAGATTTATATGCGGCTTTGGTTTTGTGTAACATTTTTGATTCGTTCAACATTATAAATGGATTCCATTTTATAGCGGATCAGTGAACCCAAACTAGTCCGCAGCTTCTATTGCTGTAGTAGCAAAATTGGTTCAGCGTGATAAAGCTTACGACCTAGTGCGGTTTATCAGCGAGTGGTCGATTAATATTATTCGCTTCCTTCCTGCTTGCGGTTAATGCAGCTCCCGGCCAATCCACTGGCCACTAACCTACTGTTCTACATACGAGATAAAACGAAAAAAAGCCGAAGGCTTCGTAGACCATTTGCTAAGTGTAGAGTGATGGTTTTCGGGAGAGTGTTTGCAATAACCGCCTGCGGGAAAATTGCAAAACTGCACCGCATGCCAACCGGGTCCGACCATGGGGTTTTGTTTCTTCGAAAGGTGTTGCAAATTGACTCTGCGCTCTCTCGCATCTTTCTCGTACACATTTGTACTATTTTTCAGCCTTCCAAAGCCGCTCAAAACCATGCGGGACACACGCGAACAGGTGAGTTCGCTGACCGGGGACTGGGGTTGACCCGATGGTGCAGCTCGTTCGCGGCCCCCATCCGCTTATCCCATTTCTTGCTTTGCAATTTCTTTCCCCTTTTTGGCCAAGACCAGTTCCGGTTGTGCCGCTATTAATGGTGCATCGTTTCGCCCAAGCGTGCTTAACTTTTCCTTTCGTCCAGGAGAAGGTTTTTGGTTCGGTTTGTTCCTTTTCCATGTAACGGCTGTGTATCGCTGTGCCCAGTTGCTCAGTGCACCGGATGACATTGCATTCAGTGTGCGGGTTAATTTCGCCTTTTTACTGCAGGCTCAGTAAAAGCGACTCTAACTGGACACCTCCTGGTGGAACGGCTTGTTTGTTTATGCTGTTTCCACCAGCTCTTCCGTGCGTTTCGCCTTAAGGTTGGTAGAGAATCGCTTTGCGGTCACTTACCCTGACCAATTTCCTCGCTGCAACGAATGCATTTGCACTCGCTGGTAAGAAATAGAAAGAGCATGGTACGACAGTGCTGCTAAACCTTCGTTTTACGATCACACACAAACACTGTGATCTCGGAGCGGAAATCTGGGCATTGACAGCGAGAAGTTGAAGCTTTTACTTTCCATCTGCCATGATCTTCGACGGACGGGCGTAGACTGCTCCAGTTTTTGCCCAACTTGCAGCGGGATGTCATCAGCCACACCTTCATTTTCAGGGAACGTTAAGCAGAGAACGATTAATAGGAAATGGTGCCTGCTTCCTCATCTAGCTTCGTAGCATTTCATTTATTTTTTCTGGTGGTCTTTCCTGATTTTCGGCAAAAATGCCAGTTTAAGCAATGTTTGCTTATCTTAACAGATTAATAGATAGATATGGAGAGGCAATCACCACTGCAACAAGAAAAGGCAACCTCCAGAAAAAAATAAAAGTAGGAATAGTTAGGTACAATTGATTGGGCTTGATAATGTTTTTAATAGCTAAAACAACATAGAAGCAATATTACACATTTGTTGTCGGATTTGATATTTGGTATTAACATATTTCATTCATTTCAAAATCGCGACATCGTTTTAAATGAATCAGCAATGTTTTTGTTTATTAGCGTAGGATTGAATCTAAACATATATTGATAAATTTAGATCTATGCTTGGCAACGTGACGTATGTTATGCATAGTTTAAAATATGTTTCAATAGTTAATCTTATCTATTGCCAGGTATGTAAAAAAATATAATAATAATAACAATATTAATAAAAATAATAATAATAGTAATAAAAATAATAATAATAATAATAATAATAATAATAATAATAAAAATAATAATAATAATACTAATAATAATAATAAAAATAATAATAATAAT
>KB667556.1:431890-451129 GCA_000349065.1 Anopheles quadriannulatus | reverse complement strand
TAATAATAATAATAATAATAATAATAATAATAATAATAATAATAATAATAATAATAATAATAATAATAATAATAATAATAATAATAATATTAATAATTATAATAATATTAATAATAATAATAATAATAATAATAATAATAATAATAATAATAATAATAATAATAATAATAATAATAATAATAATAATAATGAGAATGTCAATAATAATAAAATCTGCATCCATTGTTGCGAAACGTACCTGCCTACGTATGACAATAGTTGCAGTTATCCCCAAAACAAACAGATGGAATGTTATAATTGAACTCATACGATCAAACGAATCAGCAATGCCTGGGAGCCAAATTAATAAGAAGCTTCTGAACCTTAGCCTGTCTGCCTTGTTGTATCAACTTAATTAACATTTCAATACTAATTAGGCCAATATCAGTCCAAACAACCCAAGGAAGATGTATCGGCAATGCATACCTTTATTGGCAAAATTGTAGTCTGACAGAGCACAACTATTTATAGTTTATGTTGCACTGATTGCTACGGATAAATGTCTCCCGTGTTTAATTATTGTAATGATTATAAGAGAAACTTAAATTTAATAAAGTTTAATACATTAATACTTATAGTAGAAGCAGTCAAAGTCGGTTATTCTTCAGTCGGTCAGTATTAGTACGCGTATATTTCTCCGAAGAGCACAGTGGAAGTAGGTTTTTATTTGTATGTAAATAAAAATATTGAATTACACGGAGTGGTGAAAACGGGCGAAAGGATCAAAGAAAATGTTACATAAAAACAACAACCCCTCGCATTTGAGGTTGAATTTTTCAAACTTTCCCTTCGATTTTATGTTTGCCCTTTCTATGCTTTCCTGTTGTTGTTGAGTGCGAAATTGTGGGCCCTACAGGCAACCGGCTTGACAAGGAAAACTCTGTACGCACAACAACGAGCTGAGTGGAAATCATCTTCCATTTTACGTAACTCGAAAACGTAACTGTGGGCGGTTCCACCTCTTTGCCAGGCTTTCGGTCGCCAGAATAATTAGGAAAACATTCAACCCGAGCGACACTTAAATGGTGCTGTTTGGTGCTGCATAAAAAAAAACCGGAACCTTCATGAGAAAACTCCCACCGCGCTGAAGGCTTTGGTCGTGTTGGGGAAAATAGCAAAAGGGAAAAGCATTATCGGCATCACACCACCACCATCGTTTGGAACCTGTTTGGATGCTCATGCTTTTCTCATAAACAGCACCGAAAGCGTTGGCATTGAAAATGAAAGTGAATTTGTTCTTTTTTTTGTGAGCAATTGCACCACGCAGCATGTTCGTTTGGTGCAGCATGGAGATTGCCCCGGTTCATCGGTAGGTGAAAAAAGCTGAAAAAAAACACAAACCGCTGGAACGCAGTTGAGGATTCGGCTGGTTCCGGTGCGGGCACAATAGGAATTAATCAGCGCTCGTTTAGCTGAGAAGATGTTCAGCTCGCGGTCGGAGATGAAGATAAAGCGATGCGGCCCGCACAGTCCAGTCAATCCACATGGGTAAGCATAAATTTGATGGATTATTGTACCCCTACCGTGGTTTTCTTTTTCCAGTTACTTCTCTTTTTCTCTTTTCTTTTGCCAGTATTCCATTAACCTACGCGGCTTAGTGCATTTACAGAGCGGCATATACAACTCAATGCTACTGCTATGGATAATGTTTGGTGGAAATAGGTGTTGCAGCGGAAATTTCTTCAGCGTCCGTTAACATTTTCCTGTTTTCTGTGAACGTACTGCAATGTGTAAAGGCAAGCATTTTTTACGAGCGTCTTCGTGTGACCCTTCGACAGAAAAGCCTAATCATAAGCAGGTGAAGTTAGGTTGGCAGAAAAAAAGCAGCAGCTTGGGGAGAAAAACATACACAGAGAGCGCACTGCACCTCAGGGAAGAAAAAAAAAATAGACCAATCGGCACACGCACGCACAAACACAAAAAGTAAAACAACCTCCGGTGATGAGCTGTTTGAAATCGATTTAATAAGTGCAATTTGGCATAGCGAAAGAGAAATCGCTCATCAACAGTACGTGGACGCACGTTCGATGGAAGAGTGGCCACATCTGATGGCAGTTTATCTATTTTCGACTTAAGTACCGAGGTGTTTTTCTGTCTTTCTAATCATTGCTCTCACATCGCATTCAGTCTGCAAATGGAGAGGCGTTTAAGCGCGGTTCATCTACATCTGTAGAGTACAGCGTTATTTTGACATTAAATTCCACCGACGGTCAATGACGTTTTCGGCTTTTCCGTTGGTAGAGGAGGATCTTCATTTTACGCAAGAGAATCTATAGAATGCGGGGAATGCTAAAATTGTCTGTAACTTATTGATCATTCCTCATTCAAGGGCTCATAATCACAATATAAAAAAACAGCAACGGATGGACAAAGCAAAACGGAACCATGAGCTTTTTTGACCTACGACCGAATTAACGTAGTCGTTAAAAGCGACAAATTAATTGATTATATTGCGTTTATGCTGCTCATAATTTTCTCGCGAAGTTGGCTGGCAAAGTAGATACTTCAGATGATGAAATGGTACGGAAAGCCTCTTCCTGGGCTGACCTTGTGGCTGATTAAGGCTGTAAGTATTTGCGATTAAACGATAATCGCTTACGGGACCATAAAGTTTGGGTGGGCCATCTATTTTCGTCCGGAATTCTCGGGGCCGGAGTAATTACGGCCGACATTATTTCCCAGGCTAGTCCCAGGAAAACTCCGTCGGCGTCAGTGTAGTGTAAATTAATGTTTACCCACCCCTAGCATACTCTCGCTCGTTTGCCGCACCCTCGTGCCACACGAGCATATCATTATTCAATTGACAAAGGCACTCGTTTGCGCGAACGCGTGTCATTAATGTGGCAGAATTGCCAGCCAGGGCAACACTTATGCTTACACGCGCAAAATCAAATGGACCCGAGCATCTCCGCCAGCATGGGAAAGGTTGTCCCATGGTCCGGTATCGGATGGTGGATGGTGGTGCGTCTAATTAACTCCCATTATAAGATGCTTCGCTTTTCCTATACTGTCGCAAGTGCTTGAGCGCTTTTCTTTATCGCACACCATAGATGAGTGCAACTTTTGCCACTACCGTCGTGCCAGAGCTACTGATTATGTTATCACACAGGTGAGTGACGATAAAACCCCCTTTAACGACTTCAATCGTGGCAGAGCCGTACGGAGCAGTACGCGAGCAAACGGAAGTTCTCTGTGCCTTTCGGTTGGAACAGTCATGCCGAGATCCTCTTTTCAGTCTGCGGTAGCACAAAAGAGTCAGTGTGTGTGTGTTTTTTTGCCACCATGACGTTAGTTAATTAATCGCCTGCCATTAAACTTGCTGCAGCGTGCTTCGAAACTCATTGAGGGCGCTCAATGCGCATAATTTATGCGCGATACGTTTGAGGGTAGCACAAAGAGTACGTGTAGGTTAGTGGCGCTAGCAGAGATGAGAGCTGGAAGGGCTTGAGCAAGTTAATGTCTGTCAGTGATAAAGAGATAATGATGGCAACTACCATGACCGATGCTCTGCACATGCTTGATGTGGTAATTATGTTCAGCACTTCCGAACCGCAGGATTGTGTGACAAACTTGAATCCGATCGGAAGAGGCTAAATTATGCATCCAGATTGAGGTTTAAATAAGAAGGGATTATGGTAACGGAGAGTCTAACTATAAGATAGTATAAGACTGTCTTCTTCTTCTTCTTCTTCTTCTTTTCAGCTCAACAACCGTAGTCGGTCAAGGCCTGCCTGTACCACTTGTGGTCTTGGCTTTCAGTGATTTATTTAGAATGTTTGCCAGTCAGGCTTTATATAATATTAAAAAGTTGAGTTTTTTTAAATGTATTTTTAAGGAAGTTATTAGAAATGTATTAAGCAATTTATATTGTAGGAGAACATAACGCGTGAAGCGGTCAATAACAATGAAGTAAATAAGTTCCACTAACGTAACTGCATACAAGAACTAATGAACGATATAAGAGATACTCGTGTTTTTTTGAAGTATTTGTGAAGAAACACATATTGTGCAGATTTTATTAGTTTATCAACTGATTTTAAACAGAGTAGAAAAAAAGTTCTGGTAATTCCACAGTTGCGGAAAGATTCAAAGGTGTGCTCAGAGTAATATTTTTTAGTTTGATTCAACATTATTTTATTTTTGTTGCATTTTTATTTCTCAACATATAAGTAAAGAAACAAAAGCTATACTCTGCTGAATTGTTATTGATTTTATTCACTGTGTGTACAAGCATTTCTTGAAAATGGAATGTTGCTCATGACTGTAATGATGAACAATCTAAAAAAAGACACTAAAACCTATTTCTATTTCTAATACTGATCGACCCAATTGTACACACCTTTACCTACTCAGTCGAAGTTGGTAAACTGACAATTGGTGTATCTAATTTTGCTTACATCTGCTCACCCAAAACGACACCAAACGAAAACGGCAGCTATTTTCGACTAATAAGCTCCCCATTTGATCGACAACTAGCGCACTGGGTAAACAGACAGCCAATGCTTCTTTCTTCCAACGTCTTCCATCGCTTCCACCGTGCGGTGTCGTCCAGAAAACCAACAACCGTGCCCGAAACGGGCGTGAAACTGGAACGAACCCGTGTGCCGAATGTGCACGCGAGTTACGGTTTAATTAACCTTGACTCACCGAAAAACGTGTCGTGCGTATAGTTTTCAGTGGGAGGTAGGAAGTGTAAGAAGGCTTGAAAATGTGTGAGGATGGCCTTTTTAATGCTTCCGATTGCCGTTGCTAAGTCGCTAACGTGTCGTAATTACGTCGCCCTAATAGGTAGTTCTAGCAGTGTGACATTAAATTTTTCATGCCTGGTTGGGTGCTACTCCGAATACCACCCTCACCATCTCCTTTCTACTCATACTGTGGCCACCTTCCAAAGTTGGAGACCGATAGAACAGCCGAAGGGCGAGGATTAAATTGAATTTCAACTTCGCACTTTGTCGTGACCCCTGGATGCAGCACATACACCTGACCCATCCATCTACCATGGACGGGCTCTAAGTGAATGGAATTGGCCACAGTTGGCACTGGGCGAGAAGCTTTCTCCGGTGCTTTTATTTTCATCCCCCACTGCTCGGTTGATTGATGGCAGTGGGAGCTTTGTTTCGTTCTCGCAACAAAGGACGGGTGGGTGATGTCTTTTAATTAACCTACTTCCTGCTTCAAGAAGCAGCAGTGTTGCTGTGGCACTGCGAAAAAGCACAAAAGCTTTTAGTGAAACCTGATGGTGACGGACAAGTGAGTGAGCGTGTGTGAGGCTGCACTATCAATTATCAATCATCACCTGCAAACACGGTGCTGTGGGACAGCGGACTGGTGTGACAGGGGGAACCGGGCATCGAAACGCAAACGTGTCCATTAACACATGCATGATTGGAACCATCTCGTAAAAGGATCGAATTCGTGCCAATCTCTCTTTCGGCCAGACCGGGCTGAACCGGGCCGGCGGTTCCATCGGCCTTGACCTTCACTATCACGCACTGCTTCCCTGCTCGTGGCTCGTGGATTGGGCGAAATCTCATCCACATAGGCTGGGCACTCGGAATGGTGATTTGACAAGGTGCTACTTCTGCTAATTCCAACCACTTTCGCCGTGTGTGTGTTTGTGTATTTTGTGCCGGAAAACGAGCCCATCATCATGATGACGACGCCAATCTGCTGGAATGTGAATGACACAAAGGTGTTGCTGCATACGAGTCGATATCTATTGCTTGAGTGGGAACGCTGTGCTTCATCATTCAGCAGCCCCGCCACAGTGACCTACAAACAATTGCCTCGATCGAAGGCAGCCGGCAAAACTTTTACTGTCCCCGGTGCCCCCGGTTTTCTGTATTCCACTTTCGCACTGACGTCGATGTGTTCCACAGCGACGTTTCGCGGTGGGTGGGTGGATCGTTTTTGGAACTGTGTAGAGAAATTTGTAATTTCATTATTCCGATAAATATTTATCATGTCGAACTGGCGTCCACCATTAGCTTCATCCCCTCCTCTCCTAGCTGAGGTCGTTCGTAAATATTGTGTTTTTGTGTTGATCATACGAATTCAACTACTCTTCCTCGCCGTGTCCCAGCTGCCACGGCAGCTGCCGGGATGAAAGCTCAAAATCAAAGCATTGTAATCTACAGCATCAAACTAAGAAAAAACTGAGATTTAAATCCTCAAGTCGTATTAGTTATTACGAAGGAGACTCCTAAAGTCTTAGGTGCTTTAAAAAACTCATCATAACAGCTATATTTTTTTCCTTCTTTAAACTATTGTAACTTTCACAAAAAACTATCAAATTTGAAAAATTAACACGTTTTGGAAAGGTTTTAATCTATTTTTTACAGAAATAGTTAGTTTATGAAAATATGTCAAATTCTAAAAAAGTTATGGGGAATAGTATGAATTACTTCCTCTAAATTGTATCAATCATGTATCTTTGACATCATGCCAAATTTGAACACCGTTAAACACCGTGCTATCATGTATACCAAGTCAAAGCTTTACCTTTAAATAAAAGATCGGTAATGAAAGTAGCGGCTACTTTTATTTATTTTTTTATTTATTTATTTATTTATTTATTTATTTATTTATTTATTTATTTAATATCAATCTTTGGCAGAAGCGCACCTTTGGTAGATATTGCCATATTAATGACAGTATAAAATATTCAATAAAAGAAAGCGTTATCTGATGGAGTATGACTAATATCCGTATATTTGAGATGTTGAGATGTACAATTATAAACTTTCTTACATAATCATAAAACATTCTTATTTTAATTAATTTCAACACTATAATGTACCTAAGAAATCATGTATGCGATGACAATTACTTTTATCCCGCTTTTTGTTCTAGGGTGCCCACTGTGCGTGTTTACATTAGCCAGATCGGTCCGTGCAAATAAATTGAAGTTTGTTTTAATGCTGGATGGTATTCGTTGATTATATGAGTTCTGGGTATTGCAAAAAGCTTCACGCCGTGACAAGAGCCAACGACAAAAAATGCACTCAAAATGGAGTTTCTGTAATTTGAAACCGTATGTATATTAGTCGCAAGGAAGATCACCAGAATTGGCTGCTTCACGAATTGCAAACATTTCAACGTGGAATCATGAAGATGTCAGAAGCAATTTTTGTAATGACCTGCTTGATATTTTATTGGTTTTGTTTAATTTTAAATAAACGCTTAGTTATGCTGTTTATGAAAAGAACACATAATTGAATAGTATATTACACAAACACAAATTAATATCTTAAAACTGTTTTAAAAAATATCGACTTTTAAGTAGATCCTCATAGTTGAAACCTTATTGCTCCGTTACTAGCATTATCGTCCATCAGACATCATGGAAAACAAAACGGTTTATTTGTCCGTATATTCATATTTAATCTTATGATCGCCATTTTTAATTGATTTGTGGATTTTTGTTGTAGTTGTATTGTGATTGAATTTAATTTTTTTAGGTGCGCTATCAACCGCATTGAAGTTATTAATTATCCTGTTGACAATTGACCGGTCCAATGTGTGTAAACAGTTAACATTCTTTCCAGCGGTCACAGCGTTCAGCGACTGTGGTACGTTAAAATGGCAATAAATCACAACACAATTCATGCTTCAAAGCGCACCTTGTCAATTTCGTAAATGAACAAATCTGATTTTTACCACATGATGGTTATTTGTGACATTAACATGTTTTTCCTCCCGTATAAAATAATTCCCGTAACATATTAATTTTGTTTAGTATTCTTTCAGGTTTTTTAAATATTAAAAATGATTATCAATACTAACATGTTTTGTTCTGTAGTATTTGTAAAAAGCGATACACTACATTTGATGAAACAGTTAATTGCATTGGTTGATATCTTTATTACTACTACATTGTTTAACCTAAAAAATCTCTAGAAATAAATATGTCAGCCGCTACTACACGAATGTTTAGGAAATATAAAAAAGCAATACGATCTTTTTGAACCGTTCCTACTGAATGAAAAAAAATCCAGTGAAATAATGAATAGTTAATGTTTTAAAAACAATCACATTCAAGATTCCTTTAATTACCGAAATCAATTGAGCATTGGTCATGAATAATTTACACAACTTGAAAGTGATGTAACATATTTAATTTTATCTTTTACGCAACGCAAGGTGCTGTGATTGTTATGTAGTGAGCACACGGCAATTTACAATTTTGGTCCCAAAAATAGAGATACCGGCTCAAAATGAATAACCAATTCGTTAACCAAACATTTAGTCAAATACTCCACTTCAAATGTGACTACTGTTATATGAAACGAATTCAATCGGTAGGAATGATCAAAAGGCCCTACCGTCGATGGGAAATGGCCATCGTGTGTAACTAATAATGATTAGTCTGATCATTGCCTTTCTTTACCTGTTTGTACAAAGCACCGGAACAGGTTCTAATGGCCGAGGAGTGTCGATCACCCTCCAATCACCATTACGCGTAACGATGGTAATTTATCATTGCACCGGGCGTTTGATGTGAGTTGCACTGAACATCGTGGGTTGGGTTTTTCTCCTACATAAACCACACATAATACGAACCGTAATGTTAGTGCACCCATGAGAGGGGTGTTGCCGAAATCGGCGTCCGGCACGTGATGCGACCATTTATCACCGTAGCATACTACATGGGCACTAACACCCCGCGACTGGTACGTGTGGATGTTTCATGTTCCAATCGGACCACACATACACAAGTTTGATCATGTGAGCAATCAGGGAGACAAAAGCAAAGCAGCCATAAAGTATTCTGCTTACGATTCGCCACGGATTAATGACAAAACTCGTCCGGTCCGATGTTGGGAGCGCGACCCGGAACGAGCGGGATGGCACGGATGGCACACATAAGGTGCAGCATAGAAAAAGAAAGTTTAGTTTTCGAGTGGTGTTTTTCTCTGCCGTACCAAAGCGTTCCACATTTAAATGCGCTCAAAACGGACACCAGCTGCCACTTGGTTCGTGGTGCGAAGGTTTGATTTTTGCCGTCACGCCACATCCCGGAAGGTTGTATGTTCGGTTTGGCGGTGTTGCGTTGATGTGGTGCAAAGTACGGCGTTAGTAGTCGTGATATCGATCCAGAGGTTGACGCGCTACACTTTGATGGAATATTGATAAGCAACAAAAGGAAGCATAGTGTAAACGATGACGCGGTTGACCATCGTAGTTGGTCTGAAGGCAACACAACAGCTCGGTGGTGTTCGGTTTGATACGGCTTGCTACATCCTGCGACCAGCTTTTGAGAGATTAAGCTGTGTTTGTGTTTATTTTTCCCAATTCTCCTGCGAATCTGCCTTGAGAAGTCTCAATGAAACGTGCTTAAATTTCCGAAATTCCATACCAAACAGCAGCCAAGGATTGGATTCCATCGCTTTGCTTACTTCCCACCGCCTTTAAAAGAGTGTATCGAATGGTAAAGTTTTAATTAAATTTACCAAGTACAGCTCCTGGAAGTAGAGTTTCCCAAATAGTTATTTTTGATGAAAACACATTCACACTGCTTGCTCCAGAAAACATTCAAGCGAATAAGTTGGGCAAGAATAGATCCATCATCGTCGCATGCATACTACATCCATTTTTAATTTCAAACGGAAGTGTAGTGGAAAAGCTTATAGGTGAAACCCCTTATTTAACAACTAGATGAATTGTCCTCATGCTTGTCACCTTCAATAAAACTGCCACATTTTGTGGTATGGAATGTGTGTCAGTTTCAGAATATTCTTCTCCGGTCATATAGATGAATCATGCTGCCCAATAACATGGTGATTTATTAATTTCGCTCATAAGGATATGCATATTTATGTTTTCCCCTATGTTGAATCTTTAGAGCAGTGATGTCAAACTAGTTTTGGATCGATGGCCGAATTACAGTTGAAAATATTCTAGCGGGCCGCAGTTCAGCGGGGGAGTTGTTTTCGATCGGCGAAAATCATTTCTTCGACCTAAAATCTTATCTAAAATTTTTCGTAGCCTGCAATAAAATTATTCATGACAGATTATCCACCATACTTCACTCATTACACCATATACCACCTCTCATTGTGTAGAAACAATAGGTCA
Organism: Anopheles quadriannulatus; assembly: GCA_000349065.1. Lineage (NCBI taxonomy): Eukaryota > Metazoa > Arthropoda > Insecta > Diptera > Culicidae > Anopheles > Anopheles quadriannulatus. The sequence goes on along the minus strand of KB667556.1, from coordinate 441,010 downwards.
TGGAAATAAAATTATAATAAGCAAAACATGAAATTTACTCATACTTTACTTGAGTGGCCTTAACTTGGAAATGTAATTATTCTTATTCAATGCACCACTTAGCATAAAACTTTGAGGCTACCTGGACAGTTCGTTAAACCTCGTATAATGCCTTCATGCATCGACATACAAAGAACAAATGCTATATTTTGACAACGCTAGAAACTAATAACGATAACTCCAAATTTTAGAACTACATCAGCAAATATTGGCTAGATATGTGTCCATTTTGTTAACGAAAAGAGAGCACTAAGTCGACCTCATACAACTCACGTTATTTAAAGTGCTTGGTTTTTCGAAACTTTTAAAATATCGGCCTGTTTTTTGCAGAACCATAGCTAAAGAGAATCCTCATCAATCAAGAAAAGAAAGTGGTGTTCCAATGCATGGTTTCCGAACATTCCAGAAAGAAAATGGGTGAACATTTGGGGAATCCGACTTTAGGGTGCCATCATGAAAAAAATGCCAAAATACATACTCAACCTACAATCTAATTTTGTTTTATTCAAATAACTGCCAAAGTTCTTTGCGGGCCAGATTGAAAGCCCTCGCGGGGCCGTATGTTTGACATGTCTGCTTTAGAGCATGCTACAATGAAATTGCGAAGTTCATGTAGGCGGCTGGTTATCGATGAGTAGTACTTACTTAGTACTTTCATGTCCTGGACAGTGAGTGCTATCAATTAGAGAAATAATATACATGGTCTCTTGCTTTGCCTTTTTTCATTCTTTTTCTATTTGGGTAACGTCCTACGCGGACATGCCAGCCTGTACAGTCTTTCGAGACTTAATTCATTACCACGCAGCCGGATAGTCATTCCATTCGAGGCTTGAACCTATGACGTTATTGAGTCGTTCGAATTGTCGACTGTACCACGGGACCACCTTTGTTCAGACAAACATTAATATTAGAAATTGCATAATTGTTTACTTAAGAAAAAATCATCAATCAAGGTAATGAAAGAATGCGGTCTCTTTGCGGAAAATTTTGACGCCAAGCCAGCTTCACTCAGTTTCACAAATTCCGAAGTATTCCCTTATGTGGTCAATGTTAAAAAAAAAACATAAAAACATCCAGTACATGATGTATAGAAGCTTGGATCCAACGTTTTATCCAATGCTGTCAGCTCTTTTGTCCCAACAAGTAAAACGCTTGAATGATAAATAGTCTACATTTAGGCGAACTTTTTCTTGATTCGTATTGCATATCTTGTAACTGGAATAGTCGAGAAACAAAATTAACGTAAGATGTAAAGTTTACGCTACATCGAAGCTTTGCACTGCATGCTTACTAGCTTTACTGACTTACTTTACATAATTTTAGATTCCGTTCCTAGTTTTAGATTCTAATTCATGCCATATGAATGACAAAACTATTAGTATAAATGTGAAAAAATGTTTTCTTGATGATCCTTGACGTCAAGATTTCTAATTGATTACCATCGGGGTAGAAATGTATTTCCACCCTTTTCATTTTATTCCTGTAATTCTTTTTCTCTCAGGTTTTACGGACCGACGTGGATTCCATGGTAAGAGAGATAAAGATTTAACTCCATACGAGAATTTTACTTACAACGGGCATGTTTTTTAACAGGTGCAAATTGTGAACTGTACCATTAGGCCACTCTTTTGCATGTTAAAGTAGAAATTGGTTTTGATTCGAAAAGTATTTGTTATAAATAATTAATCTCGACGTAGTTGAAGGTTTAAACTCATACATAATGAAAAATTTGAATTCTTGGCTCGATTTCCATCCGAATGAACGTAAGGGAATATAAACAACTTAAACCGAAAAGCACACTATTACTGGTCGGACGGTGGAACGTCGGGGCGTTTTGAATTTTCGAAAATGTCGAACTCTACGGTTTTTAGTCACAATATAATGAGGTTTATGTAGTTTGGAATGAAGTCACCATAAAAGCTAAAATTAATTATTCAACAGCTTCAATCTGTTTCTGAGTAACGCAGTAAATGCATTCTGAAGACATCCGCGTAACTCAATTGTCCGCATAAATTGAATGTTACATCTTCAGCCAAAATGCGTTTGGAAAATGAATAGTTTTCAAAAACAAACTTCACTGAATTGATACATTAGCGGGTTACTGTTTTGATTTAAATTAAGGACAGCTTCATGTTCATCCAGACATTTATCATGTTTTCTTCATATCCAGTGCCAGGCCACCACCATTTTTAATTAAACAATTTAAAAATGTATCTGACCCCTATAGGCCCTGGTGTGACGAAAAATAAATATTTTCTGTCGGTCAGCTCACTACTGGAGGCCTTTTTAGTAGATTTGTTTCATTCCGTCTCCAATGATATTTATGTTTATTTGTCTATCGATGGACAGTAATGCCCTCTCGAACCATTCTAGCAATGTTCTACAATGAGTGTTTTACAATGCATTACAATAACATAGAACATAAAAATGTGCACTATGGAACAAAATTTTACACAAGAAACACGATCATTAAACTCAGTTGGCGAAATCCTCGGCTCAAAAGCGTCGCTGACGGCGTTGAAAGCACGGCACATGAGAAGGAACGGGTCAGAGGAGCCAAATGGCGTTCTACGGTCATCGAGGGCCAACACTGCTCGAGTCCGGAGCGGCCTGGCAGGATTTGTTCGATAATTTCTATTAGTCTGATATATATGCATTAAATTTCAGTGGAATCATTTGTAGAGGCAGTTATTAACATAAAAACTACTATTATATGATTTTTTTTTGGGACCTTTACTAAAACACTTATTTAATTCGGTCCGGATTTGAAGCAAGATATTTTAAATCTTCTTTCTAATGCCGCAAAACCGAATTAAATTGTGATTAATTGCATATACATATTTGTTTAGACAGACAACGATATTTGAAGATACATGTAAGGAATGCCACGATGTCCATACTAGGATCACTCAATTCACTCAGCAGTTCAACCGTTCAGTTCATCTACGAGTACAACAAAAAACAGCACCCATGGACCGGATTAGGAGGACACCAATTCTCAGAATTAGGTTTTCGGGGCTTAAAAGAAGATTTCTTCTTTTTCTTTCGCACAAAAACCGTTGTCGGTCAAGGCCTGCATGTACCAGGCAGGTTGTTAAGTCGTACGAGTTAACGACTGTACTACAGGCTGACGACATGTGATGCTTAAAATAAGTAAAAAACTAGAAAAAGTGGTGAGTATGTGTTATTGTGATGATTATTCCGTAAAAAAAATATGAGCTCAAATCTGTTCGAAATGTTAATAAAAATATCGTTGTTACTTGATATAACTTGTGTAAGAAAATGTGTAAGAAAATATTACAGGTGAAAATCCCCTAAGTGCCCACTATTCGTAGTAATACGGTATAATAAGCCCATATAGTCCATATAGTTAATATTACCGGTATAATAGCTCCTATAGTTAATATTTCGTCTATTGTCCATTTCGCACCTCTTCTTATTTTTTAAGATAGGAAATTATGCAACCATTTAATTTTGCTAATGTTCCGTCCCGGTTTTGTCCTTCCCTGTTGGGAAAATGCCGATCTTAGGTGTATAACTTCTTGAAATTCGACGTGTAACTTTAGCCAGTTCTCGATTCTTTTAATGTTTACTGAATCTCTTTATCTGAGCTTTATCTAGCTCTATGTTTCTCTGCATTTCCTTTGGTCTAAGCTTCTTCTACAATATAAGAAAGACGTTCACGTATCTTTATCATGTGCTTCAACTTTTTTCTTTCTTTCTTTTCTCATTATCTGAAAAATTAGAAATACTAAAGAGTAAACCAAATTATTATAAAACGATGGGCCACCGAATTCAAATGAATGAAAAGAAAAAGAAACTTAAACAAATAACGCAACAAGTAGAAAAACAAAACAAACGAACGTTAACGCTTTTGTCCGTGCCTTAAATTTGTGTGTCGCAATAAATCGTCCATTCCATCGTTAGAAAGTGTTTTTTTATCATCTGACTAAGTCGTCTCGCTAAGCATAGAATTTCAACAGCAAAATTATTGATTACAAGTTATTTTCACTGTGCCATTCTATCTCACAGCTGCAGACATTTCATTGACATTTTCATTGATTTTGAGTGTCAATAACTTTCAATAGGCACCAAGAAAAAAGAACAATATTCCACAACGTAAATGTGATATGTTCATTAGATAGTAGACGTCTGAACACGACAGCTACTGTGCAGCAGATAAACAGCATCAATCATTTTGGTAATAATTCAAATTCGATTTTTTAAAACGCACTGCTGGCTGAGAGTTGCAAATAGTACTGAAGGGATGCCAGCCCGGAATCGGTGACCGTTGGGCCTATTTACCTCTTTTTGAGTAGAAATTTCCCGCTACCTTCCCAGTGCGTGAGTGATTTACTTTGTCTCTTTCCACACTCTATCTCTCTTTCTCTGTATCTTTCTCGCTCGCTTTCACAGTATTTACTCAGCGTGTTTTCGAGCCATCCATCAATCACCCATTGTTCTGATTTTACGTTCTGGATTCGGCGTCCTTTTGTTAGAGCACGTACGCTTGTTTTGCTTGCCAGAAAGCTTAATTTCAGTTCACCGTGCATTTTGCGAGAAACCGTAAGCTACATCCCAAGCAAACAGCACGCACGCTGCTTTCATAGCACATGCTGATATGGGTAGCTCGATTAGAGCAAATTAGATAATCGAGCCCAGATCGCGGCAGGAACGGGAACATTAGTGCTCCGAGTTGGGTCCGTCCACCAATGTTCGACGGCTGACCATCGTTTCACTTTTCCGTGCATTACCCGGGCGCACTTTGCGGTCCATTCTAGGTTCCTCAACTTTCAACTGGTTGTGCTTCCGGAGCTCTGTGCAAAATTGGCGCTTATTACGGAACACCACATGCTGACGATGCGCTGCGAGTGCTGTTTGGAGTGTGGTTGGGCCACATTGTGGGTTAGATGGGATGGTACGTTTCGATGGTAACAATCCAAAAGTAAATAATGAACGAGCAACAAATATTTACTGTGGTGAAATATGAACTCATTGATCAGTGTACAAATTTAATTTAGTGAATGTTTTGTTATTTTGCATAACAAGTAATCATAATTAGCTAGAAATTAATTTTCTGTTTAGGATCTGTTTTAAACATGTTTTAATTACATGCTATCCAAAATTAAATGGACTTTCGCAGCGTGATAGTTTAATGTTAAGGCTAATGTTAACGACTCCCGGAAGCAAATAACAGTTCCATTCTTAGCAGCAAACATCCTGCTCAATTGTTTCAAACAAAGGTATGTCTAGTGGTGTCTGTTTGCTTTCACGTAAATTGTCTAGCTGCTTTGTCGATATTGGGACGTTTACGTTGGCGACATTTTGTGTTGATCCTTTTTTTCAGATCATTCGTAGAAAGAACAAACATACGGCCCCTTTAGAGCCCCAATGCGAGAGACCTTCCAGTAAAGTGTGGAGTTGAAGCATAAAATTGACCCATTTACTCGTAAACCCCAAAAAGGAACAATCTTCATGCGTGAACGCTCTACCTTTTCGGGTTGATGCCTTGCCCATATGGGACTGGCCATTTTCTGCACGTGGCCAGTCGGTGTGTGTGTGTGTGTTTGTGTGAAAGTGAAACCAACAGGCGCTCGCCACGGACGGACAACGGAACGTGCAGGAGGAAGTGCCTACTGCAGGGCGAATGAATTACGGTTCGGTTCAGTGGAGTAGGTGTCGAGGCGAATTACACCCCGAGACAGTGGGATCTCCGGCAGCTCCGGCGTAATAGCGACGCATTTGTCTTGTTACCCCCGCTCGCCGGGTAGAAATCGAGCGGAGGTAGAAAATCGATGAAGAGATTCAATGGAACATACCGGTAAAGCAGTTCTTTACCACACTCAATTGGGTTAATCATTGAGTTTTGGGCTTGTTCCCGGTTTACCGGAGCGACCGTCACAACGGAGTAACGGAACACGCTCTAACCATGGGTTGTGGTGAGGTGGTGGTGGAATGCTTTGGTTGTCGACACCCTGGAACGGTAGAACTACTTGATGGCTCAATTAGTATGCAATCGAACTAAATTATGCATCATGCCGCTCAGCACTGTTGGCTGGCGAAAGGACTGTGCGTAATGAAGTGATGGAAATAAAGGGACAAATATATTATTGTACCACAGACACGAATTGATCCACAATTGCGTTTCGTAGCTTTCACAGTACGAAGTTTTCTTTTCGAAAGCATAATTAAAGTTTTCCTCCACGCATAATGCTACACACATATACACATACGCGCACAAGTCGATGTCGGTTGGTGACAGGCGTCAAGGGGAGAGTTTTCCGCCTTAGGCAACAAATCAATGAAGCATTAATTTATTGACCGAATTTTCCCCCGATCTGGAATTGACGCCGTGTAGTACGTCTATGGCGTTGTGCCGTTTATTCGCCATTCTAGGGTAATAGTAAGACAACCGGGGGTAAACCGCTTGAGTTGGTAGTATCTGGTATTGGCACGCATCAGCTGATGTCTGCGTAAAATTGTTTCTGGAGTAAAACGTGGAGAAAGTGTCTCAACATAATAAAATTTATTTGATAAATATTGTTGGAAGATAATTACATGAATAAATACACTAACAAATAAGAACATTTCAATAACCAGTATTCCCCTTTATTTAAACAACAAGGCCAGCCATTAAATAATGTACAATTGAATGAAGTAACAATTAAATATTGGATTGTTCAGGAAATATGTAACACAACTCAAACCTTTCGTTATAAGCACACCGTTGTAATGTGTGGCTTTTTAATATTTTTACTAACGTACTGCTTAAATTTAATAAAATTGTTTTCTCTTTCTGAGGTACAGTAATTTGATTCAAATTCACAAAAAAAATCACAAAACGTACCTTTTATTGAAGAATTTTAGATGGTTTAGAAGAAGCAAGAGCACATATAAATTTTTTTCAGTTTATTGATTTTTTTTAAGAAACTATTAATTTTTACCTTATATTACCAGGATCATTTTAACTGCTTTTTCGAATTTCGGAGATTGCAAACACGACGAGTAAGTTTCCCTGAAAGCTACACATTTAGTCAAACGTAGCTACATTACCGCACGACACAAAGTTCAAGCAAACGATCCAGTGAAGAAAACAAAGCCCTGGAAAGCAGTGCAGTTGGCATTAGAAACTGTAAGTAATCAATTTCTGCGGTTGATCGTATGACTGATCTTATTACGCGCCATAGCTCCCGTGGCTGCGAAACCGAATTGAGCTGGCTGAACCTGAACACCATTTCTCCGCCGGGAAAAGCATAGGGAGGGGTAAGTAGTTTCCGGAGCAGGAGGAAACGATCCACTCGATCACGGCCATGGCCATTCTAGCGCTGGGTCTGTCCGGACAGGTAGATTTAGTTGTATAAAAGCAACTTGCGCAATTGCAGCCAAACATCAGTCGCTGTTCAGCCGATCCCGGTAGAAGATCTTCATCGACTTCAGCATCCCGATTCCTCCAGCCAGCAGCCATACCGTGTGTCAGATTGTGTGAAGCGCTTTGTTGCGTAGTACTTACAGTCGCTGTGATTTATCGCTTTTGTAGTGTAGTTTTGGTGTGATCGTGAAGAAAAACATCTTTTTGAAATGAAAGTGTTTATCGGTGCCGTAGTGTTGGTCGGGTGCGTGCTGGCCTGCGGAACGGCACAAAGCGCAAAGGAGTGCGGTGGACCTGACGGTGGCCTGTCCTGTCACGGAGCCAAAATTGTGCGCAACCTCGTACGACGACTGGCACGCACTGGCAAGACGGAAGATGCGCTGAAGCTCTTCCCAGGTGTGGAAATTGTGGCGGCAGGCGATGTGGAGGAAAGGGAACGATCGCTAAACGAGGTGGCGGATGAGGATCGCACTATGTTTGGGCGCTTTGCTCGCTACCTCCAGAGCCATGAGCTGAAGGTGAACTTTGGACAGATGGTGCAGCGGGGTGACATTCAGGAAGCAATCCGGACCACGTTCGGTGCGATGGATCAGGAGGTGATTGCCGATGTCGCGGAGGCCCGTAAGAAGGATAAGGGTGGCCTGGGAGCTATCATGATGATGGGACTAATGATGGGCAAGCTGCTGGCGGCCCTCGGATTCGGTGGCGTCGGACTGCTGGCACTGAAGGCGCTCGGCGTCTCGATGATTGCACTGCTGCTGTCCGCCATCCTGGGACTGAAGAAGCTTACCGAGCACGGTGACCACAAAGGACGACACAATGATGAGCATTTCGAGGTGCACTCGGAAGATCATCACGGACACGAGGGTGGCGCTCGCAAGCGCCGTTCGGCTGAGGAAGAAACCTTAGCTAGCCAGATGGCTTACAGCGGCTGGGCACAGTTCGTCCAATGAATGTGCATCAATTAGACTATCACTTATTTAAAATATTTATTTGTCCTGCATTAATTTATTACTACATGTGTAGCGCCAAACCGAATAGGGGCAAATCCAAAGGAAACTAAATAATAAAGTTGAGCAAAATGCAGTGCTGCTGCAAACCGTTCAGTAATCATTTTACCGTTTGTTGTATTCATCGTACATTTGGGTTTTTATTAGATTAGATTAGATAACACACGTTGTGCCGCAATTTCAAGCGTCGTTTTAATTAGTTAATGTCTCCTTGCGTTTATAAAAAATGTAAAAAAATCAGTATAGCACTATTGAGTGTTTTAGTTAGTCAACACGTAAATACACAAATAAACAGTTGAAGAGACGATTTCATCACACTAAAGTGTTATTTTGTTATATTATTGATTAACATGTTAGATATAACATCTTAAGTGCCCGTATCTATTTTGATAATCAATCAAGAATCTACCTCATCACTCCATTCTTTTGTGTTGTTAATTTATTTATTAGAATATATCTATTATATGCAATATATCACTCACTCTCTCCGCTTGGTGACGCACAGACGTGGTTTTGATCGCTCCTGCTTATTCCAGTGTTTTAACGCGGCTTGATTAATCGCCCTGTGGCTGGCAAAATTTTATCGCTTGTGACTTTTAGCACACATTTGCTTCGCGATTTCACTCGTTGTGTGCCTGCTTTCCAGTGTAACAGTGTTATCATAATGACTATCTGTGCAATTTGCGCTACGGCAATTAATCC
>KB667556.1:367547-416650 GCA_000349065.1 Anopheles quadriannulatus | reverse complement strand
CTAGTTCGAACACCTTGGCAATGGCACACAAAGATGTTATACCCCGGTAGTTGATGGCATCTGTCCTGTCGCCCTTTTTGTAAATAGGAACGATTGGCGATGATGGTTTTCTAAGGCGGATGAAGTCACGGACTGGAAGAGTGTTATGCAGGCTGAATTATTATGTCCTGCGTTGACTAGTCGGTCTGTTATTTCGTTTCCCTGGATGACCAGAAATCCAGCAAAATGTTGTTGGATGTTCGGGTCGCGGATCGCGGCCGCGGGTAGTTCCAGATTGAAGAACACTTGCACTGTCGGAGAAGATCACGTTAAGTTTGTCTTTATGTAGACCTTCATCTGCAGCAATAGCCAAGGCTATTGTTTCTGCAGTGAAGATAGAGGTCTGGTAGCAGGCTGGCACTATTGTCGATGCTGGAGTAGATTCCACAGCCAGTGGAACCATTTTGTACTGATCCGTCAGTGAATACGAGATGGTTGTTGCACACTGCAACATGACTCTTTCTTTCGCCAGTTGGTAAATATTTTTAAGTTAAAACATGCGTTTTTAAGCTGTTTTTTATTTATTTTTTTGTTAGAGACGCTAAAAAAATCCGTCACTTGTCGTGGGCTTTGACGAAAGAGTGACCTTGCATCTTTCGCTTAGCCTAGATCGGGATCCTTCGGGAATGCTCAACCCGATCAGTGATAGACGTTGACCACACTAAACACTGTCTGTGTCGCCATCTTTCGGGCATCACAAGAAATAACACTGTGCCAGCGAATCGACCGTTTATAATAATTAACAATGGTGGTTATAGTATTTTTGCTGAACGAGTTCAGCAAAATGACGGTTGGAAATGAGACTTTTGCATCCAGTCCGAAGCTGATTTTTGATGGTGCAGTCTATTTGTGGTGGACGGCAGTACCAGGGACGACTACCGATTTGGATGAGTTTGGTGATTGAGGGGTGAAATCTTGTTGTGTTAGCGTGGTGAAATCAGAGTTTGCCCTTTAGATAAGGACATCAGTCTTTACGTTTTTTCTCCATCATTCGTCCTGCAGCTGCTACTATCTTGTCAGTTATGATCTGGTCGAAAGGTTGAAGTCTGCTTTCACACAGAAGTGATGCTATGAGGCTCGTAACGAAAGTTCCAGCGGATGGCGATATGGTAGAGTGGTGCAATTTGTGTTTGAAAATTTTCCCGTTGCCGGGAGACCATTTCAATGCCATAGAGTAGTTTTGGTAGAAGCCAGCTATTGATGATTTGAAGTTTTGTTTGGCGGGAGGCGCGATGTTAAACGGTCCCAAGCATTCTGAAAAAATTAATACGGTTCTTCGTTTCTTGTTAAATATTAAAATAAATATTAACGGTCAATTCGATGGCACAGTGGTGTTTTCTGTCAATCCCGATAGAGGACACTATCGAAGTTATGTCGTGCTGATAACGATCGTGCCGAGCAGTCACGATAGCACGAAAATTCACGAACGTGGCAAAGGTTACGATCATTAACCATTCTTTCACCGATCCCCGAGTCAAGCGACTGAATTTTTAGCTACAATAAACTAACGTTGCTTAAAAAACGATTGTTTATCTCATATTTATTGTACATTCGGGTGAAAGAAAGAATTCTGTTGATAACGTCTCAACACTTCTCGTTTTACCCGTGTTGTGTGTGCTTTAAATGTTAAGTGACGATCAAAAGTCACTCCTAGGATATCGGCTATGCTTGCTTTTGCTATTACAGAGTTATTGTATGTTATGGGTTTTAGTGTATGATATTTTCTATTGCAGATTTGAAGTATTTTGGATTTGGAGTGTGAAATTGTGTAATCTGTCCAACGTGACAATTTCTGAATTATATTGACTCCTTCTTGTAAAGTTGTGCGTGATCGGTTCTATTGTTGGATGCTGAGACAAGAACTAAATCATAAGCATACATCAAAGATTTATTTTTACTAGGCATGAGGCGGAAGAAGGATTCTACACTACTCAGGAAATGAGTGGGTGAGAGAATGGCATCCTGGGGGACACCATTCTCTTGGACATGCAGGTCAGAAGATAGAGTTTCAATTAAAATTTTGAATGTGCGATTTGAAATGAAGCTTTGAAGATGCTCTGAAATGCGTCCTCCAAAACCATAAGGAGCTGTTCAAGAATTGTATGTCGCCAGGTTTTGTCAAAAGCTTTTGATAAATTTAATATTGCACAGTTAATGTAGTGGCCTTTGGGGTAGTGGGTTTCTAAAAGTTCATTAAGTTCGACAAAATATGTCTCAGTACCTTTCCCACCTCTAAAGACGCGTTGATCGGTACTATGGAGGTTCCGGTCTTTTAATCCTTGCGTCAGTCTTCTATTTACCATTTTCTCCATGATTTTGCCAATGCAATTCATGAGAGAGATGTGGCGGTAGGTATCAATCGCATGTGGTGGTTTATTGGGTTTTGGAATGGGAATATGTGAAACAGAGTTTCCATTCATTCGGTATGTTTGCGGAACATCAATTATTATTGTGAATCTAAAGGAGGACTGTTTTGGATCGGTAAGGGAGATTTTGAAGACATGCCGCAGCATTTATTGAGAGTCCAGTTAGGCTCATCAAGAGCGTAAAGAGTATTGTAATTTTGGTCGGAAGCGTCTATGCGTGGACGGAGTCTGGACTCAGAGATCGCTAAAGAACGCTGCTTGAATTCGCCTTTTGCAGTAGTTAAACAGTATCAAAGTTCCAGGTGGGTCTTTTAAATAGCACTTAGGCAGCTTCCTGGGGATTATTTTTCTTAGCGATTTATTTTCAACAAAGGATTCATCAATGAAATAAATAACACGATTTGTTTTTTTTTCATGTGCATATTTATTTTAACGCACTAAAATCTCTTTAATTTCACATAGATTCCTAAACAGTCTCAATCACTTTACTCAATATTCTTCCTTCAATTAACTCATTTAACTTGTGCAGTAGCAATGCGATCATTGAGGCATCAGGTTAACCAGCGACAAGGTTCCACAGAGTACCGAGTGCTTCTTATGAGCTTTATAGTTCCGCAAAGCACCTCTTATCTATATTTAGTTTTTTTATTGCCAAGAGCAAGAAATTGGATTTGCACTTGCAACAGCGTTGTTCCAATTTTGTTGCAAACAAAATTCCCCTTCCATGCAAACTCGAATGTACTTAAGTCTAAAATCAAATGTTGTTCCATCATATACTACATTTGAAATTATAATATTTACGTAATCTACGAAAAAGGTAGTTGATTAGTATTTTAATGAGGTATCTTCTTCTTCTTCTTCTTCTTTGGCTCAACAACCGTTGTCGGTCAAGGCCTGCCTGTGCCACTTGTGGACTTTGGCTTTCAGTGACTAATTGATTTCCCCCCATGATTTCCCCCCAGCTAAAACAATTTAGCTTCTTCTTCTTATTTTTGGGGACAGCCTCTGATGTCGGTCAAGGCCTGGCTGAACTACAAGTGGGCTTGGCTTTCAGTGACTTAATGCTTTGCTCATAGCAGGATAGTCAGTCCTGTCCCCTATACACAGGTCCATTTGGTGCTTGAATCCATGACGGGCATATTGTTAAGTCGTACGAGTTGAGCTGCATGCATTTTTTGACATTTTAGCTAGCTAGTAGTCTAGTTTCTAATTTCTATAGGAAAAAACACAACTTGCTAGTTCGTATCACTCAAGATAAGTTATATCAGCAGAGACGCCTTTAAACTAATAATTCATAACTCTCATAGGCAAATCAAAGTTTCTTATGTATTAATTTTCATTTACTAGAGATGAATTAACCATATGATAAGATGTGATATGTGTAGAAAGCTTTTGTTGTGAAATCAACTTTCCGAACAGTTTATACATACTCGCCTATCTGATTTTATTTGGTTTCAACATTTTTTAAATGCAAATACACGATTTATTGTTGAACGCTAATCCTTTATTGGGATGTATTATACGGTTGTATTTTGTTATCTTCAGAAAAAAAGGAAATAGCATTGTAACTAAGTGATTCTAATGAAATTGCTTCTGCCACTTACCAGTTTACTTGAAGTTATTAATGACACGTCTCTTGTGAAAAACAAATACCTCGAATGGCAGTAACAGTCACAAACAAATGTTCAATCGATGTTGATTAATCCATGCCTGAACAAGTTTTTCCTTCGAATCAATTTGCGGCTGTTGAAAACAATCCATGATATCAAAATGATAGTCAAGTTAGATAAGACAGACCAACAATAAAAGTGTTTCATGCTGGATGAAATGAAATTGAAAAAAGAAAGAAAAGAATATCATTATTGTTAAGCCTTTCCATGGAATAGCATAGACAAATTATAAGAACTGGCATTTACGTGATAAAATCGGTAGAGACCGATTATGGTTATGGTGGAGTATTATAGAAAAGCTGAAGTTCAATAGAAGTTTTAATTGGTGAGTTTGTGTTGAAATTCAACTTTGAGGAAAAATAAACATCAAATCGCTGGAAGCTTTTTCGAAAACGAAGCATATCTCACCGCATAGGGCCACTGGCTCTCGATAAAGGATCAGAAGCGAACGGATAATGATAAAATAAATAATTTATTCGAATTTCTCCCGCAATACACGGGCGTTTGGAACGAAGGTACATAAGACACAAAGGAGCACCCACGATTTAGTGCTTTTGTTGGTGAGCTGGGGCCTGCTGCTGGTAGGCCATGTCGTGGGCGTCCACTGTGAGCCGACGGTTCAGTTCGTTCGAGAACGACTCGACAAAGCCATCGAGTGCCCGGGCCCAGCCAGAGCTGTACGTGTCGACATGGTGGTGTGGTTCGGGTGGGTGAGCTACCACCTCGTAGGTGACGTACTTCTTGTGCAGCAGCTTCTTGATGCCGAGTATGCTCGCAAGCACCAGGGCCAGCTTGGACACGAGCAGCGCTTTGCCGACGAGCAGTGCAATACCCTTCAGTACGAGTGCACCGATCAGTACCGCCTTCATGACGACGGCGGCCAGTATAGGCGCGTACTGCTTTAGGCGACCCCGGCCCTCCTCGAACAGGCGGCGCGTATCCAGCGAAACGCCCAGGTTCAGTTTGCCGCTCTCACCGGAAGCTACCACCACGTCGGTTGCCCTGGTTGCTCGCCACCGAAGGCTACGGCTGTGGATGAAGCGCCAGATTTTGTCCGCCACCATCACGCTCAGCTTGTGGTCGTCCGAGGTGGTCGCACGGCCCAGGACCGATATTTCCTCCGCGTCCGTGTCCGACAGCTGTTCGTCCGAGCTGGAAATGGCAAGAGAAAACCAACAGCCATTGTTAGTAGATTCTAATAGTATGACACAAAAAGTAGGAACTTCCACGCCAGTGGACACACAATGAGTCTACTACCATTGAAAGGCATAATGAAAGCCGTGTCAGAGCGAGAGGATATGCTGGACTCTGTCCACAAAACTTTTTGTGTTTGGTTCTACAGTGGAGGAACACTGTGCACGCTAGAAGCAACGGAAAGCTAGGCAAAAAGGTCAAGAGTGTGAGTGGTACGGAAAGTTTATTGGGTTTGGCAACAATTGAACCATTTTGTCATGTTTGTGAATCGTATTTGCTCCATTTCCTAAGGAACCTATTGTCATTCCCTCAGGATTCCTCCATTATACTAAATCAGATTGCATAAGTCAGCAACAGAAACGGAAACAGACAAAATTATTTTTTTGTGTAAATGTTTGATTTGTGACCTCTCAATATCATCAAGCCTTCGGGGATTATTGAAAGGTTCGATTGCCTTACGGGAAGAGATACATCTATTTAGTGGCAGGCAAACAAAACGTGGCATTTGATTTGACATACGAGCCTTAGAGCTTAAATTTTAACGCTGTCAATCATATACCATCGCATACATTCCGCTTTGTACGACACGACTAATGGCAATTTGATTTGATTAGATTTGATGAATGGTTTTTAGCCATTCCAGAGGTTTATTGGTAATTTCACCTACTCTTACCGGGTTTTCATTAGCTCAAAACTATCACCGAGATTAATGCTGGACTTTTTTAGCATCCGGTTCATGTAGGTGACCAGCTTCAACATCACACACGAGCTATTGTCCTTCTGCGTGCATTTGCCTCCGAGCCGACGGATGAAGCTGTCCTCGAGTGCCGCCTTGCTCAAAGTACCATGTTCGGGTTCCTGTTTAACGGCGAAACCAGAGGAATACAAGAACGAAATTAGAAACAGAGCACACGT
This sequence comes from Anopheles quadriannulatus, assembly GCA_000349065.1. NCBI lineage: Eukaryota > Metazoa > Arthropoda > Insecta > Diptera > Culicidae > Anopheles > Anopheles quadriannulatus. The sequence continues at coordinate 410,466 of KB667556.1, read as the reverse complement.
ACACTGCACCGTTCCGAAGCACTCACCAAATGGTTGACCACACCGCCACTATCAACGGCCGGATTAGAATCGATAAGCCCTACCAGCACACACACTACCACCAGCCTTACAATGTACGTCATTTTCCTATCAGCAATGCACTTGAGGCGTCTTATAAGGGGCACAGCAACTATGACACAGTTTCTACGCTTCACACGGTGACACGGTTCAGAAATGCACTTTTCACTCTCAAACACGATCGTACACAGGTTCACTCGATCCCGGGCAACTGCAGCACATCTTGAACTTGGCAAAGACGCAACAAAACTGTGTCCCATGGCGGAGATATCCCATTTATAAGCCCATCCGTTAATCGTCGATGAGGACACGGTAGCGTAAGGGTACGCGAATCTCCCACCGGCAGCCAGAAGAACAAGCTTGGCTCATATCTTTTTTTTTCCTTGGGATACCGGTTCCGTCGGCCATTTGTCCAGTGCAGCATCCACGCGAACAGGCCAACGTTAAATGGGGCCACACGAACGAAATGTGTAAGAAAGAGAGGAATGAAAGAGCATACAACCAATACACCCTTCCAGGGCAGAGCTTACAAAAGCTGGAAAATCTATACCAACAGCTAATGGCTGTTGCGGATGCTGATGAGAAGATTGAAAAACGCCAGGTCGTGCGACGCACACCTCGTGCGTAGTGAAATTGTTTTCCACTACACCTTTCCCAGCCTGCCCGAGACAGAGTTGATCTGGCTGAATCAAATGGGTGCGGGTCGGTAAAAATGCGTGCCAAACATCCTGCGCAACTCGCCCGATCGGATGCCATTTTTCCGTGATCAGGCACCACGAGCAGACTTGTTTAGAAAACTCATCTCTACTTTGAGGGGTGAAGAAAAGGGCAAAACCAAATCAGAGGCAATCCGTGGCGTGCTTTGGTTTTGTAAAAGGCCCAGCCCACCGGGCCGCAACCACTTTCCATCACATCCGGCCAATCCGGATTGGCGTGAGGCTGGGGCGCGAGCGTGGACATGCATGTGCTCTCGTTAGAGTACGATTTGATGCGATGCGATTAAATGTGCAAGCAGTCGTTTGCGGAGATTGCAGTTCTTGTCGTACGGGCAATGTCCTTACTTGGCACAATGCAACGGAAGATTTTAACACAGACACTCTCACACACAGCAGGTCCTACGTTTCTGAGCAAGTGCTGTGCATCTTTCCCTTTCGCAGCTAAGAATGGAAGTGAAAATAGCAGGAATGCCAGATGCGAGGCAGTATTTTCATGACGTTGTTTGGTATGGTATGGTAATAATAGAAAACGGGATTTTATATTAACATTGTGAGAACCAAACAAAAATCCAGCTTGCAAGGGCTAGCATAAAGAACAAGACAACTTTACCGCAGAACACCGAATGCGTGCTTATTCTCGGTATCTGGACATTGGTTTACCACGTAGAATTTAGTACTTTGTATTTGATTTCAGTACCATATCTAACTTCACATATCTTCATTTATATCTTCATTTCTTCGTTTATAGCATAGCTTACAAAAAGAATAATGCTATACTTTCGAAATAAAATTAACAGGTTTATTTAGTTCAATATCAATCATTAAAAAACATAACAAACCCGGATCGTCCCCGTTAGTTCGCTGAAGTAAATGTTTGAATTGGTATTATATCTATTACGACCAAAGTTCATGTATATCAATACACATAAATTTGTCAAAGAATTTTAAGTTAAAACTACATTGCAAATTGTTTCCACAAAGCATGATAATTTATAATATTTTATTATTGCAGGTTTCGTCTTACCTATTCCTATAATTCCACGGCCGCTTATCACCAAGGATCCAACAGCAATTAAACCACCATGAGGCATTTTTTTAGAAGCAAATGCATTAGAAGTGCTGTTCAGAACCTTTCAGTTTTGATTTTTTACTCACAGTTTGTTATATGAATTGTATAGAAAACATCACTTCGCTTTAAGCGAAATGTGAATGATAAATTACAGAATTTGTCTTTCACATCAACCTAAAAGTAAACCTGTGTATGTTAGCTGCTTTTTAAGTAAACTGCTAAAAGGATATCATTTGTTATTATGACTACAGTTTCCACACAGATCCTTACCAGAAAACATAAACAATATTTTTGTCCATGAATGTACCCTATTAAACATTTGTTGACTTTAATATCTTTTGTACATAATATGTAATTTGTGCTTTGTAATTTATTAGTCCAATTGTTGAAGTTCTTTTAATTATAAATTGAAAAATTCATGTATAGAACTAAACTAAAAGAAAACGTATTGTCTACCTTCAAACTGGAGTCTGACATACTGTACACCAAGTATGTAAAACCTTATTTAAATTTAAAAAAAATATCTAAGAATTGTATTCTTAATACATTGAGATTGGATGTTTCAATCTGTACGAAACTCATTACCCTGTGTTTCGTTTTTTGCAGTTTCACAGCTACACAGTGACATGTACTTGGGTCAAAAGAAAATTTTATTTAAAAAAAACCTTGCCATATTGTCGTAATCTATAGCATACCATCTCATGAACAGAATTGTTTTTCCTATATTCATTTCAATTCATGTTCAACCCTACAAAACACTTTTGTTCCAATAAACCATTCCTTTCTTAAGCCGTAATTATTTTATTGGACTCGTTTTCTTTAGAGTTTTTGCTATTTTACTAGCAAATTTAAACTATGGTCCGCAGATAAATGCAGTTATTTTATTGTGTATATAAATCAGTGTCAGAAATAATGTGCCATTTATCCTGGCTTCTTCTCTGCATTATCAAAGAAGTTATGTTCGTTTTTACGAAAATAATATTCACATCGTTTCTTTTTACAGCCAGTGCAAAGAAACAACTAAATAAGAACAGTGTAAAGTGTTCACACGACTGCATGACTCGCCGTTCCACTAGACATCAAGTGGAGTAAAACACCAGCAGTCAGTAAAATGATCGAGCCCAGAGCGTACTTTGTCCTGTTACAGTCTACGTGATACTCGAACGGTATGAATGATAAAAGCATTAAAAATACAAGACTAAAAAGGAAAAACTTAGCCAAGGGGTATACGTAGCCTAGTTCCTCGATGTGCCATCACCCAAGGGGCTGTATCGTTGTTTGTTTTTCTTTCCCGAATGCTGGTTACATTTTCTCGGATCGCCCACCGAGCCGAACCTTCGAAGCTTAACGACAACTTCGTCTTCCTTTATTTCAATCATCATAAGCATCATCATCATCTCGAGCGCTCGAAATGTTAGTTTGCGTCTAGAAGCGTTTCGAATATCGTGCGCTATTGCGTTGATAAAAGCAATGGGTCGAGTTTTTTTCTCTTTTTTTGTCAACATCGCGGGATGACAACGTCCGGGAGTGATTGTTTTCTTCGCGAAATACTCGTTATATCGTTAGGGTAGGATGGTGATAGAAGTAGCTTTCATTGATAAATCACGATTTTTATGCTTCGTTGTGCCACTTTTTCATTTGATCGTCCATTCGGTTGACATTCTTGCGTGAGACGGTACGCACATCGTCCCTGTAAACGACATCTTGTACAACGTGCGTGACCACGAATTGAGGTTGCCCTTGAGGTAGGCTACGCGATCCAGTAACGCAGACGAAGGGAGCGATGTAGATGAAGTTTGTTTTCCCTCGTAGTAACCGGTTTGATGTAGCTTCCACTTTCGTCGGAGCGTATGATCGTTTCCGTCGGCAAAACAATGCAAAACGGATGGTCAGCTGTACGGGAGCATTGATCTCGCTAAATCGCTGTGAGCTTTGACCAATAATCAAAACAAAGCAATGCATTGCTTCAAACCAATTAAAGGTTTCGAATTGAAATCAAATTGATTGATGGGAAAAGTCCAAGCTAAACTAACTAGCGTATTCCTCGGTAGTCTACGAAACAAAGAAGAAAAAAGCGAAATGGAAGCCCCGAAAGCGTCTGATGGATCGATGATGGTGCCATCCGTTGTCAGGTTACGAACAGTATAGCTAAGAGCCTGCTACCGGCCGATAGAACAAGGATGAATAGCACTGAGAAATATGATGAAGCCGAAGATGGATGTGGTGGATACGAATACGGTCACGACAGTGAAGAAGTAGCAGAGAGGACAAGCTGTTTGATCTGTTGGAGGATTTTCCGTCTGGAGCACTCCGTTCCGTGGGGGGGAAGGGGGGCATCGTAATGGGAATACGAAATAAATCTTACCCAAATGGGATTATCCAGCGGGCATGGTGCTTTTTTCGTTGGCATCGCCTACGATTCCGTTTGATCGTTGTCATTTACACGCGGAATCGATTTCAGGCGGAAAGTAAAACACTTTCAGCACGATACCGGCTAGCTTGTTTGGTCATAAATTTGTAATCGAAATGATACGGATATACGGGTCGAGCGAAGGTCGTCTAAGGATAACATCAGAAAAAGATCTCGTTCTGGTTAGGATTGTTTGGGTTGAAGGTGAAGGCTTAATTGCTATTTAGTGTAATTGAAATGGGGATGAGACGTATTCAAACCCGGTGCCTTATATCTGATTGAACGGAAATGTTACCTTACCTTTGGAGTATCTTTCCTCTGAGTCATTTCAATACTATTAAGAGACCGAATTCTTTGAAGCAAAGGTTCTATGAAATATGGTTACATTATTTCTGTGTCGAGTTTAACCATCTTTTTTGTGACGAATTTTTTATCGCATCTATCAATTGCTGGAATTCAAATCAAAATAATAAAGGTTCGCGGGAAATGCTGCTCTAGAATTTCCAATGAAGATTAAGTGATTACAATCAATTTCTTTTAGGTATCTCAAACGTGTTTGAAGGGGAATCTTCCTTAAATGTTTTCAGTTTCATATAATTTTCAATGCAATTATTATTTGGAAAACTCATGATTAATTCAGACATAAACACATATTTCATTTAATAAATACTTGCAGTAGAACTGAATCATGAGATTGATGCACCTTATATTCTTAATAGCTAAAATGCTTGGTTGTAAAGGTAATGGTAATGGATCATGGTAACAAAAAGGGAATTCGCAAAATTCTTGTTCGCAAAGGTTACGTTGTAGCAACTATCAGAGGATTTTAGCCGCATCGCCGCACTAAAATAGCCGACAATGCAGGATTTGTGGCAACAGGTATTTTTACAGGCGAAATTGCGAATACAAGGGTACCAGGGTTTTAATCGATTCGGGATCCGATATTACGATCATAAATCGACCCTTGCGAAAAAGCTCAGGAGATCCGATATTAAATGTATGATAAATACTTTTAAAGGGACCCTTCACGATTATAGTCAGTTTTTTGTATGGAGTTTGACAGTTGGAGGCTGAAATCATGTAATCTTTCCATATAAAACCACACAAAAAACTAGCCTGCAATTTTCAGACTAGATTATTCTAGCCTCAAAGCTAGAATTAAATTCGAGTACCTGCTCGAAAACACGGTATTGTTTACATTTACCCCAAGGTGCATTAATGAGAACAGGTGGTGGAATCTAGAATCAAAGTTTATGTAGTCCAGGTGGTCTCATAGCATGTTTTTTTAAACTAAATTTGAATATCACTTTTTGACAGGATGGGTGAAATTTTTTGTTCAAACAAGCTTTCTGGAGGCTTGACGAATACTCAAAACACTCTTACAATCTTCATTCAGAACCAGAAGCGATAAAAATCGGTCTTCTATATTCATACACCTTGTGATAAGCCCACCTGTATATTAAACCGACTTAGAAAGCTGCTCGAAAAATGCTATACAATGCAAACAGCTGACAGGCTGAAATTTCAGCCTAAGAACTTACTACGGAAAGGGCCTCAAAGACAGTATCTGCATGTACCTTGTATCCTCTACCTTTAACAACATGGCGCGTGACTACAGTGGCGGATCTAACGGTAGGCGGACTAGGCGGTCGCCTGGGGCCCCGCCGATTTAGGGGCCTCGTAGATCGCCATTTTATAGTATGCCGTATGGACAGAGTACTAGCGACAAGGGCCCCTGAAGGATGGACGCTGGGGCCCCGAGGCTGGGGAATCAATTTTACTCTCCCCCTCCCCCCTCCTCGTCAGCAAAAATCCTGTGACTGATGATCGTAGGGCCCCCGACGGCTTTTCAAGTTTACTGTTCAATCTCCCAACATCCAGTTTAGTGCCGCTACCACCCCCCGAACACCATTTACCATTTACAGGGGGCCTCAACTTGTCTTACCGCCTAGGACCTCCGATACCCTTAATCCGCCACTGCGTGGCTATCAAGTCGAAAGTTTATATACCGACTTTAAAGCAGCTTTTGACTCCATCTGCTTAGCTAGTTTTCTTTCAAAACTAGATAAAATCGAAACCGATCCTCTTATATTTGGGCTTAAGTCATACCTTTACTGTATATCATAAAGTAAGGTCAGAGTTAAAAATAGTTTTTCCGATCCTTTTATCGCCTTATCTCGAGTATCCCAAGGCGGCGTACTTAATTCCCTAATTTTCCTAACTATTTATCAACGATTGTGTAAATTTTCTTCCCCCTGATGGTTGTCTGATTTACGCTGACGACATCAATATTTTCCTACCAGTGTCTTTGTCATCTGATTGTGTGCCTCTACAGGATTATTCTTATTCTGTCTCCTGATAAATGTTGTGTTATTTCATATGGTCGCTCGTCCAATAAGATTGAGCATGATAACATTCTTTGTGGCACTAAACTCAATAGAGTTACCGTCACAAAAGATCTGGGAGTATGGATTGATGAGAAACTCTCGTTTCAAGAACATATTGAAAACACTCCTAATAGGAGTAATAAAATTATTTTCTCATTATTCAAAGGTTCTCTGAAATTTCTGACCCTATCTGTTGAAAGTCCTTGTACTGCAGTTGGGTCCGCCCAGTACTGGAGAATGCGTCGATAGTTTAGTGGCCTGCCATCTTAACACTGATCGATAGGATCGAGCGAATTCAGTGAAAAATCACTCGAGCCGCTATTCGTCGTTTTCTTCGACGATCTGATCGAATTTCTTCGTATCCTATCCGATGGCGCTCGCTCAGTATCTAGTCGTAAAGAACGCGCAACTCAAACAATCCGTCATATTTTATTGCCTGCCTCCTTTCCAATGTTCTTGCTCTCGTATAATCGATTCCTATCTATGAACCCTCATGTCGCCTTCGCGACGAATCCTCGCTCCTTATTCCTTCCCAGCAATCTCGTCATGGGCAAAATGACCCTTTCTTGCGCACTCTTTTGGCATTCAACGACTCGTATCACCTATTCGATTACAGCATCTCTAATTCCGCTGCTGTCTTCGTGATTCCTCATCCCATATTTTTCCCTAGTTTATAAGAAAACATTTTTATAACCCTAGAGGCCAACAAATTATTATTTAATAAATAAATAAATACACCTGTAGCTTCACTTCACGGCTTCAAATGCGTAAAATTAAGAATCAAAGTCTCCCAGCGCTTTTAATGGATGGGACGGAACAACCTCCGTTGCTTGTAAAAATGAAAAAAAATAATACGATCTTTACTCAAAGAGGCTGAAAGTTTTTTTTTTTTCTTTGGCTCAACAACCGAGGATAGTCAGTCCTACGTATGGCGGCGCGGTCTATTTGGGGATTGAACCCATGACGGGCATGTTGTTAAGTCGGCTGAAAGTTTAAGATGGAATAAATACGATCAAAAAAGCTGAAAATAGAAAAAAATCAAAGCAATATGAAAAACAAAACGCAAAAGATGTAGCAAGAAACAACAATTAGTGTGATACTTTGAAACGAACATGCAAGAGATAAGTCTTTCTTTAGTTGTAAATAGCAATTCACTCACTCACGAATTGATTACTTTATTTTACACGTCATAAATATTTACACTAGCATGGCATTAACACGCAAGAATGAACACGATGTGATGCACGATACAAAATATGACAACTTCCTCGACCGCCTGCGTTTAGCTCTCAGCCTTAACGTCCTTGCCGCTGCTACGATACTGCTCCGAGTAGCCTTGGTAGGCGAGATCATCTCCAAACTTAACATTGCCGCCTTGCAGATCGGCCCGTCCCGAGTCCCGATAGTAGTTACCGTACGGCGAGGCATACCCACCGACATCTGGCCGAGAGTAGTGATTCTGCCCGGCGTACTCCTTAAACGGACTGTAGCCGATCGAACCAAGGCCCTGTGGCGAATACTGCGGCTGATAGCCACCGAAGAAGATGTCATTCGTGCAGCAGCTCTGGTTTGGTTTGAACAGCTTCAGATACCCAATCACACCCGGCACGACGATGGCCAGAAAGCCGAGCAACTTTTTAAAGCTAGCCAGTCCCAGCACGAGAGGCAGGAACAACAGCAGCTTCAGCTTGAACACCTTCAGTATCAGCAGCAGTGGAATGAAGATCTTCTTTAGCCGATGCCGAGTAAACAGCGGCGCTTTCTTGTCCTCTATCACGTCAATCTCGTCCGAAATTTCGTCGATGAAGCGCGCAGAGTACCGTCCTTCCTCCGTGATGTCATCGGGGATGTGGAATTCTAGCGCCGTCGACTTGACAAAACGCTCCAGCCGCCTAAGGGCGTACTTGTACAACAGCTCCCACTCGGAGTCAGAGTGTCTCGATTCGCCCACAAACTCGTAGCCTTCCTGTGCCAGTGACCGGAGCTGTGTTTCTGGTAGCCGAACAAGCCTAGCTTCGCTGGTAAGTCTGTGGAAGGAAAATAATCATTTTTTTGGTTATCTCGTTTAAAAAATGCTGGAGCATAACATCAAACACTTACTGGTACTGATCCTTGTCGAAGAATTCGCCGAACGTCTGAAGGGCCTGGGACTTGAAGCATTCGGCCAGCTCTCCGTTCAAGCACTGCGCGTTCGTGCGTGCCAGATAGGGATCCACATTGCCACCGGTTCCAAGCCCGATAAAGTCAAACAGGTTCTTGCCCTGTCTCCGCTCCTCGCCGACTGCAGGCGGTTGTTGCGGAGGAAGCTGTGGTCCACCGTTGCTCGTGCCAGACGTTTGATCAGGTAGTTTGATGCCCTCTGGCAGGCCCGGAGTCACACAGCACGATAGCAGTAGAACTGCCAGCACACTGATGACCGGCCCTGACCATGTTCCTCCCCAATTTGACCGTTTCACGCGTACGTGCATCTCTGCAAAGGATACCAAAGAAAATAGGACTAAGTACGCAATCCGATAGATTGTTTGTGGGTCGCGCCAGTTTCCAGCCGGTGTGTGGACCGACCAGCTAGTAATGGTCCACGATGTGGCCCAACTCTCTCCTGCACTCTCAGCCGGGCTCAGTCACACCCGCGACTGATGGCCCCACCAGCAAACAACCGTGCTTGCGCGTATGCTCCGTGTGCTTTTCTCGCTCCTCAAATTGCTTTCTCAGCCTCAGCTCGTTACTGATGTGCAACAAATCGGCAACAATATGCCGACCTTCCTTCCCACTATCTTACGCTCCGATAAACTCATCATCCCAACCAACGCACGTCATCAGGCGTGACGCTGACCAGCAATGCCAACACGTCAGCCGGCGAAGATGAACCACTGCATGCCCGCTGCGCGCCTACATGCAGCAATCGGTACTGGGACAAGAAATACCCTTCGATCGATCGATCGGTCGGTCTCGATCGGGGTAACCCACTGGGCGAGCGCACGCGCGCTACCGCGCTAGTGGAAAACTGCTGCGGGCTGGCCGCAACCCAAAAACGGGCGGTACACATGCGATCGGCAAGCGCGAAAAGCGGAACGTTTGCAGGAAAAACTCGTCTCACGAGACTCGCACAACGAACGGAATCGGTGCAATGCGCTCCGGAGAAGCACGATGATGTATGAGAAAGCCGACCGCTCGCTGGAATTCGATTTTCTCTCGAGTGATCTCGATCTCCGCAAAGAAAGGGGGGTGGAAAGTGGTCAGACCAGTGGACATATTTAGTGCACAAGCAGTGTGAGCGCGAGAGTGTATGTGTAATCGTGCAATAACACGAAACAAGTGTCAGTGTGCGTTGTGCAATGTGTAGTCCATAATAACGCTCAAAATTGTACGAATGTATCATGCATGTGGGACTAATGATTCAAGCGAAAAAAACCCATCCCAACAGCCCAAAGATGTGTTCATTTACTGGGCCAAGTGTGCGTGTAAACCATCGGAATCGAACACGCAGATTATGTTCAGCTGTTGGCTGTTTTTTTCGCTTGAAACTATGTTTTCTTTTCGCCGGAATGGCTCCAAGAGTGTGCGCAGCTTTTCTTGAATTACTGTAGGGTTGAGCAATACGAGTCATCTGTTTTCGTAAAGCTTGCTTGCATTTCCCTGGAGGGAGCCACAGTGAAAACAGCGTATTTTTCATTCGCACACCGTTTCCTAGAAGTAGCAGACGCGTCAGTAAATGTCATGGCTCGGACATCCTACACAACTGTTACATTTGCTGGGCGAAGATTTTCGAGAAAATGCATCGAAACAGAGCCATAATTGGGAACCAAGTCTGATCGCTACATGCCAAAACGGCACAGTCTTTGGGGTATTCGATAATGGATGGCTGCTTCTTTCGACGAGCTGATTTTCAGTCACATGACACATTGTACATCCGCCATGCCATGGGATGTGTTTGCCGTTGTTTTGTTTGCCCCAGATGAAAGTTCAGCAAATGGCGCGTGGGATAACCCTCAATTCTTACAATCAAACTGGTATTACAGCTGAACGACTAACGGAAAACATTATTATGGGTGTCACGAGATAATTAACTTTTTTGTTCCTTTTATTACAGAATCTACAATAGATAGCGGTTCCAACATTATGTTTTTATGATATTGCTTTGGCAGAGGAAAAAAACCTGCTGTTCGAAACCAACTTTTTCCAATTTTCTGCCACGAAGCTCAACACAAATATGAATGTCTGACATAGAGGCATTCGGTAGAGAGGAGCTTTCCCTGCGGGCTTTAGCCGTTCCAAATGTAGGCAGCAGTTGATTATGTTTGCTCAAACAACCCTTTTCGTTAAGCATAACAAAAACACACTCATAACGAAAGCATCACGAAAGCGAAAAAACTTCTTCCGCCTGGAGGAGATTGACTTCATAATTCTACATACCGTTTCATCCTGTTATGTTACGCACAATGCTAGAATTGAAATTGTTGAAGTAACTTGAAATGAAATGGAAAATAGCCCCCATACAGCGAACAATGCCCCCCCCCCCCTTCCCACTAGTTTGACACTACCGATCAATCACGATTCACTTTCACTCAGCCAGTCACCCAGTCGCACAGCCAAACTGGTAGAACTTTCCGTTTCTAGAAGCTACGAAATTATCCTTTTCCTCGAGTGTCGCTTCAGTCTGTCACCCTGCGGTGCACGTGGCGCACGGCCAAACTCGCTCGACGTCAAAACATCCTCCCACTCGTGGCATCCGACAAGCTCCCCGACACCCCAGCACAAGTAAATACACTCACGTGTCACGTACGGCAATGGGCCCGAAAGTTGGCTGCACTTTCACTTGCTCACTTTCCAAATTGTCATCCGTATTGCGGCCTTTTTATTCACTGCGCAACACCGGTGCCGTCGGTCGATGCCAGACCGGGTGATACCAGTACCAGAACACTGCCAAGAGTTTGCCGATGCCGAGGCTGTGCAAGAATGGCACTGTGGTTGACCGCCGTTCGTCATTCAGCATGCCCACACGCTAGAGTTTAGGCGGCCTCATCCCGCACGGTGGCGCTTTATCGCTTGAACTAGCCGCGACCTCTCCAGCGGCTCTCGCGTGTGTCTGAACCGACGCACTAAGACCCTACGAATGGGTGCGCCAAAAGCCCGCCCGGGTCGTTCGGCCCGTTCGGTCGTTTATACAAACCATCAAGAGAGACAAGAAAGCAGCGGCCCCCTTGTCGATTGGAAAGAGAGTCTCTGCGGCAGTGTGCAGCGCGCCACCAAAGGAGAAAGGAGAAATGATGCCGAGCTGTGTAGTCGCTCCCAGCAACCCACGCTATGCCCACCCGGCCGGCCCGTGAAACGAATTTTCGCGAGTGATTCGTGTGGAAAATCGAACCCAAAACCCGCTCCACCCCATCTCTACTTTACAAATCAGTGGAACAAGCTAATTGCATTAAGGTTTCATTGTTTCATGATCGGAAACACGGTGGAAATGCAAACAAATAAACCCCTGCGAGTGCGGATCCGTCCGCGAACCGGCTGCAATCTTCTCTTTTGCAGGTCCGTTGCATTCGCTACTCTCCGCTCATGTGTATGAGTAGTTCGCGGGTAGGGGTTGAAATAGCATCAAACCGGTTTTGGAGCCGTAATTCCATAACGGCAAGAATCGCAAATGGTGTGGTATGTGAGTAGGGGCCGGTAAGGCGGCACACTGTATTGACGGTAAACACACTCTTCCGTCCTAGCATATGGCTTGATGTTGCGAATGGAAATGAAAACGAGCGTAATTTTTCCCATCCATTCTTATGCGATTCTATTAACAGTGAAAGCATAAACCATGTAATGTAACACTGTTTGGATGCTTTGTTCTTTGTTCTGCATTTTAAGAATATTTTTTTATACTCATACATTTAATTCCATTGATTCATTAACATGCTCTTTAAACACGAAATGAAACAAGATTAAGCGCACGTTATTAAATTAAAAATTATCATGAAAGGAACGCAGAACATTGTGGTCGTATTATTGTTGGTGCATTATCACACAACACGTATTCTGCGGTAAGATTCAAGTATGTATCAAGTGTAATCAGTGCAATTGTAAAGCACATTTCATTACATTATTTATTTGGTTTTATGCATTTTATTGGTTCTCGCTGTTACGAAACTCACTGGTAATTTTTTACTCCTTTTCAATTCACTCATAACGTGTCAATAACACATGTCCTTCGAAACAGATTCTGTACATCCGTCTGAATTTGATTATTATTAATTAGTTAACATTTAATGTTTTTCTTATACTTAAACTCTTTTCTCTATCTTAGATCAGGCAATATTTCCACTCTGCTGTGAATGCTTTTTTAATGCAACCGCTAGTCAGATATGATCAACATTTCTTCTAAATTATCAAAATTTAACAAAAAGTATATGGAAAAATCTTGGTGCGCAATTCAGTTACAATAGAATAGAAGGACCAAGTTCCCATTCAATTTTATCCAAATCTACACGCAGCCAAATGTTAGCAATAATGTCATTCCAGACGCTACATTGTAGCACGTGGCGCCCTCAGCTGTCCCCATCCGGCTACGTTGTTTGGCCAGTGCGATGGCATCACACGCACTCGAAGGTCAAACACCTCGCTACGATTACGTGAGTGGCGCACGACTACATGTCGTGGTCGTGGTGGACTCGGTGCCTGTCCGGCCGATTTGTCCTATTTATTAGGCCCGTTTTGCCACTCACTCTTCGTCCGCTTTCCCGGAAAGGAAAGGCCACTGTTTGTCGGTCATGTTGCAAAGCTGAGTGGAATTTTGATGATCGTCGGAACGATCTATCATTGTTTGCTTGATGTTTTAACCACCGTCCTATCCTGAATGCTCTGGAGGTCAGCGAAGTTTCTGTGGGAGAGTTGGTGGATTTTTTTTCCTGTCCATGTCCATCCTATCTTTTACTCTTGCCCTCTATCAGTTTAACAGCGAGAAATAAAACCATCATCCACAGGAATGAAGGTTTATTGCTAGGGCAAATAAAAAAGAAAATAAACCCAACACCACCCTAGCAAGAGCAACAGTTGAATGGTCTTTCGCTGGTGGTTCATTCTTTACAAAATAAAAATAGCAGAATGCTTGAACAAACAAGCAAAACAAAAAACAATCTAAACTCCAATCCAATGCGCATTGCCCCCCGGCAAGCAGGCGAGCAATTTCCTAGAAGCTTTAAGGTTTCAGCCCGAACAAACAACATGCGTCGTGAGCTGTGATAAATTTAAGCTACATAAATAACGCCGGTAGCCCCGACGCTGGCGTCCATTACGCGTGTCACCCACGCGGTGAGCAAAAGTTTTCCCGATATTGGAAACCGGGTCAGTACACGCCAAACACACCGAACGAGGTTTCGATGGTGGCAGTAAAAAGGATGGTCTCTCCTCATACCCGGTTGCACCCAGGATGGATGAAATTAATTATCCCGAGACCGAAACGAACGAACGCAATCCGCTAGGTTCATTATGAACCTGACCCGGGACTGCCTGTTACGAGCCCCCCGAGATCTTTCCACGGGGAATGAAAGACGGTATGGCGGAGGCGCGTTTCAAAAATGACATCGGAAAACGGTGCGAAATCTTCCCCCAAAAAAACCTTTCACAGCTACCCTGCGCTGCTCGTTTGCCAGCAGCAGCAGCAGCAACACCGGCGAGAAAAAGGTCACGTTTGTGCTATCAATCTTTCACTGGGTCGCGAATGGTGATAGCGGGTCGGCGGGTGGATCGGTAGCTATTGTATCGTTCATTTCACCAGACACGGCGAGGGCGTTCTGTTTTTTTTTTCACCGTCTTCCTTGCTTGCTGGGGGCTGCGTGCTCATTTTCTTCCTTTGGCCTGCGTTGTCTGTTATTATATCGGTTCCCTTTTCTGTCGGTGCTGCCGTTTGCTCCTTAACTTTCGTGCTTTTCATTTCAACGCCGGATGTGTGAGTGCCGAACATCGTATGGAAGCTTTCTTCACTCGCCTCATGGCGGCTATCGTACTAGCAGCTGTTCCTTATTTTTGTTTGTTTTTGCATTATGGCATTAGGGGAAAGAAAGGATCAGTTACAGTTGACAAAAAGTTTTCGATTTGCACTGGGGAGAAACCGCTCACACACGTACACTCGCACACACAAAAACTCGCATACACAAAGAGGCTTTTTTACACACTCTTATCCCTTTTCAAGGGCCCACGCACTATTGTGAAAGATCGAGAGAATCCACTGCACAGCCCATTTTGCACACATTATTTAACGTTTTCGTTGAAAATCATTCCAACGTCTTGAGGCAGCAACAACGTCCAGGCCCAGGTGGGACGAAATGAAATACTCACCCTGTGCCTTTCCTATGGCTAAAGGTTGACTAAAGCTCACCGCGAGCTAGTTCGGCCGACTGTGCGAACAAGAGCGAAAGTGAAACTGAATGGTCGAAAGTTCACTCCATTCGGTTTTATACGACCGTAGACTATGCTGCCGACTGCTTTCTGGCCGTCAATGAACGTACTCGGGTTGGCTGCAGATGCGGCGCTGTTGCATACGGTACCACGAGGCCTGGTGGGAGGTGCACCCGGTACTGTGACGCTGGGTGGCCACGGCTTGCTTTGCTTTGTCGGGATGAGGCCGTGCCGCGTATGTGTCGCGTCATATAGGTCACTGGGTCCGGTAGGAGGGAGATGTAAATAGTTTACACATTCAGACCCAGTCTCACATGACTCATCCACTCGGACAGCGTGAGTTGTGGGTGTCGCTGGAGCTGGTAGATTTGTCCAAGGTAAACACTTTCCTATTTCTAATTCGCATTCTAAGGATACATCGGGAAGGCCCATTGATACGACCAAGCAAGTATCGTGTTTTTATGATTTTGCTTGTCCAACCAATATCACACACATTACTCTGATTTTCGTATGCAAACCTATTTAAGGAGCGTACATTTGTGCTGTACCGTGGGCGAAATGATACTGTGTCAATATTTGAAGCAGAAAGCCAATACGGTTCGGAACGATAGCCATGCTTTTTCAATCAACATTCGGCGAAAACAACACTCCCTTACATGCGCACGTACGCAATCAATTTCTGGCTCTGGGAGTGGTCGTGGGCCAATGTATTCGACAAGTTGATAACAAATTCTATACTTCATTCGTCTCTTCATGAATAATAAATTCGCTTCAAGCGCAAAGAGGGATGGAGAACCTGGCTTGTGAGACGGGTGCTAAACTTTTGACCCCGCTGTGATTGAGCTGCCGGGCCAGGACTTCCAGCTGGTTGCGGTTGGTGTGCTGCCTGTTATTTCATTGTTGCCGTTTTCCATCGCGCCCACATCTGTTCGTGTTTCCCGGGCACGAGCTTCAATCCGTTCGCGGTTCGTTACGGACGACACCAGCCTGTATCGCATCAACATCCTCCACCACCAACCACGACACGGTTGCATAACATTGTGGGGCTTACCCGACATACTCAGCATCCAGGGACAGTACCCACAATCCAATGTCGTCAGTACGATTTCAGTACGAGTTCAGCCGCTTGCCGTCTTGTACACACCTTTCTCCGTTCAAGTTTCCTCTTGCCGACAAGAAATCTGGCTGGGATGAAGAAGGAGCCACAAGAAATATAATGTACAGTGCCAACCGAGCTTACACCAAACCGGCACGTCACGGCTCGGCGACCCACTCCTCTCACTACTGCCGTCCAGTCAACAGCCAACCGATTATGCAATACCGGCAAATTCAAACAAAACATACTCAACCGAACGACCATCGCAAAACGGCGGTGGAACGTGTGAATCATTTTAACGCACGGCTGATGCGAACAGAGCACTGGGTCAGTGGGTGAGCAAAGGGAACGTTACCCTACTGTGTCCGGGTTTTCCCGCAGAGAGCGCAACGATCGATCGCAAGAATCATGGCAGTACGGTCGATAACCTTCGCGTTGCAAGATCCGGCTGTTTCTTGCGCAAAGAGTGGGTAAGTCCGCTTGGCATGACGAGCCCTTGCTTCTTGCGTCGCGTGGCCCCTTGAAAGAGAGCACTTTGGATGGTAAGATTTATTGCATCACAACAGTGCAGCGCCAGCGAGTGGCTGTTCGTATTGCTTCGATGTAAGTCGCCTAAAAGTATGCAATGTATGGAAATCGCATGCAGCTGCGATGTTGCTTCCAACTTTGAAGTGTTTCATTTTTGTTAATATAATTTAATTATACCCATGTTTACTATGTGGGTTGGTTGTACGCGTTTTTGTAAGATTGTAGAACTCCAGATTGAGGATTTTATAATTGTAACAGTTTGTTCTTTCTGATGATAACAACCACTGCAATCAACTCAGCAAAAACGGTTTGGAATGATTCCCAGAAACCGCTCTTTGAAAAGCAACCCTTTTCATCAACGCACCAACGTAATTTGCGATGTCTCTTGTTAAAATAAACATCAACTCAAGCATAACCTGTTTAAAGTTTATCTGATTCTGCATCAGCCAAGCAGAGCTGATGTTAAGTAATTCGTTTTATGTTATACAGTGTTGCAGTATCAGTTGTTCGAGGCTGCCGGTAACCAGTAAACATCTTTTGCTGGTGTAAAAGAGTATTTACTCCTACTTTACCAGTGGCTAGATGAAGTAAAGTAAAACTAAGTAAACTAATATGTAGTTAGAGGATAGGCAAAAAAAATATTAAAAAAAACAATACAAACAAGAAATTATGGCAACAGTGGTGCTTTTATTTCAATTAAAACAAGCAAGTAAAGTATGTAAAGAAGTGCTCCAGAGTCGGTCGTATCCCCAACAACCAAATAAAACAAACGGTGTGGCACTCTATAGAGGAGCTCTAGAAAAAAACCTATCGAACTAGTGAAACATTTTCTAGAGTACCTCCATAGAGTTCCAAATTTCGGTGCGAGCTTCAAAATAAATGTCATAACTTGTACAAAACAATGAAATTTATTCCATTTCTGCTAATATTATAGATCGACCACTTGCTCAAGAAGACAATACAGGATTTTCCAAGTCAGTGTCGAATATAAACGTTGATATTCACCGCGTGCAATCCACATCAATCGGATTTTAATTTACATAATCATAATTTTTAATTTCATCACCATGATTTTCAATACGTCTCAAGCTGGATTGAGTATAAAAGTTTTTTGTTATGTGTTGAAAATCATGTGCTGAAATTGAAATTTCATTTTGAAGCAAATACACCATTTGACAGCTGTTGGAACACATCTTGGAAGCGGTGAAAAACTATGTGCACATTCGAAAGTGGCTTGGAAAACCCTGTAATGACACTAATTATGATCAATCATAATGACAAAGGAATAGAGAACTACTAATATCTTCCTACATATTAGTACTATGAAGACATTTTCCAAGTTTTAGAAGTATTTATGCTCTTTATACCAGAACGATAGCGGTCCAGAAACCATATATGTCTCTTTTCATGCAAATAATATGGAAAAGAGACTCGAGAACGGCATCCAAGTTTCTCGTATAACCAGTTAGTTACTGGAATGGATTAAACTCGTTATGCGGGGTTCCCTTGTACATAATTCAATTGAAGGCGACCGTTGTGCAATCGAAGACGACAATTTTGTTATTTAATTGGACAGAGCTTCTTACACCATCTGAAGTGTGCTCAAGTGGTAGAAAGCGGTATCTATTCAAAACAAATATTGTTATATTCAAAAATATACCCCAGGACTTAGTATATATTCTGAAATATAATCCAAATATTTGGAATTGGCAGGGGCAAAACCCATGCACATGATTTGGCAACAATTGATCGATAATAATTGAGATTTTTTCTATTCAATCCTCTAACCTTGCTTATCTTTATCCTGAAATATGTATTAAGAAGAAACTTTATAATGCTAAGGTTTTGAAAAATGTTCCTACAGCAAATTGACACATCAATTTGTTCCTGAAGTGAGAAAACAAAAGGCTAATAACAATTTCCTGCGTTCCTACAACCAAGTTTTATACGACTTGTTGCTTTAGAAACCCACTGCTCTAACCTGGATCGAATCCTGAAACATGTGCAAAACGGTTGTGCAAAAATATTCAATCAACACTAAATTTGTAGCATATTGCATACAGTGATTTTGAGATAGAGCTTAAACAATCTTAACAATCTCTAACAGCTATAAAATGCAACAATACAAACATTTAAAATAGGATCGCTGCAATTCAATTCCAAGCTATCACTGCTGAATCCCATATCTACGGGTTCCAGTTACTTTATTCCTCATCCACATTCGAATAAAAGTAATTAAACGTGTTCGTGCGATATTGTTGGAAAATCACACCATTCTTTAATTTAATTAAATTTGTTAAAGCAACTTCCTCATTATTTTAAGCAGATGCAAGTTAGCTAGAAAACTCCAGTACACTGCAAACATACAATTTACACTATGGTTTTGTGGTACACCGATAAAAATAAATATTCATACTCTCGCACTAACAGTACAGACATACAGTGCTGGTGATTCGTTAGCACTCATTGCTTTTTTTATTTACATAGGAAAAATAGCAGAAGAATGAAGGAATCGTTAATAAAAGTACACATCATTATTGTCCGGAAGCTGATGACAGCAGGATGAAAACGTGGCGCGCAATGTCCCAGTCGGTTTCATCGTCCCAACACCATAGTCACCTTCCCTCATGACGTTGCCTAGGAAATGAATGTAATCGAAGCGAAATGAAAAACGGAAGCTTCTTCTCATACGAGTCACTTTATTGTTCTCTGCTGCTTGGCGGTCTGACACCGCACCATATTTGCAGCTTACTCCCTTATTCTACATTGTAACCACACCCAAACCCAAATGTTGAGTGCTTTTGCTTGCACGGGCCTAGCTTCTACCATACGTTTTGTCTCTGTCACTTTGTTTGGACGACTATATTTTACATTTCTTCCCACGTCAGGCATCAGGCTTGAAGCGTTCCATAGGACAGTTCACTGACGTCCGGGCTTATGTTATTTTACTTTGATTTCCCTTTCTGCAGCCGGTGGATCCACATCGTTTGGTGACATTTTCGTCACAGTAAGACAAGAAGGGCATCCTGGAGTATACGAATGTTTTATCTATTGTGCTTTTAATTATAATGCCGCGATTCGCATTTATCTTGTCGTATCTTCTTTCTCACTCCTGTCTCCTGTCTGGTGGCTTTAATTCTACTGAATGTACACCAACACATATGCCGTGTGCATTGCATTATAGTTTTCTACGTGGACAGAAAATTTCAAAGACTCCTCAAGAGCGGTAAATAAATAAATAAATAAATAAATAAATAAATAAATAAATAAGTCAATAAATAAAGATATCTATAAAAAATAAATAAATAAATAAATAGATCGAAAAGATTTTCAAATAGACAAGAAGTAAGTGTAGTGGAGTATCGTTCGTGCCGATCACCAACCGGGGAACGGTGAAACAAACTAGGAATCAAGAGCCACAATAAACCTACATCATCTGCATCTAGCTACACTTGCAACAGCTGCAATGATGCTACAACGCGTTTGTGTAGCTACTTTACCACATTAACTGCGTTTAAATCAAATCAAGAGCTCAATACGGTTTCTTCATAGCTGGCTCACAGTTTGGATGGCGCACGTGGGTTGAAATCTTTCCATCGCTCTCAATTGCGCGCATCTCACAGTTTGCGGGCGTGCACGAGTTTATTGATGTCGTTAAACGTGGTAACCATGGCTGGATTCGATAGGTCCTTGTAGCCGGTACAGTCCTTGTAGTGTGCATCACAATCCACCCCATCCTGGCCGTCCTTGGCCGCTCGCATATACTTGAAGAACCGCAGTATGTCTGGATTATCGTTGGTAGGCTTTCGAAGCTCATCCAGCTCCCTAACAAGGCAAGATTATTTGGTTTAGTATTAGTCGAAGAATAGTCAAAGAGATAATTTTCCATCAGCAGCTTCATACCTGCTCAGTTGGGCCGAGATGAGATTGCTGTACGGTGCATATTTGGCCGGATTAGCGTACATTAAGCAGACGAGCCGCTGCCGGCACTGTTCCTCCTTGTTTGACAAGCCCATCTGGGCAAAGATGGCGTCCAGCCGCGACAATAGCGGACTGTAGAACGGGTCGTAGTTCGTGAGCAGCAAACTACTGCTTGGAATATCATGGAATATTTTGAAGTCGTTCTTGGCCGACTGCTGCTTCCGCCGGTTCGCCGCCTGGACCATAGATGGTCCAACGTACGTTACCCGTCCACCACCATATCCCAGCCGGGACAGAGCGTTCGCTGCGTTGGTGTGCGCACCCATCGAAGCAGGATCGTACACGTATGAGTTGTAGCTGGTCCCGGATGTGTGAGTGTCTAGTATTGGAGAAAGAGCGTGTTAATATCCGTTGTAAATAACTTTACATGAACGTTTTGTTGAGTTGATTGAAAACCATCTAGGGTGTATATGCAAAATGATGAGAAATGATGCTGAGAAATTAGCTTTGAAAAAGTGTGGAAAAACTGTGTATAGGTGGTTTTACGATACTAGCCAGGTTGTTACTTGGAGTTTGGCAGTTGGCAGCTGAAATGATGTCAAATATTCATACAAAACCACATGGCAAACTAGCATGAGATTTTCAGCCTAAATTATTTCAGCCTGAAAAATATGTAAACATACGCCAATTGTCGGCAAGCTCGATCAGGTTAGTTTAAGAAGGATTGATTTTTTTAGCTGAAGCATAAATATTGTAACAATTGTTTACATCCAAATTTTTAACAAAACGGATTTAAATGCATCGTCGTGTGTACACAAATAGTGAAATACGGCGGAACGTAATTATCAAATGAAAGCAAACCAAATTATGAATATTGTTCTAGAAACAGGCAAAAATGTCAGCTTGTTGGTTAGATACAGCAAACGGGTGTATGGTGGTAAATGTTGTGCAAAACATGAATTTCGTAGCTGTATCATAAGTCGTATCAAAATAAACATAACGATGCTATTTCAATTCACAGTCATTTCAATTCATCATTCCCAGTAGACTGCTGACACTTTTTACAAAATCTTTTATGTTTCAACCACGACGTATCGAAATGATATTTTTTGTGTTATACACACTTTGACAAAAATTAATTAAAATTTCATAAAAGGAAAATTGGCTTGTTTCATTTTAATTTTCCTTAAGAATTGCTAGTAAAACTTTTTTTTGTTTTACTAAATAACAACGTATGATTGCCGGTCTTGTGATACAGCCGTCAACTCGTACGACTTAACAACATTCCCACTTGTTATCAAATTACTTCCCAGTATCATTTACGCCAACACCAAACGGAATACACGGAAAAGTATTTTTATTGTTATTTTCATTTTAATTTCATTACTTCTATCAGTGCTTTATCAGTGCTGCTTTTGAAAGATTTTCTATCGCGTCCACATGGAAATAGCAAGAGTAATTGAGGAAAACTACATTAAATGTTACGCTATCAAAAAAGATACACTAATCAACGGGAAACCATTGTAATCAGAAAAAGTGATTCAGATTGTTGAATCGTTTGGAACACGAATAAGAAAAATAAAGCTAAATCATGTTCACTAGGACAGTTAAATCAACGGTTGCCCATCTTTTTTAATTAAAACAATGGGAAACGCAATCTAACTTACCGTCCGGAGGCAGATAGTTGTTGCCATCGTTCATTCCAAAGTCGTGATCCGCATTGTAAGAGGTAGTGTCCTTGAAGTCCAAGTCGTCCACCGTCTGTACCGGATGAGACAATCCAGACACTGAAGAGAGACCTGTAATACAATTACGAGATGCAATCAAAATGATACAGCTGACTATTGCATCCCGGCAGGCCCAACGTCACGTGCATTCTTACCTTTGCCCACGATCTTGCCGAGCGAACCGATGATGCTCGGGAGAAACATCATGATCAGTACGGTTTTTACTACTTGAAGTCCAATCATGACAGGCCAGAGTAATTTCTTCATGCCTGTAATGTGTCGAGAGTTGTTGCACATTAAATCTGCTTAGTACTGTTTGGAAATAATCTCATGGAACAAAGTCAGCAAGCATTCACGTTCTGCCACACCAAACATCAAATGTCATAGAACGATAAAGCATGTTAATGTTGTTCCTTGAAATGTGGTCTACTTACCTTTGAAGAAGAACAATCGTCCAGTCTCAGGGGTCTTTGCTGACTCCCGGCTTTGTACGGCATCTGCAGCCGTACCGAGCAGCCGAGCAACACCCTTAATGATAGTTCGATCAAAGTTGCTGAGCGTCGCGGAGGCATTGCTTGGTCCGGATGCAGGTTGAAAATCGAGCAACGTAGTTGCAAGTAGATTCCTCGAATTTCGGCTGAACCAGTCGCCAACGTAGTCTGTCAGGGCGTCCTCAAATTGTACCAGCTCGTTGGGCTGTAAGCTGGTAGTTTGATTTTCACTTGGTGTCGCACGGGTTTGAGTAATACCGACCATTAGCAGCAGTATACCACTTAGCGCCATTGGACGGGACAGTTGCCTAACGGTTACCATTATCAAAGGTGCAAACTTGTTGCTTTGTGTTATAGATTAATTTAAAAACACGTGCAATTAATTACTCTGCCTGGGTTTGTGTTTCATATGCCGTAAACGAATCCTTGATAGCACGAACGATAGTTTATAGATTTTTCTGTTAAGTTTTGTTTTCGTTCAGTTTTTTCAGCCCTTTCTGTTGGACGCACCATCGGCAACGGATTGAATAACCCAAACAATGTGTGAGTCAAACTTTTCTCGACCTTCAGTAACTGGACTGATTTGAGCAGATTCTGTAGAAATGAAAATTAAAACAAAAATGGTATACCATTAGTATCTGTTAGTGGGGGCCTTCACAATTCTAGTCAGTTTTTTGTATGGAGTTTGACAGTTGGAGGCTGAAATCATGTCAACACTCCATACAAAACCGCACAAAAAACTAGCCTGCGATTTTCAGTCTAGAAAATTTTAGCCTAAAAGCTAGAATTAGATTCGAGTACCTTTTCAAAAACACGGGTTTGTTTACATTTATCCCAAGGTGCATTAAAGAGACCAGGTGGTGAAATCTGGAATCAAAGTGTATGTAGTCCAGGTGGTCTCATAGCATTTTTTTATAATCAAATTTGAATATCACTTTTTGACAGAACGAGTGAAAACTTTTGCTCCAACGAGCTTTCTGGAGGCTTGACGAATACTCAAAACACTCTTAAAATCTGCATTCAGAAGCAGAAGCGATAAAAATCAGCCTTCTAAATTCATACACCTTGGGATAAGCCCACCTGTATATTATACTCCCTCAGATAGCTGCTCGAAAACTGCTATAGAATGCAAACAGCTGACAGGCTGAAATTTCAGCCTACGAGCTTCAAACGGAAAGGGCCCCAGTATTAGTATCAACACAAAACCATGGTTGCTGAAGCAGGTATAGAAGTTACAAGCATGCTCACGGAAATAAAACGAACAAGGGAATATTTGCGATGAACAATAGAATAGCGATACGAGTGAACCGTTGTTGTTGCTAAACACGAATGAAAAAACAAGTCTGGTCGCATTGCAGAAGTTTGTGTTTAACAAAATTAAAAGAAATTGGAACGAAATGCAATCTATGATTGAAATTAAATTAGAACAACACAACACAAATGATAATTGACTTTTCTTGAACGATGTTTTTTCATGTTTTCAATTATTTCCAGATAAAAAATAGTCAGCAATAAGGCTATTCACCGATCTAATGAAAACTTTTATAATGTGTGAAATAGAAGATTTATAGCAAAATGACAGGAGGTTCGCTTATTTTTCCATTGGATTGTACTGGATTGCAAAACAAATGGTTACAGGTATTGATGTTTTTCAAGAACAATATAAACATGTAAAATTACTTGATTTGCTATTCCGATTATGCAGCTAAATCGGGTATGAAACACAAGCTGGTGAGTATTTTGCTCTTCAGCTTGATGGTTATTCAAAGCATCTCACCATTAATTAGGTACTTGTGAATGCTGCGAACTGGATGGCAAAATATTTTTTTTTGTGTAGTGCTGCACAAATCAACACTTAATACACATAAGCAAATAAGTAAATGATTCAACGTGGAGCAAATGTGGAGAAAGTTTTACGTGAATCGCAAAATGAAAGTCCCCAAATATTGGTTATTCTCCAACAATACTAAGCGTGGGATTTCGTTTGTTTGTTTTCAGATGCTTCAAAGAATGAAATTTTGTGATTACTAAGATTATTGCTGTACGATTTTAAGTAATTTGTTATTCGAACATAATCAGGAAGATACTGAAAAAACTTTTTCTAGATCAAGATACGTTGATTACGGGCATTGTATAACAAAATATTGATGCTTTCAAATCGATCAATACACGAGAAACAGCTAAAAATTTCGGATGTTACAAAGATTTTTTTTATGGAATCATCTATGTTGCTATTACCAGACGAATGATCTTCTTTTGATTATATTCGCATAGTAAAACGAAAATTAGGCAGCTAATTAAAAATGCCACATGGATAACAAACTAGAGCTGATGAAGGAAAAATAATTCATGAAAACTGCAACAGATATTAATTGAATTGAATAACCAAACACATACGTACAAGATAGCATGAGATGCTTGCTGAATACCTGTGGGCATGTAATGGGGCTAAATATTACACCCCATTTTAAAAGTGAGATAATTCTATTCATAAATGAGGACTACAAGAAAGAATAAAATAGACAATAACGGTGAGATTAAAGGAATAGAGAGAAATGCTTTAGAATCCATAAATGAATAATTTTAGGTTAGTATCATGTATTACACATTTGCTATAACTAGTATTATCAGTAACAATAAACGATAGTCGAGATAATGCATTAAAGCGTTTAGGTGTATTCGAAGAATCGTTATATATTTAATATGTTTGAGCAAAGTTGCACCTCCTGAAAAAGACGAATATGGGTTTTTTCATATATTTGTTGTTCTTGTATAATACAGGACACGATGCATAATTACAAATGCAATGAACATATCATTAAAACAATGTTCCTTTAGCTATGTAAATATACAGTTCTTTACATCATACAAACTATTTCTTCTTCTTCTATTTGGCGTCTATTCTACGCGGACATGCCGGCCTATGCAGGCTTTCGAGGCTTAATTCATTACCACGCAGCCGGATAGTCATTCCATTTGGGGCTTGAACCCATGACGGGCATGTCATTGAGTCGTTCGAGTTGACGACTGTACCACGGAACCGCCCCCTGCAAACTATTTAGAGTGTGCATAATGGGATTGACGTGATACAACTATATTTTTGAATGTAATACAATATTCAAGTGAATCACATCATCTATAGTTCATGCAATTAATATTATTCTCATCCGATTGAGGAAGGCTTGGATATACTTAATAACCATGAAAGCAAAATATACTTAATAACCGTGAAAGCAAAATAAAGCTTTATTACCACCAGCGATAGTACGAGTACTATCGGATTATTTGCCTTTCTGAGAATGTTTATCCATTTATCTGTACAAACAACATTGTCGATGCTTTGTTCATTGAAAACTATTAAGTGTGCTTATGTTTTTTTTGTTGTATTGTTCGATTGGGAAATACACTCTTCATTTTGTGTATTTTAAGAGACGAATGAAACTCAGAGTCCCTAATAAAAAATGTGCTTCATCACAATGACATTCGAGCACTTTATACATACTTCTTCTTCTTATTTGGCACAACAACCGCTGTCGGTCAAGGCCCGCCTGTACCCCACTAGTGAAGTGAGCTTGGCGCTTTCAGTGACTTATTGTTACCATATAGCAGGATAGTCAGTCCTACGTATGGGGGCACGGTCTATTCGGGACTTGAACCCATGACGGGCATGTTGTTACGTCGTACGAGTTGACAACTGTACAACCACACCGGTCCTTTATACATACACGTTTATCAATTAAAGTTACTTGGCAGCAACGATGTAACATATAGTTAGTACATTGGAAAAACATAAAAGTGTAGATTTAAAGTTGTTCTTTCTATGAAATAAACCTTACCATCTAGTATAATGTACTTTTAATGTGTGGATAAAACAGCATCAATACGGTCTGCCCGGACGTACTCAATAATGACTGTGCAGAAAAAGAAGGCATGTTTTACTGCAGTAAATTAAAGTGCGCTCATACTGGAGTGTGACTAAAGTGTTATGTGTAGGTGCATTAATTTCCCTTTCATTTATACAAGCCGCAAGACAACAGTGGCGCATGGTGCATCTGCGTTGTATTTTTTTTTACATTCCCGTCGACTGGTGTAGTCGTGTAGACTTGTGTAAAAGAATGCACCCTACGCGCCGAAGAGTGCATTAACTCCTCCAAGAAATGAATAAAAATAAGTAACAAATGCTAAACATACTGAAACCCTGCACACTCATACCCACACACACATACGCCAACACAATACGATGATTACGAATTGCGTCGAAATGGAAATCAGTCGCCATTGCACACACGCAGGGAATGCATTTCACCCACGAAGAAGTGTAGCACTGTAATGGCTTTCATATCCAATGCTCCGGCGGCTAACGGTAGGAGACGGTTCCCTACCGTACGAGGTTGAGAAGCTTGTGAGTATTTTTCAATGACTCAACTCGGTGAATCTCTGCATAAGAATGTGCAATTTTTTGTTTTTCTCTTTGGCTTTTCTTTCATTCTTTGATACATTTCATCTACGATCACAACCAAAAGTCATACGCCAATTAATTTAAGCTTGAGCGCTTTCTTTCAAGGACAACGGTTCTTTCACGAAAATAATAACAAAAAACAAACCATGCAGCCATCCCCGGGAAAAAGACCCCTTAATTTGGAAGACACAAATCATCAGTTCAACCACCGGTTAGGCAGTCCGTTGCAGAACCGTTGGCCTCTCGAAAGGGGATGAATGGTATGATTTGCCGCTTCTTCGCAGCGGGCTCCCGCATGATTATCAGAGCGGAAATCTTCACCCCGATCGTACGTACTGGGACGCAACCGGACGGGGCAAGAACTGGGCGATACGATTGATGACCCGCGATACACTTCGATGGCACAATTTCCCTCTTGGTACGACGATCCAGCAGTGCTAGTCCAGATTCGAATCGCCTTCAAATAGGTCGTGGTTGCTCCCAATTTTTTGATCGCACGCGATCATTCATTGCCAAAAATTGAACGCTAAACGGGCGAGCATTTATGCTCATTTGCTCCCCAATTATCCCGTTTTGATAAAATCATTCTCCCTACATCTCTGACTGTTCGTATTTTCCTTTTTTGTTTTGCTCAAAATGATCCAGTTGACCGACGGTTATGCGTGCTGGTGGATGGAGTGTATTCGCTGTTTCGTTTTGTGTTTGTTGTTTTTCTATTTTTTTGTGAAACATGCTACCTCGTTTCATGCTCCAACAGAGAACAGCTGTGTTTTGTCATGTTAAAAGACACACGTCACGATATGAAAAATAAAATTAAAATTTTAAGTTCAATTCACCAGCAAGGCAAAATATTGCATGAAGTTGTATAATGAATGAGATTTATTAAAACTTTAAAATTACCATTGCATAAAATTATGCTACTTATCGTAACTCCAAAACAAGTATCATAAAATTAACATTCGAAAATAGCTGTTTTTCGTGTTCATTTACTTGCAATAAGTGACATAAAACGTATAACGTATGTGCATTTGTTGCCGTTGGCATAAATAATTAATTTTACAGTATTCCTCGAAAGTTCTTTTGTGGGGTTTATCTTTTTAACCTTCGGTAGTATAATGCTGTCGTTTTTAAATCACATTTCAGCAATAAAATATTCATCACATTTGGAAGTAAAAAGAGACAATATAATATTAGAAAACTTGTGAAAATGTGTTGTACTTACTCGTTTGCAAAGAAAAAGCATTGCTATGAGCAGGAAATATGTATAGAGAAAATTGTGTCAACACAAGAGCGCTCTTTTCCAGGAAAATGAAACCTTAAGCCATTGAAAAAAAGAAGAAGAACGTCCGGAAGTAATATGTCCTACGATGCACCAACGGTCAGGCCAGTTTTGCATCTCGGCCACACCTTGCCCTGCGGTATCGTGTATCATTTGCGACTCATTTTTCCCGGCACTTTCTAAAACACAACCTCGTAGGGACTGCATCTCACGGCTTGTCATGAAGTGCCACACGTGTAATTTCAGGCTCGCGATCCGATCGAGAAGCTTTTACACGCTGTCGACATCACCACTTCCACATTGGGCTGCAAAACAGCACCAACAAACAAGCAAGTGATTCGATTCGATCCGGCCCAATCACGCACAGCACAAAGTGGCTGCTGAGCGGCTCTATTCGGAGAGTTTCCTTTTTCACCGGATTTGTTTTGGTTGCTCTCCACCAACGCACCAACGCAACGTACGCTGCCTTTTGTACGGCTACACATTTTCCTTCTTCGGTGGTGTATGGTAATTTGCACACGTCTACCTTTTTTCGTGTCGAATCAATCGAACCATCGAATGTTTTCGACAGTGGAAGCGCAACCGAAAGGAACCGAACTAAGCTAATGGAAGCTTCGCTGCAACATCCATCCTCCTGCAGTCGGGAAAGTTACCATCAATGGTACATAGTAGCTTGCTGGTGAACGAGCTTGCAGCCAAGTGCCGGCAAAAGTGGGTGAAAAAAGCCGGTGAAACTGTTACGCTACTCAGCGTCCACGCCATCACGCTCGGCGGCTTTTACTAGGCCATCTCGATTAGGCCGGGCGACCGGGCTGGCAAATGGTCGCTGTGCATGCCGCGCCGGGGTATGGCGCATTTCCCTCGTCATTGTCAGTTTTCCCTTGCGTCATGGCACCGAAGTGTGTGACGAGATGGGTGCCGTGCATGGATGCATCATGCTCATCACAGGCAGACAGCAGGCGCCTTGATGTTGCTGCAGCAAGATGCCTCGCCTAATGTCGTCTAACCGGCAGGGCGGCTGCCGAGAAATCGAAAGGTGGCTTCAATTAAACACGGCACAACTAAGGTTAATTGAGCTAATAGAAAGCGAAACACGACAGGCAAGCAACGGTTCGGGGACGAAAAGTGATTGGGAGAAGAAATGAGTGAAGACTAGCAGGGTAAGAAAACGCACACTCACACATAAGTACTTGAAGCAGGACCAGCTGGCAGGTTGACGCAGACGAGAAGATGGGATGCAAATTAGCTTCATCCGCTCTTCCGCCTTTTGATGGGATTGGTTGAAGCATACACACCGTTGACCGAATTTCAATCGACAGTGAAAACAAGGGTGTTTGCTGGCAGTTTTGTTTTCAATAGTAATGTGAAAAGGGAAACTTTTGCAATCAATAAAATGCTAGATAATGAAGAAAATGACATCATTACTAAATAAACCATGCACACGTACGCAAAAAAGCGGCTGCGATGTGTTTATATTTCAAAGGCGAATTTCGTGACTTGCTCCGTACCAAACATCGGCTATCGGAAATTCATTAATTAAATAAACAAACCGATTATTAACTTAAATTCCATTCGTTGTAATAAAAGGGTAGTAACATTATCTTTTCTTTTTCGTTATCGTCGCCGAAATAATCTGTAGTATTTTATAAAATGTAACAGTTTGTCCCAAGTTTTTTTTAATGTATTGTAGTATTGTTTCTATTTCTTTCTGTTTTTCACAGGCAGTTTTTGTTGCTAAGCGGTGAAATTGAATCATCTAGCGAACGGCTACTCTCGATAAAGCAATATTGGGGCATGGACACAGAGCACGCTAAAAAATGTCGCTTTCTGCCAATCTTCTCTGTTATGTGTGTAGGTTTCTTTCAAAGTCACACAATGCACCGGTGCGTCATTGAAATGCAATTCGTGTCGCCTTTCTTTGCAAACGAGCGTATTTTTGAACGGAATCATTCGAGGCGTGCTGCGTCAAAGATAAATCAATTCCGCATTCAATGATTCAGCACATTTTCAGGAAGTAAACCCCAAAGCTTCCCCAGATATCCTGTGACACAAAAATCATACCGGTAATCCATAATGCAAAATGATGGCCGTGATTCAGGACGCAGCCCGGCGACCAGGATGTTGACTGGGTTGCGTGACCTGATAAAAGGGGGCCTTACAAAGCGGTTTGCAGTCGGCCTCGGACTATTCGGGTCCGGAAATTCAATTAGTCTGACTGTTGCAACTCTACATCGACGTTTGTTGAGGGTGTTCATCAGCCACACTGTTCCGCACGATCCGACTACTGAAGCAGGATGTTCATCGTGGGCGAAACTAAAAGTGCGGATAAAAATAAGACGTAAAAGTGAAAGCCTCTAGCAGTGGCGCGACAGTCAACACGCCATGCCATCTTTGCCAAACGCCTGGTGTGGAGCGAACCGGCGGAAGCTACGTCCCACGAAGGAGGGAAGGTATTTGTGACATTCAGAAACCGGTTTTCCGGTTTGTGGACCAGTTGTGCATGTTGCCAAGGGATGGCCGTGGCGTCAGTTTTCGGAACGTAATCTTGGTACTGGGAGAAATTTGTTTGCTCAAACAAAAGTTGCACGAAATGGTATTCACTTTCGAATAAGCGAAGTCAGCATCCCACCATTCCGCCCTGCCCCTGTTTCTCACCGCCATACACACACACACACACACACAAACGCGTGAGCAGTTCAGATGGAAAGTGACTCTCCTGACCTTCCATCGAACTGCCGTTTCCGTCATCTTTCATCGAGGGCGCGCTGCAACATAGGAGCGGAAGTATGGAAATGGTATGGTAAGGTTCACGTTTTTCCTTTTCCGTCCACTCCGGCGCGGGGCCGTTTTTGCATGCACGGGTCGGCATATTTTATTTCATTTTTAAGTCAAACTTCTTCTGCAGACAGGCTTCATTACGTGACTAGAAACTGTAACTACCAGTGCTTCATCTTTGGTCGCCTTTTTTACCTAGGATGGCCACATATCGCTCACTACGAAAGACGATCCCAGTCAAAGGGGCTTTTGGGGCAAATGTTTG
Organism: Anopheles quadriannulatus; assembly: GCA_000349065.1. Lineage (NCBI taxonomy): Eukaryota > Metazoa > Arthropoda > Insecta > Diptera > Culicidae > Anopheles > Anopheles quadriannulatus. Next base: position 378,904 of record KB667556.1, on the reverse strand, counting down.
CTTGGCATTTTACTCTCTTTGGTGCATCATACTATGGGGAGATTGAAGTGAGTGAAAAACTCAATTTGTAAAGTATGCTGGCAGCGATGATACGGAATGATGGTTCAATGTTTGTGTTATCAGCTAACGCTTTGTTACAACCATTCCCTGTGGAAGCAGTTTTTACGAATTGCCCGTGGACAACTTAACTATCAAATTGTATCTGTGCGCGTTGTGTTAAAGAGTAAAGTTATAAATGAGGACTTTAAAGTTAATTGTTCAGCTAGTCATCATTTATACATTCAAACATTACGCAAGCGGTTTAGGATAGGACGAGCTACGGCTACAATATAAGCCTTACACAATGTATAATCCTACATTATCCCTGAAACTAATAGGGCTCAAACGCCAAGCAAATGGGTTTAACCGGCCTTTGGCCAGTCGTTTGGATTGTAGAGCACGTTGTCGTGAAGTTAATGCTAACGCTTGATAAATATACAAACACATGCAGGCATTATCACACATTCTAATGAGCATCCTTCGAAGCCTTCCGTTTTACGGTCACTCCATAGCACGGCAAAACAAAGATAGTAAAAGTTTAATTACTCTCATGCCGTCGTAAAACGCGCTACAGTTATTCGCCAAGTAGAACCTAAACGGTCTGTAACTACGACTATTTAATCTTATGTGAACCGAGCATGTGGTCCCCAGTAAGACCCAGGTTACCCAGACCTCAGGCCCGGAAATTGATGGTTTATTGACATCTGTATTTCAAACATGGATTCCTCCCCCCGGGCACGGTGCAAACTAATTGCCGATCGGGTGGAGCATTTAGTAAAGCGGGGGGTCAAAACAGATCACCTATAGCTTCGGATTTGATATGGCTGAGCGTTGAGCCCGCATCAGAGCTACTCAACCTTACAACGCAATCCAGCACCCTGAACTGCGTACAAACTTTTCGCCCATTTTGCACGTCCCAGTCTGCTGTTTGCACGGTTGTCTCCTTTACGGGCAATGTCATTGTGTCACCGTGTACCATCGACAACTAGAGCTGACCCGAGCAAATGGCCTAAACTCGCTCGCACTTGTGAAAATTTGTGATTATCGGCCACGGGAGACAAGCGCCGTACGCCGAAACGCACCCCGAATGTTTATGTTGCGCAAACAAACGCACGCTCGCGACGGTCCGGTCGCTTTCTGCTGGGCGGTCAGGCTGTTTCCCATAAAATCCCATCGCACCGGCAGAAGTGGCGAATTATTATTCGCCTGGTCAGGCGATATCGTAAATTAGATTTTTACCTCTCCCCGGTACCCAGATCGCCGGACCTTTTGGGGGCTGATTTTTATTTGGCTCCTTTCGCTAGCCAATCGCGTCAGTTGTGTATTTTTCCCTTCCCTTGGTTTTGGTCACGATCCGAACGAGGAGGAAAGGTGAGCCGCTCTACTGCTTCGCTACTACTTATCAGCGCTTAATGCTTCGCTGACTCCTTCCCTGCTGCTGTTCGCCCCATTCTTCTCTCCGGCCATTCACCAACCGACCGACCGACCGGCACATAGCGGGTCACTCTGACTTTGGTTACCCGGTTTTTCTTCCTCTTCTCACTCGTTTTCATGGCTCCCCGCAGGGGATGCGTGTAATATTTTGGAAGATTTTATGAGGTCGGAGCGGTTTTTGGTGCCACGCGTTTTTCTTCCCTGACGTCCCTAGTTATCGATCTGTGCCAACACCGCACACTGAACCCGAGGGGCGCTGTTTGGGAGCATGTGCGATCGCGCTACTGAAACTGTTTCTCGCTCCGCATATCTCAATGTGCCACTCGGCCTCAAAAGCTCACCAAAAAAATGAACCCACCGAACGAATGCAAAGTATCCCGCATGCAACGGCCCAGATGCCAACGGCGCTAAATCACGCTGACACATATTTCGGGTCCGTTTGGTGCGATTCGCGTAACTCGAAATTCCCAGCCCTCCAACCCATAGAAAGACCTGTTGGACACCCGGATGCTCGTTCCAGGAAAATGTCGAGCTTTGGGGTAGGGTTGACTGCTACATCCGGCGTAGCGGGTTTGTGAGAAATTCAGAACTTCAAAGCTTCATTGCTGACCTGGATGATCCCGATGAAGACCAGACGAAAAACCCCAAACCCCAACTCCTACATCCGGAATGAATTTCATCGATTCTAGCATCTTCGCCACATCAAAGTCGTGCGTAAAGGAACGTTTCAAAACAACAACAAGGCAAAGATGGAATGTAATGAACGGGACGGTATTGATAATTTCTCTTTGCCACGTGACATATTCTATAAAAAAGTGTAGAAAAATGACCGTAAAGCAGTTCTGATTCTGCGCCTGAGTCTGAGTCTTTCCAAATCCTCTAAAGCAACCAACGCGCTTGGCAGCTGTGATTTTGTCGATATTCTAAAACCTTTATCAAGTACATAAACCTCTCATTTATTCACAAAAACTTTATCTGGCATAGCGTTAGCATCGTTATTCCAGTATCGAAGACATGCTTTTGTGAAGTTATTTACCATCAAAGATCCAATCCCCCTTTCATCTACGCAATCAGACGACGATGCGGCAATTCGGTATGTGAAGATGGCAGCGCGAAAAAGTAATGGTTGGTAGCGTAAATCGATTACCCTACAAATGAATGCTATTATCGTCTGCAGCCACACTGGAAGCATTCAATCTCAACTGACTCCTCCTTGCAAATGTGTAAAGGAAGCATCTTCCCACGCCTTCATGAAACATTAAAGAAACTCGCATTCGTCCTCAACCAACTTTCCTCTGGTTTCAGGCAGCGCATAGACAAGAATGTGTGCCACTTTCGATCAGGACATTTGCTGACGCTACGCACGCAGTTCACGGATTCGCCGTACGCACGGCGAAGGCCTAACGCGTCAATCGAAAAGGAAAGCCATAGTAGTGGGTAAAAGAAATTCCGATAAAGGCTATCACCAACAGCAACACTGCCAGGATGGTTCTCCAACAAACCCCCTGTATTGGCTTTCTTCTGCAAACAGGTTTTTTTCTGCAGCTCCAATTGCTCATCTTCATCGTTGCTGGTGAGACTTGACCGTCCAGGATGGAGTTGAGATGGAGTTAATGGAGCCAACGATGAGTGCAGCCACAGGACAATAGCGACTTCGGTATTCCATACATGTTACTGTTACGGTTTGTACAATTATTTGTGTGAGTGTTTCCCCCTTTCCATCGCATCTCGCTGATTGAAATATATTCAATTACATCGAGTTATGTGCGGTATAGAACAAACTCCTGGTCATTCGTTACGATAAAGGATCTTGAGAGGACTGGAAATGTGTATCATTGGAACGTTATCATCGTGTAGGAAGCAGAGGGCATGCTGATAAGTAGTTCACAAAAAGACATACCTTCCGGCAAACATAAAAGAAGCTTATTTTATGTCTTCTTACAAATGATTTTATGATTTTTTTCTGATTTTATTTTATGTTTCTATGAATGATTTACTTCACATTGTATTTTGGTTGAGCATTGCAAACCACTGACTTAAGACATTGACAAACCATCAATAGGCTACCAATGTCAGGAACGTGTTTTATTCGACCAATGCGACATGACCAATGACAAATCAAATTCGCAATATGCCGTTGTTGAGAACATTACTTGCGTTCCGGAGAATATATTGCTATATTACTACAGCGCTGTTTGTTAGAAAAAAATCAAAGGAATTCGTTCGTTGTGTACTATGTGTATGTGTCATTTTTTCTCCAACAGAAAACATCCAACCCGCATGCCTTATAGCTAGGTCGTCTTGCACAGCTAGACAGGTGGGTCGCGATACAACTGCAAAGTAGGAACGGGGTTGAATAGGGGCGGAAGAGTGAAATAATAAAAATACCCGTATCGACAGCAGCGGCAAACAGTGACAGCTTTAGGGTGCGTTGACGTCGATAACGTATTCTTTCTTTTTTTTCTCTCTTCAACTGATGTCGCTTTGAACCAATGCTCTTTGCGCTCCAGGAAGCTTTCGGTTCAATTTTCAGTCCTCGTTTGGTTTCGGAGTTGCAGAATGGGATCCTGACAATCACTATTGCCAAAATCGACTGTCACTTGGCAGTGATGGTCACCATCACTTTGGTGATCGAACTACGCTCAGGTATCGACTTTCGATATCGCAATTCGATTGCAACTTCATTTACCGCTTGAATGCACTTTCACACACTACACAGCCGTGCACTTTCTCAATTGAGCTTTTTTTTATCCTTTTCTCTCGTTTCGTTCTCTCTTTTTTCGCTCTCACATCCGCTATCTCTTCTCTTTTCTTTGTACGTATAGAGATACTTTTCGGCTAACTTTTTTTGACAGGAGTCGATGATAACCTCACTGTAATTCACAACAAAATCACACGGTCATGTTGCGCAAATCAAACACTTGCAAACATTAATTTCTTTGTGACACACAAGCGCGAGTTCACCGACACTAGTACGCACCACGCACAATTTGCACCTTTCACTTCCGTTTCAATCCGGTTTGAAATATGCACGAAAAAATCACCACCCCCTTAAGGTGTTGGGGTTTCCTCCCGTCTCTCGAAAGCGTTGCACGATAGAATACTGCTAGCAGCTGCAGATAACGAGCGAGAGATAGACAGAGAGAGAGAGAGAGAGAGAGCGCGCACGACAGAGGGGAAAGCAAAAACAACAAAAGCACCGTTTAGTGAAGTCACGCACGCGATCGCCCACTCTACCACTGACTGCTACGGTGCCACGGATTTGCCGGGTTTGCGAGTGTAGGTCGCACGTACGTATATGCGGCGTAGACGTCTTACTTCGACCGATTTCTCCAGCCAAATAAATCCGGTCGCACCGTTGGGACGATCGCGAGCTCCGAACCGATCAGTCGCTCGCACACCCGTTTCTCGAGAGCGCTTGGTACGATAGCGGTGCACCGTTGGCGTCGGCTAGAGTGTGCTGCGAGCGAATACACAGTGCTTCGCTGCAGAGGAGAGAAAGCAGCCTCCCAACCAAAACAAGATAAAGAAAGGTGGCCAAACACTGCAGTGGGCTAGGGGCCGCTTGAATGCGTGTCGTCATCGTTGTGAGAGCAGGGTGGTTCGCTCCACGATCGCACGCTCGTCTGTTTGCTGTCTCAGAGGCACCAGGAGAGACGCTTCTCAGAACTGCACCCGGGAGGGGGTGAGTTTTCCGGTTTGCCGGACACCAGATGTTTACAGTCACGCTGACGTCAACGACACACATGGGAAAGAAAATGAAGTCCGAGAATCCGACCCCACCAAACTCAGAAGCTGCAAGGAATGTTAATCTCATCTTCCAAAACCCGACGGCACTAATGAGCAGATGCAAGGGAAGTGGAAAGTGGCGGCTACCTCAACGCGTTGTGTTTGCTTTCTGACCAATCCAGGGGGGGGGGGGGGGGTGGTTGTGCTATTCGGTAATGCATTAGCCGCTTCATCGTAATAAGCGGCGAAGCATTTGAAAGTAAAAAGAAAAATCCGCACCAGTCGCTAGCCAGAGGTGAAAAAAGCCATCTTCATACGATACAAAAACGGTGGTAATAGCTTACACAAACGAAGCAACGAGTAGCATAAGATAGGCGGGAGTGAACAAAATGATACACTCCCGCAAAGCTTTCACATCATCCCGGATCATCAGCGTGTGTCGTCGGCAACGGGTACGACCTCACGGTCAGCTGACACGAGCGATAAACATTACATTGGATGTTAGAAAGACATCACTGGTAGCGAACGTGCCGAATAAAGCAGATACACGGTAAATCCCTCCCTCCATCACCTCCCTAAAACTTCGGTTGATCAGGTTTATGGGATTATTTTTATGGCTCTGTTGTTAATTCTACCAAATTGGATGACCTGCACCGCGAAGCGTATACGTGGCTGGAATTTACATGTGGGTTTACATTATCTACCCACCATTGTTAACTGCAGCAAGAACACCATTCATCCCAGCCAGCTACTCTGGGGGTTCTGTTAGAATGGGAGTGAAAGTTAGAGTTCTGTTATAATTGCTGCCAGATACTGAAACGTTCGGAAAGTTTCTCCTTCATTATTCGGTTGCAATAAAACCCGGTTGAATTATACCAGTGGATGGCAACTCGTGATGAAGATATGGGAGCAGCTGTACGAATGTTAAGTAAAGGATTTTAATACAATTATCGTTATTTTTGATAAACATATTTCATAAGTTGTGGAATCATGTACCACGTCAAAATCGTAACTATTTCCATGAGCAGAAACATAATGTCGACAAAAACACATTATTTAAGTAATTATTTTTTCAATGGATAATTGACGTGTGTTGCGACATTACATTTGCAATTGAAAAAGACACAGTGGATTTTAAACTTCACTTTAGCATTTATTTACATATGCTATTCATACAAATATGTACTATTTTTTGTTGAATGCGATAAGCAGTATCTAATAAGGAATCGAGAAAAATGGCATGAACCGACTATAACAGGGCAAACATCTGTCGTGATATTTGCCCTGTTATAGTCGGTTCATGTCATTTTTCTCGATTGCTTATTAGCTAATGTAGAGTTATTAGTGTAGAGTTTAAAGCTATTTGTAAATTTGTATCACAAATATGGCTAAAAAATATAACAATGAATTGTAATACTTATAATTATTAGTTGTTTGTGTTACCAATTTTATTATAGACCTGGCTGTTTGTTCAATGCATCCTATACTAAGCCATTAGTGGAAAGTATATAACAATATAAAATATTGTGAATTAAATCATTACAAGAAACATAGATCTACCAGAGCCTATTCCAAAACCAGACTGACAAAAGTTGATGTGGAAAAAGCATGGCAGCTCTGTGGCTTTATTTACCAAACTTATGTGGCGAAGCTCACTGGACTGAATTGAGCATTTAGATATCCATATGAAACATTAAAATAGAACCTATCTGGTGATATAACAAATAGTAACATCAAAAATGCATTTCCAGCTCTACCCTTCTGTTGTGTTGTATTTATTGTATTCTTGTGTACTAACAAAACAATATTAGCTTTGTTTGAACTTAAATGTGAAAGAGGACTTATGTTTCCGTAGCATTTGAGATCAGTGGAATATTACCAACGTCGTACTTGCTAAACAATTTCTCTATTCGAAACCACTGTGAATTAAACCCTCTCTACCCAACATCAATTACCCATCACCTTGTCGAACAGGATTGTTCTGATTATGCCGTAAAAGTGCGCTTGACAGAAAGAAAAGCGTAACAACAATGTAAATCCCACTGACAGATACAGATCGGACAGGTCTAAGGGATGAAACATTGCGCTCTCGCTGAGCTGCTTTTACTATACGGCTGTTGTTGATGTACGAGATCCGAACGTAAGTGGGGAATGCGATGTATGCGACCGTCCGCAACAACAAACGAACGTCGATGTACCCTACCCCAGCATTGAAATCTTTTGATCGCTTCAAAACGATCCTCAAACCGCTTATCATGTGTACGTGATCACTCAAAGGGAAATCCTTACCTTTGTTACATTTCCTTCCCAGTCTTCTCGTCTCAATAGTATCGGAATGTTTCGTGTTTTTTTCGACTAGTGAACGAGACGCCTAAAAAAAAATAAATAATTTGAGTCACTTTCTCATTGTGCCCGGCTAAGTATGGGCCAGACGAGTTTTTTTTTCGGGGAAGCTTTTTGTCGTAATCACACTTAATAAGACTACGCTGTACTTTTCCTTCCTGAACACAAGTGCTGCTCGTTTATGACGGCACGCTCTTCCCAGTTACCTCCGTGTATAGTTTATACTGCTGTCATTCGATCAGCGTGTGGCCACTTCCACTTCCAACAGACGCAGCCTTGAAATCAACCTTCGAGAGCACACTTTCTTTCGATTCTATTCATCCATGTTGCGTACCCGCTCCATTTCCCGCTACCGGCTCCTGTGGGGATGATCATCAGCATCTTCATTATCGTCACCGTTTGAGTGGACCGAAGCAAGGTGTAAGTTTTTGGGACCAATTGCTTTTGTTGCCGCGCACTGACACTGGCTTTCTATTTCACTACTCCTATCCCTCGGTAAAGCCAGCCCGAAGGCCACCAAACCTTCTTGCACCAATCCAATAAAAACCACACAATTGGAAACTCAATTGCCAAGACTTTTGCCGCGGCTTGTGAGTGGTGAGCTTTTTTTTTCTTTCGTGTTTTTGCTTAGTTTATGTTTGCATTTAGCACCCTCTCCTCTTTCCCTAACAGCAGTAACCCCTGCCACTACTGCTGCTCTGCCGTTCCCAGGTTCTACCAAAAACCGGGCACCTTCACTCTTACCGAGTCGCACAAGTACAGCGGTCAAGATTTCCCTCTCACCGCACGAAAGCGAAATTAACATTCACACTCGGTGTGCCATTTGCCTCAAATTTGCGTCTCCCCCGGGAGAGCGCTGGCCGGGGCGATTGGTGTAGCCGGTTTCGTTGTCGCACCCACCCCAAAACAACAATTGCCCGCGCTTGCCCCGCTAACGTTTGCCATTGTCGCTGGCCAGAGAAAGCACTAGCAAGACCGCGCCCGTCCGGACGTTTCGTGGACACTTTCTGGCTCACAGCCTGCTGACTGTGGGCACCATCTGGGGACAGGAACCGGAAAGCGTGGGGCCGCCACGACCGATGGAACTGGAACTCGCTGACCCGAAACTTCATCATCCGTTCGTAACAAACAGATGTGGGTGGGGGAAAACATACACCCTTCTCCGTCCCTCCTCGAACTCGGTCAACCCGGTATGCTGCGTTTTTTTAGGAAGTAGGTTTTTTTTCTTACTGTTATTGCCGTCGTTGTTTATTGTTCTTTCTGGGTCACCAAATTGATTCGAAACACTTGCGCACACTCACTGTTTGCTTACTTTCTCACTAATTAACGTTCGCTCTCGAGTACATTTTGGGGCAGATCCAGGACTACGGGCCGCGCGTGTTCAGCCATTGAATTGGATGGCCAAATTGCCCTCGTGAGTAAAGTGTAGAGTGCGTGTGGTTGTGTATTAATATCTGTGTCGGACCACTAATGGAAGTAAATGAACGATTCCGATCCGGAGGGGCGCATTTAATAATGTTTTGCCGTCATCCAGTGGGTGGCGAAAACACCACAAATGATATAGTGGGCACATACACAAGTGCACACAGGGAGCGGGAAATTAACTCAGAATATATACGCGGTTCGCAATGTACTCAGTGGCACGGTGGGTAAAGTAGGCTCAGTCCGTTATCGCTGATAAATTTGAACTTGACCTATAAATTCACTTTTAAAAAAGTTTGTAATTTACAACATTCGTCCCAACGTGCGAAATCAAGAACATTTTAATTTTGGCAAAAAATTACCGACAACATTTTCACCATTACATTATTCCTGATACTTCTTAAAGACTTAATAACTGTTCAAAAACGCGGTGTCCACAAAACATAAACAAATAAGTCCACTTGTAGCAGTTTAAGTTTTTCAACTAAAAAAACCCAAGGGCAGGCGAATCCCCCCGTTTCATTCCTCTCGTTCGTTTATCTTCCCTCTTGATTTATTGTTATCTCTCTCTCTTCTCTTGCGTTGTGTCTTGGTAGATTATTGGGCACTTACCAGTTTAGAACAATAACTTTTGGCATAAGCGGTGACAAAGTATACCCTCAAATACGTGTGAAGAAAGTGGCCAAAGGAACTGTTCGAGAATCATCAAAGTCAAAAGATAGTTCAATAGTTTGTGACGAAAGTAAGAAGAAAAAGATATACTTCGGTCATAGATGGCCATTAACTGAACTTCTCACTAATTGGATCATCAATTGAGCCAGAACTATAAAACCTGATCTGATTTTACTAGATTTAAACTTAGATAAAAACTGATGTCATTATTGGTAGATAAATCGGGGTATGATCAAGTACCGGATTCGGAGTCGATGAGTCCGAGGGTTTCCCCGTGCGCACTCCCCCCCCCCCCTAAAACAGTCCGGAGCAACTCCAAGTCCGACTCCGAGGGGTGCCGGAGTTGGATCAATCCGACTGCGGAAAAATATTGTATTTAGCCATCACTAACTGTCCAGTTGTGTTATACTAATAAGTATAGAAAGCCTGAATAATAAGAAAAATAAGAAGAATCAGGAGTGCTAACATGGCCGGGAAGGTCTCAGGAAAGGGATCTTCACAGTGATGAAAACACAACAGGTTCAAATTAAATTGTGAAGAACCAATTTTTGATACTCCTGACATTGCGTACGTCACCGGAGATCTGTTCTATAGCCCTGTAACCGGGCCAATATAACGATTACAACTATAAATAAAGCAATGAACATCCCATACAGTGTGGCGCAATATTCGCAAACACTATTTAACATGACTTTATCATTTTCCGTTTCTGTTTGATACATGTTATACTAACATTTCTGTTGAAGCAAAATCAAAATATAATCCAGTTAAAACGAGGGGCTCCAGTTTTTCTCTGTCATAAACAAAATAAGTACAGCCATGTAACAAAAACTCCATAAAAAATACCAGGAATCAACCCAACAGTACATTGCTGTTCCTGGCAGAATGCCAGGAATTTTGAATGCGTATTTGTAAAAACAAAACAAATCTACATGACATGAGTACAATGAAGCTTCAGTTAAAAAAATAAACTAATTTGGTTCCAAATCGAAAGTTTGTTCAAATATCGCAGAATGTAATTTCAAAACGGGCCCTGTATTTTTTCGAACACATGTATATCAATACACTTTAAACTGGCTGGATTAACATTCCTACATGCATGTTTAACTTAGGTACAATTTTTTCAAATTATATTTCTTGTGTTTTATGTTTGTGCAAATACAGAACAAAATTTAGTTTCAACTTCATCTGAATCAATGTCAAAAGAAATTATGTATTTAAAACACAGCACAACTTAAACAATAAAATAAAAGTTCATCATAATTGAAAAAAACATAATGCTTTGAATAGTGGTTTTCAGTTTCAAAGTCCATTGAAAAACATCAGATTAGGTCAAAATGCATGTAAGCTCGAGACGGGCTGTTCCATGGTACAGTCGCCAAATCGCACGACTTAACAACATACCCATCATGGGTTCAAGTCCTATCGATTAGTCGATAGACTATTAGTCTATCGATTAGTCACTGAAAGTCAAGCCTATCAGTGATACATGCAGGCCTTGACTGATAACGGTTGTTGTGCTAAAAAGAAGAAGAATAAGAAGCTCAGAATAATGGAGTATAACGGTCTCCTCTCGCGAAAAACAATTTTCTACACTACTACACAGAAAACTTTTTTTACTGAACTTCAGTAAAATTTTACTGAAATTTTTTTAACTGAAGTTTCAGTAATCCTTTCAGTAAAAAGAATGTTTACTGAATCATTCAGTAATGTCCGAT
>KB667556.1:290313-348284 GCA_000349065.1 Anopheles quadriannulatus | reverse complement strand
GCGTGCGCCATTAAGGCCGGGATAACGGACTGGCAGACGAAGGCGCGAGACCGCAAAGCGGTTGTAGCGCCGGATAAGTAAGTAAGTAAGTAGTTTTACACACGCGTAGGACAGGATTTTCACGATCATACTAATAGATTTTAAATATTATAATTTGCAGTATCGTTAGAATTTCTCACACAAATGACATCTTTCATATGAAATAGTAATAATTTGTAAAATTTTAAAGATTTTTGGTCTATTCATTTTTAGAAGTAACAAATCAATTAAGGGCTTTATATTAGTTCTTGCATAATAAAGGGTTTGGGAGACTTGTTTGTTTGTTTCGAACACCACTGAGCTAAGTAATATGTTTTAATTGCGTTGCTTAGTCATACAAGCAACGTAATTAAAACATACTATGATATATATTATAATGTTTTATGTTCTATCACTTCCAACGCACAACACGCTAAAGTAATTGTTTCTGAACAGCTTTACTTGTAGCTTTAAGAGCATGTAACATATATAAAAACGTTTCCAATTTTGAGCAATGCTGTTCTTTATCGCTTCTTATTTATCCTAACAAAATTAGCTTTTCTCAAACAAAAATTGAATCAAATACACGAATGTTATTGCTCGTTATTTGAGAATAAAAGCGGTATTTTTTAAGAATTTTGATTTGCTCGTCATGAGAAAAAACGTTCCTGGTGGTACTCAATATGTCAGTATTTACTGAATAAAATAAAAACACTGTGCAAACAATCGAAACATGCAACATTATTGTATGTTAAGCGGCATTGAAATGGAAGGCTTTCTATTAAAAAATAAATACCACTCAATCGAGGGTAGAACACAAAAGCACCATATTTGCATATGGCATTACACCTTTTCACTAGTGATTCATCGATGGTTTTCTTCGCAGCCTTCTATAGGGGTCGATCACAGTGCACAATAAGTCCAAACGATTATTGTTGTCATCTTCCGCGCAACTGAACCACTTCCGACTCGGTCGAATTCGCACGTCTGCTGTATCGGTCATCAAATGTATGTAACCCTCACCTTGATGTAAATCTTCCTGTCGACAGCTATATGTCAACATTATCAATCAAGAGCCAAAGCCAGTGGCGGTGCTTGTTAGTATGGAAATAATTGAAGGGTAGACCGGCTGCAGCTTACTGTCAATTGCGCAATCAGTACTTCAGCAGCTGGCCAACGGTACAATAAAATCTTTCCATGGCTTGTTGCAACTGCAATTGCGATGAATACTTACCGCTTGACTGGTATGTTAAATACCTAGCTCTTCTTACCTGATGACTGTGCGATTCGAAACGCTCTTCCAAGATAATGTTATCATGAACATCTAACGCCGGAAAACTCACAGCTTGCGCAGTAATTAGTACATTCTTGATTCAAACCAGATAATAAATTCACAATGAAACCGTTACATATCTATATTTAAATCTTTCTTCAGTTGGCAACCGTTGAACAGAGTGTAAAATACATGTTGGCTCTTGTACAAAATACCTCAAACGATGCATTCATCAGCCCGCCTACTATCCGTATTAGCTAGATGAATGAAGAAACACGCACTACAGTTCCGTCTCTGACATATATTCACACTGTACACAAACGGTTGACCAAACAACGTCACTCGTCGCTTGGCCAACAAGCCTTTACGAACTGCAGCCCGATTTTGCTGAACAGGTGTTTCGCATTCACAACGCAACGGCACTGGAGCGTGGAATTGTCACTCGTATTTACTATCGATATCACGTTCGACTTACTATCGCTATATGTACAGGCATAGTCGCATCTCTCACGAAAAGTCTAATAGCACCGATGAGTACCGGGAAGGGATGTAAACCCGAACAGAAGTGCTCATGTGCGCAGGCCGAACGAAAATATTTCCACCTAACTTAATAACACGATCTGCTGCACCAGGCCTGTGTGCGCCTTGCTGCAAGTGGAAGCCAAATTTACCCGCCCGGTAACGCTACCATGGTATCAGCTTGAAGCGATGCGTTTCGCTGCGATCAATCTCGAAAAGGTGTGCCGCGACGTGTCGGCGTTCCGGAAGGAAGGAAAGGCTCGATTGATTAGCATCGAAACTCATCTTTAGGGCTCAAGTTGTACTCCAAGGAAACCATGGTTGGACAGATGCGGCCACGACCCGTGTAAACTCAGCTCCACTTTAGCTAGGGTAGCTCAGCAGTCGCTATACCGTTGAATGGAGCGTTGATTGGCTGGCAATCCCGGCCAGCGAGCCAGGCACGAGGGTTGCATAATGTTAGGCGTTTCAGTTTTCGTTTCAGCGTTCATTAACGCTTGAGCAGCTTTCCTACTGCTTCTGATCCTGATATTCGTTCATTCCGCATAGCTTCTGACGTTCCTCCTCGTTGTCTGTTAGTGCTTCCGATTGATTGACCCAACGGTTCGGGGAATGCTGAGGCGGCTAGGAGGAAAGTAAAAAACGAAGTGAAACGTTTAGGTGAGAAGTATTCCATTCTGGTTGACTGAACGGGCGGCTGTTACACGAGCTATTGATAATAAATTCAGGTGAGAGTAATTTGTCTATTTTAGTTACAGTAAACCTACTCAAAAAGCTTTCAATGCCTATAGAAATGGTGTAAGCAAAAAGTGATATCTAAAATACGTACACTTGCCTCTGTATCATTAATCACATCTGTAGCGCTTTTAGTGTTTGTTTTTTTTTTTTTTTTTTGAGGTGTCGTGTTAGCTCAACGATTTCAAACTGTGCATTCAACGAATTTGAATCTACAATGTACTCAACGTTGTCGATTTAGTCAGAATAAATACCAAACTAAAGGAAACTCTTGCATAACATGAATAGTTTCCGCTTTCACCGAAATTTACAATCAAATTGAAACGTAATGCACATTGCACCATGGCGACACGAAATGCAGCACAACCGCAAACAATGTACCCCAGCTGCACAACTACACTTGTCACCGATTCTATGTCAATTTACAATTTACGATACAGCTGCTCTCTAAGCATCTTAGGAGGTAGCAGCACCATATATTTGCCAAAAATGAGCATTGGAGTGGAAACGTTCATATTTCATCCCAAAGAATGACATGCATTTTTGCTGAAACTTTGCATAATGGTGCTGTGGCGCAAATTTGCATAATGGATTATGAACATGTGGTTTGGAGAAATAATTCATCTTTCGTCATTCAGAGACGGCATAAAATCAGTACCATGCCATTAGGAATCAAATCAAATTTGTTTATTGAGTAGGTGGGGCTTTGTCACTATTTAAGCTGGGGTAGAAATTATCGATGCAATCCATTTAACAATAATGTACAAATGTAATAATTTACGCTTTTGTTGGTTGAATAAACGAAAGGGGCTAGATTACATAACTTTCGCTGCATCTGAAAAAAGTTTAAAGACTCTCGTTTGCTGTTGCACACAAAGGATCATGATTCCTTGTTAGACTAACCTGTCTGGATGTATTGGGTGTACAACTTAAAAACCGGAATTTTTTAGCGAAATTTTATGCTTTATTGTGGAAAAATCTTACAATATATTTTGTTAAAAGTATTGCCCGTCAGAAGCTATAACATTTTCCCATCTTTCAGGCAATTTATGAATTCCATCCCAAAAAAATTGCGCCAAAAACGAATCTATCCAATTTCGGATGCCTTGCTCTGAAGTGAAGCGTATTCCGGTAAGGGCGTTTTGCATCGAGCGAAATAAATGAAAGTCAGGCGGAGCAAGGTCCATAAGGCGGGAGGGTCAAAACTTCCCATCCACTATTTTCCAAATAGTTTTTCTTGCAACATGCGGCCGAGCATTGTCGTGATGAAAAATTATAGCCTCGTGTCTGGTCGCATATTCCGGGCGTTTTTCGATGATGGCACGCTTTAAACGTATTAATTGTGTTCGGTACAGGCAGTGGCGTATTTAACGGTAAGCAAAGTAAGCAATTGCGGGGGGCTCCGTCAGTGAGGGGCCCCGGAATCTTTAGTCCATTATCCATAACAGTTGATAGAATATGGCACTTTATTAGCAAGGAGGGCCCCGTGGGTGATGGACGTTGGGGCCCCGCGCTAGACGAACCCTTAGCTTAATTCTTCGTCTTGAAAAAATTACCCTACAGAACTTCCCGCAAATACTGTCTTTTTTTCCAATTTTCAAAGTTATTCATCGTGAAAAATAATAATGATGCACACAAGATAAAATTGTTTTGTTGACTGATTTTGATAGCTGTGCCTTCAAAATGACATATATATAAAGTTCGAGTTTTCACCATATTTGTTACTACGAACATCTAGCGTGAAATTCCGGTTATTAAGTTGTACACCCAATATTTTAACAGTAAAGCCAATGTCAATGTGACTTTCCAAACATAACTAATCAGTTTGTAATATACAGCCCTTCCTCGATATACGCTATACTCGATGTACGTGATTTCGTTATTCACTCTATTTTAAATTTTACAGTTATTTGATGTGCTGACTGTACACATCAATAGTCAAATAAAAAATAATGCCATTATGTAAAATTTCAAAAACCAAAGAAAAACCAAAAAAATTATAGTTCGGTTGAAATCAGTCCAACTAACTAATTTGGTAGCTTAAATTTACCACTTGAAGCAAAATTACACAACATTTTGATATAATTTTCCTGAATGCGTTCGCCACCGTCAGGGTGCTAGGATCGCCATACAGGAGGCAGCAAGCTCGTGGCTCATCCTTGTGCTTCAAACTCCATGCTCGAACAAACCGCTAAGCTGATGGTCCGGGGAATGCGTCGCTCAAACACGCCCAGAGCGCTTGCATCCTCCGCTCGGATGGTCCACGACTCCAGGTATCCGTAGAGTACCGCCGGGCGAGTTAATGTGCGATACATCTCACAACAGAAAATGCACAGCCTTGATATCAAAACACGGTTAAATGTCAAGCAGAAACAGCAAAAGTGACATCCCAATAACATTTGTGCATAGTCAAGCAATGATCACAGTTTCGCCAGTAACCGAAACATATTCTATTGCATACAAAATGAAAGAACAGTTATTGAATCATATTTTACATTCTTTTTCATGTAAAAAGTATAATAAAATATATGTTGTATATATATAAATAACTCGTACAAAATTGCATGTGCATGTTTCTGGAAATGAATGCCTCTTACTTACGACGTACTCAGCTATTTCGGCTGTATAAGGACTAGGAAACTAGTTTCTACCGCGTAGCTGAACGCGCAAATCCTTCATTATTATATGCCGGAAACGAAACCATTCACAATCGGCTTTATGAAAGTTGATAAGTCTGCCATACAATTAAATTTAAAAGCTTTAATTTAAGAGTCTTTTCTAATAATCTTTTAGAGCAACACGTCACTACACATCATAAAGAATCCGCAAACATTTACGAGTCAACTATTTTGCAACACCGAAAGCAGCAAACATATGAGCGTAAGAGCAAAAGATAGGAAAGCGGAAAGGAAAAGGTAAAATATTCACAGTGGAATAGGCAAACCTCCACGGTACCTCGGACCACGAAAGTACTGCGGCGTTCAGTATCGGGAGTCGGGACATCAGGACATCAGCTCGGTCAGCTCAGTATGGTCACCGTTCTCGGTAATGCCCGAGTCGTGCAGCAGTGCTGCCGCATGACGGTCGCGCACCTGCGTTAGTTCCGGCAGCGTCCGGTCGTCAGGTCCACCGTCGGTCGCAGTTCGTGCAGCTCGCGTTCGTCCAACCGTGGCAGCTCCTCCATTCGCTCGGCTTCCGTTCGAGTGACCGCCCGATCCGTGGCCCGGGCCGCCCGCCGACGTCCGGCAGAGCAGTTCGTTGAACTCTTTCCGAAAATTGTCATTCAACCAGCCGTACAGCAGTGGATTGGAGCAGGCCGAGCTCATGCCAGCCATGTGACAGATTGCGTACGCCACCATAATGTCCTGCGTGATCGAGTGCACGTACAGGTCGGCGAACAGATTGAACAGATTGAGTGGTAGCCAGGAAATGCCAAAGATTAGCGCAATGCTGATCAGCAGATAATTGGTGCGTTGCATCCGCCGGCCACGTTCCCGCTCCCGCACGGGTTTCGCTTCGCCGGGCTTCCCGCTGGCCGTGCCCACCACTAGCCGGTGTTTTAGCTTCAGATAGATGCGCAGGTATGCCATCGACACGATCAGAATGGGTAGCACGTACTGCACGCACAGAGTGAACGCGGAATAGTACACACGGCCGTACGCAATCGGCCAATCCTCGATGCAGTACGACACGTACTCGATCCCAAGGCTGGGCAGATTGACGTCGTAGTGGATTAGTTGCCGGATGATAAACATAGGCGAAGCTAGCACTATCGAGATGATCCAGATACCGGTCAGGATAGCGATGGCACCCATCAGCTGTAGACTGTCGCGCGTCGGATAAACTATAACCTGGAAATGGAAATGGAAGGGAAAAGGAATGTGCCACCAAGACAAGGCAACCAGTTGACAAATACAGTGTCTCGTATTTACGATTGCGGGCTTACTCACTTGATACCTATCTAATGCGATTGCAGTGATGGATATGGTTGACACGAATATGCTGGTAGCTTGTAGTGTGCCGATCGATTTGCATAAAAATGGTAACCGACCCATCGGCCAGTATTTGGTGAGAATTTCCACCAGCGTCAGTGGCATCGTCACTAGGCACAGTAGTAGATCTGTAGATACGGACACAATTATATTATCAGAATGCTGCAACGATTTAAATATAACCCATAATTGCAGATGATGAATAAGGTGCTTTGTAAACATTTTAATCCTTGACCTCTCATTATAGTAATGTACCATTTCATCTGCCTTATTAATTAAAATAATTGGATTTAATGTATAATTTTTTGCCTCGTCATCATGCACACAAAAAATTCAGTGCAGGCGCAAAAACTAT
Organism: Anopheles quadriannulatus; assembly: GCA_000349065.1. Classification (NCBI taxonomy): domain Eukaryota; kingdom Metazoa; phylum Arthropoda; class Insecta; order Diptera; family Culicidae; genus Anopheles; species Anopheles quadriannulatus. The sequence continues at coordinate 341,392 of KB667556.1, read as the reverse complement.
TCGCCCAGTCACGCTTTTAAAAATTCAATACTATTACCACAACAAAAAGCTTATTTGTGTGATGCATTCGAATATAAATAATAGAATTCCAGTACAAAATCAATTTTAAAATCTCTAATTAAATTGAATATAATGTGTCTATCATTGTCATCAGTGATGTGCATACAACATAAATGAAACAAAAAACCTTAAAGTAGCCTTTAATTGAAAGAAAAAAATTCACATTTACACAGTTTCCATTTTAAAACTGTTTATATTTTAAAATTATTATGGAAGATTGCATTTACCAATTGTTCCCAAAATTGTATGTTCTTATAGTAAAATACTTTTTATTCTCTTTACTTGAACATACTTGAACTCAAAAAAAAAACATACATAAACCTCATTTATTGTTCTCCTTTGGTACAACAATCGTTGCCGGTCAAGGCCTCTATTTACACCTACCGGGCTTAGCTTTCAGTGACTTATTAATTACCCATAGCAGGATAGGCAGTCCGACGTATGAGGACACGATACATTCAGGCCTTCAACCCATGACGGGCATGTTGTTAAGTCGTGCTAATTGACGATCACCAGACAGAAAAAAATTTAATGATAATTCTTGTAACAAAAACTGACCACACAAAACATATTTTAAATTCGTTGCGATCAGTCAAGCATCGCTGTTTATATTGATTCTACTAATATTCTAATACTATGGCCGCTTGGCATAACAAATCTCAATGATATTAATGGCTTCCTTAAACTTGCAAGCTGCTTAACATTTTTCACATTCAACCTTATCATACACCTCAACATTATCATGCATTGCAAGAATACTCCGGTTGTGCTGATTACGATAATTTGCTCTTCATATATCAGTACAATATTGATTCGAGTAAGTGAATAGATCCTAGCAAAATAGGGATGTTATTGAATCATTTGGTGTCTCCAAAACTACAAGGAGCCTTAATATTGTTCAAATCAAAGTCTTTTTTGGCAAACAGAATTTATAAATAAAGGAAAAAGATACCAACACAAGAACTTTTGGCCAAAAATTGTTATAACACAGGCTCATCTCGTCTTTATCTTTTTAATAGTACAATAGTAACTAAACAAGCTTATGGTCGATTTATAGCTTATGTGAAAATGAACATGAAATTTTGGGTTTTTGCTATATTTAATTGATTATTTATCAGAATATAGCTTATCGTACACCAAAAGAAAGGATAATCAATTCCCCAACATTCTGAATATGTGAGTGGGGAATGAAATCCTAGATGCACCTTACATGGGGGCAAAAGCTGGAAAAAGGTTGAAAACCACTAGTCTAGATAGCTGGGGAATTGAAAATCCTTTCGTTTGGTGTAAGATAAGCCATATCCTGATAAAAAGCATAAACACCTAACATTTCACGTTCAATTTCGCTGGGATTCTACGCGGGATTTATAAATACAACAAATAAATATCAAATATCAAACACATTCAACAATATTTGTAAAATTCTGCCTGTAGTTCAAATGAAAATAACCCAATCTGTTTATAAAATGAGAAATAATACGATCAGGACATTGCAGTAAAGCAATTTAAAAAAAATGTATTCAAAATATCGATCTGCATTATTTTTTGGCATTTTGGATAACCAACCAGGCACAACAAATTTCAGTATTTACTACATTGAGCTAGTTAATCAGTTATAATTAGATATTATTCAGTGATTACATAGCTTGTGCTGTTTAGTTATAACTAATCAGTGACCTGAAGTATATTGTTCAAAAATTTGACAACATTTGAATTGTACAAATCTCTTAAGCAATAAAAGGTTACCTCGCTTAAAGTACGCCATTCTATGTAGTTCAAAATTTATATTCTTTCCTTTCCATCCTTTCTAACCTTTTTTTCTTAGCCAATTCATCGATTTGCAATAAAGTAGCTTATCGTCAGAAACCAAAATCTAGCTCCCATTTCCCGTAACCACCATTGCCTTTAAGGATTGTAGGATTGTAAATAACGCGATAAGAAACTTTCTCCTACCAGCTAGCAACCAACACAACAATCGGGATTCATTTGCATATTTACGAATGGAAATGTAGGCAATTTTCTGCAAGTGTGTGTGCTTTGAAATGACATTTCAAGATTTTGGCAACCTACCCCCCGAATGAAGGACCAAGCAAATCGAAATCCTTCAGAACCGTCTAAACGGAATGTATTTTCTGAAATCACCCTGAAATCATGGCAAACCTACCGGAAACGGCCAAATTCACGATGAACATGTTGCGAGCGGTTCGCATCTGTGGCTTGCGGGCGACGGCCAATACCACCAGACTGTTCCCTGTAGCGCCGAACACGATCAGCGTACCGTACATTATGATCAGGATATGGTACCAGGGATCGGCCACCTTCCGATTGTTGCTGTACTGCTCGATAAGCCCCTGGCGTATGTTGGAGCTTAACGTTGTCATATTGTCGAGCGTGAGATTGAAGCGGGTCAGTACGGATTCCATGGTGGCTGACGGTTGTGCCTTTTTTTTCTTGTTCGTTGCCTTGTCGCTTCAGCTGTTTGCTTGGTTTTGTCGAGGGATGGTTTGGACTCTTTTTTTAGATTTTCGTTGGGTATGATTTATTGCAATATTTTTGGGTTTTTTCTACGTTTTGGCTCGGTCACACTTTATTCGTGCTTCAACCTGCCAGTCAACCAGGTGCGTCGTAGATAATCCCAACCGAAAAGAAGGATAATACGTATTATCATATCAATGGTTGGAAATTGGAATCGCTTTCATGCGTCCTGCTGGGGAACCGTTGGCCGAAAGCTATTGGTCTCACACGCGGGGCATCGTTCTGGAAAACAGGGAAGACAAAAATGTTTTGCATGAATGGCAATTAGACGTTATTTGTACGTGGAGTACGAGGAAAAATATGGTGCCAGCAAAATGGCATTACTTCTCGGAATTTAAAATTTGAAGAATGCCATAATTGGCTTCATTGCTGTGCACTAAGTGATCATTTCTAGCGTTCGCATTCCATTTCTGAACATGATTATATTTTTTACGAATTGAATTGGTGGTATGCGCATCGAATATTCGCTAGTGCCTTTCATGCATTAGAATTTAAATTTGAAAACACATTTTTAGTCCACTACACTTTAATCAAAATAAATTACCTTAAATATGTGAGGTTTATTGCTAATTTCATTCAAACTTAAATTAACATGGTGAATCAGAAATGAACAAAGAAACAATCCTCACGTTTTAAGCCAATTGAATACGTTTGTTGTATATCATGTTTTCACCTACTTTAATTTGATTTCTTGCCAACAATAAACTTTGAATAATACACATTACCACATTACCAAATTTTAACTCCATAATGCACAGACATACAATATGCTTGACGAGGCTTGATTTTTGACGAATAAAAACCTATACAGCATGGAACATATAAGTAATTTCTTTATGACTAGTCCTACCATTATCGATAACTGAGCAAAGTTCATACCAGTTTTCAGAAAATCTTATAAAACCATCGACAATAACCACGTTCTATAGAAGGCTGTCGACTGTTAACCCGGTAATCCGCCCTAAGCTACTTTGCAGAAACTTTAATATTTAATCCATCATAATGCACTTCTACACCTTCCTTGGTAGAATTTTATAGCACTACCAGCATTGGCCCACCCGTTAGATCCACACAAAAGAGCTTGTGTGTTGCTAGGTGCCAGGACGTGCTCGTTTATCGCATGGTAGCGCAAATAAATAGCATCATTACTCATATCGACACGGTATTACTTCAACCTATGCTGAAAGATGGAATCGTATTAGTGATTTATCCGTGTACGTGTTCGGCCAATAATACTAATATCGCGTATCTATATCCTCGCAGTCGTGTAGCACAGACTAGCAGAAATTGCTGCATCACGTACTGGTAATGCCATTTTTATCTTCTTTCATTCTCGCATCCATTTGAATAAAATTCCATTTTACTGGTCATTGTACAAGGAGCAGACAAAATCTACAGTAGAAGGAACGTTTCTTACATTGTACATTATAGCGAATGAGGAGACACTGAAGCTATGCATTTTATAAAGCATATGCATTCACACAAATTCTGATTATCTCATACAAAACCGTAAAACATTGCCTGCTGTTGTAATATACCTGTATAGTTAGTAATTGTGCAAGCAAAACTTGTAATCCTTTGCCCTCGGCCTAGGCCTAAACCTTGACCGACAACGGTCGTTGTACCAAAGAAGAAGAATTGTATATAGACAAATTAAATTCAAACTTGTTTGTTTTATTTTCCTTGCCACCTCTTTTTGGCATGTATCAAGCTCAAACTAATGGGTTACATCCTAAATGAGTATTTCTCTCAGCCATGCTATACTTAATGTCATATGGAGATTTTAATAATATTCTATGGAGTACCTTTTAAATTCATGTCCATCATTGATTGAAAAATTAAAGTTTTATAGCACTGCATATCTTACTGTTTTGAAAGTTATGCAAAGGTAAAATAGTTTATTTTGTTTAATTAAAATTTGTTTAGTCTGTTTTAATATCCAACAATTCATTATTGCCACAAGTTCATGTTTATATAATAAATTTAAAATTTTAATCCTAAGACAATTCACAACGGTAAGGTTAAAAGAAGGCATGCTAACTGCTTTTTAAATTAATCGTAGCATTCTTCTTCTTCTTTAGCACAACAACCGTTGTCGGTCAAGGCCTGCCTGTACCCACTAGTGAAGTGTGCTTGGCTTTTAGTGACTTATTGTTACCATAGCAGGATAGTCAGTCCTACGTATGGGAGCACGGTCTATTCGGGGCTTGAACCCATGACGAGCGTGTTGTTAAGTCGTACGATCGTAATCGTAGCATTACCCCAGGCATTAAAAAGCCATTTTTCAACTCTTATTACGTTTAAATCTTGTTGTTTGGGAGATCATCGTTATTGTTTAGGAAATGCATACTAAAATTGTAAATACCAACGTCTAAATATAACAATTAACTACTAATGGTACATAGTAATGAGCAGCAGTCTCCTCCATTGTTTTTTGGAATGTAATTAAAATGACTTTATCAACTCTCTTTGGTGCACATTAATTGTACCTTCGCCATTCATGTTTATCTTTCAAAGCACTATAACATCGTAATGCTAATGCGTCGTTACTTTCTCAGAAAACTCTCATCTTGCTATTGTGTGTAAATAGTGCAGTAAACCTCCTTGCACCAACTGTGCAAATACTCATGCCATGCTTTCTCCACCATCAATCTAAACACATTCCCAGCGAATCTGATTTTCTGATTGCAGCTTCTTGTTGAAAGGAAGTACTAACTACGCCGGCTATTGATATTACAGCCCACCAGCTCACCAGTTGGATCGTTCACTGTTCCTTTCTTCTCGCATTCGCTCGTAAAAAAAGACAAAACGTTTATGTACTGTGTAGTGATTTCGCTGAGATAATCAGTATTCGAGCGGCAATTTACGAGCCGTTCGATTAGAAATCGATTATCCCGGCACGGGGAGCTACGATGATGTGGTGAATACGGCACATCCACTGCCTTCCCCGTCTATCGATCTGAGAGCACTAGCATCTACCGGAAGTTCGTACTCCTGGCACGCGCTAATGGGACAAAGGAGAAAGACGCAACCACATAAAACCGACTGCCAGATTGAGTGGAATCCTGCGATAAGGTGTGGGTACAATTTTTATGGACCTTTCAACATGGTCGTGGCGTTTTATATTCGTTCCGATCCTACTAAACGATGCGTACCATAATCGATGGCCCGTTTTCAAGCGCACACTGCGTTCGTGGTTAGCTAAAAAAGAGTCCTAGACTGAGAAAGGGCAAAAAGGTTCACCGTTGCTTTATGTTGTCCTTCCATCCTTCGTCACAAGAACACTTGTGCGTTCATTTTTAACGTACGTCTGTTCCGATAGGATCCGGTGTGCGTGAGATCTTTTTATTAAAATGTTCTTTTTTCGTGTGGATATGTAAAAAAACACCATGGTATACGCTGTCACAAACATGAATGGTTTTATTTTTTCTTGCAAGAGTATATTGTGCTTGAGAAGTTTTGTCTGTTTTTCAACGAAAATTAAAACGTCAACAACCAGATTGCTGATAAGCAGAATGACAGAATCCCTCAGTAAACGAGACATTTCACTGGTGATCCTTTGAAATAATATAATCACACGTTGGATCGCACAGACATTGAATCAACAACGTGGGATTTGGATTGAATTTGAGCTAACATGAAACGATAAGCCAGCTAATGTATTTAAGTCTTAATCACAAGTATAAATTATTTAATCGCGCTCGGTTACAAATATAGCAAGTACTACTCAAAATAGCAATGCGAAAATGGGGTTTCACCTGAGCGTAACTTAAAATGGCTGCGCAACGAAATTGAAGAATATTCTTTAAATTGAATTATATACATAAAATCAGCAATAAGGCGTTTCCATTCAACAGAAGATGTATCGTCGTATAGCACATTATTATTATTTTTGTAGATTTAGTGACCTTGTGCAAAAAGGATAAAGGAAGGGTATTCTTACAATATTAACATTAATTTAATTTTAAGTGCTCCACAGTTTCGACATAATTTTTTTCTTAATAGCATTCATACTTTAATTGAGATAAACCAACTGTATTATAAAAAAACTAAATATCCAAGATTTTGTTTCTGCTTTGCTCTTGCTGAACAATCAAACGGTGAACCATGTTTGTTTTAGAGTTTTTTTTACATTAAACTTCCTCCCGGTTAATATCGCTCGAAACCGTTAAAAACGGTAGCCCTTTGAATCCGTCCAACAATGACGAACAATTTAGTATCACAAATATTTCGACTCCATGAAACTCGCCCACACTTTGTGTGGCAAAACTTCGCTGAACGTTTGCAATAAAACGGTTAAACCATTGACAGTCAGCGCTTCTTTCTGCAGTGTTTCGCATCGGTCGCCATGCCACGAATCGACCAAACCTGACCGGCGAGCTGACTTTTACAGCTTACAAAATTACACAAATTTCGTTCGTGCCATAAAGCCTGTATGAAAATCGACCGGGCCGTAAATAAAACTGTACCGAAACTCTTCCCGCCCTTGGCTCCATGTTTGATATTGGGAAAGGCTTATCGGTGCGCCGTGCTGGAAAGCATGCTACCATATTAAGCCGTAAATTGTAACATCGACCATGAAGAGCGGAAAAAACGATACACGATTGAAAAAAAAGACAAAACCGTACGCCCCACGTTCCCGTTCCGAATCTGGAAAGTTTGTTGAATAACCGCACGCCATAACAATTCAATCAGCTGTCGGTATATAAATTTTACCATCCGATCTCGACGCGTGCCTTTGGCGAGTGCATTCGGATTTTGTTTTGCCGCTATTCCGGGGACCACCACCGAGACATGTTGAGCTACTCCTGATGGACCCCACCCATTTGCACGCCGGCGAATGATGGTGCGGAGAAGGCGGACCATCGAACAGTAAACCGTCATTGGCAGCCTGGTTATCGAACAAGCCATTTTTAACGATTATGCGCTGCCGGAGACGATTATGGCTTATATTTCTTCACTGCGGTAGGGACGGTTTAAACTATTCATGTTTGGTTCATCATTTTGGTGTGCGTTTTTTCTGGCTGTACCGTTTTATTTTGTTATAGTTTGTGCGAAAGATATGGAAAAAGAGCTAAAAAAGAGCTTGCAGATTGCCCGTAAATTTCAAACCATGTTTGACTGACTTCTCGGAAATGGTACGATGTGGTTTGATCCTTGCATAAAGCAATAGAGATATGAAGCTTTAAATATGCTTTAAATTCCGACCATAAAGAAGATCCTTGGGTTGGCACACTCCATTTTAGAAAAGTAAACTATGAAAATCCTTTTTGTTCACAAAACCACATTGTTCATTTTGATAGTAGAGGACGTTAAACATTGGTCGTTTATTTTACTACTCAGTATTGCGCCAAACCAGTTCGTGGACCTTTGTAAAATCCATTTATGACTCGAAACTTAGGATGCTTTGTATTCAAAAATAACTTTTACTCATGAGCAGATTGCATGGTTTTCATTTTCTGACAAAAGGTGCCACAGATGTTACGTTTATTTTTTTTATCTTTGAATATTTTCCGAAATGTGACTTGGAAATATTAACGACGTAGCTAGGATCGTAACAAACGCAAAAACTGCTTAATGTTACCTAGCTTACCGTGCCTGTGCTAGTATTGGTGCAACACATTCTACTATCGAGCGCATTTAAACCTCACTAGTACATAACTTTGCTCGTGTCATTCAATTTTGCCGACATTGAGGGGTTTTGCTGTAACATGATGTTGGTACAAGCATTCTATTTCCCATGGCTAAAATACCTTTTCATAACACTTATAAATTATTCATCAGGTATGATGCGGTATATATGTAGTGTAGTTTTACATGTCTTCCAACATGGAAACGATCGTGTCCACAAAATTGACTAAAAATTCAATTTACCAACATTTCATGCTACATGCTGCATCATTCTCAAACATGATCGGCAAACTGTAAGCAGTGTTAGTGCTGTATTGCTTACGTTACCAATGCTTACAACCGATCATGCTGAGCTACCCTGCCCAGATGATCCTGGTGTGCTTTTTGCATATCGAGATGACAGTGTACGGAAGTTCACTAGTTTCCAAAGACAAAACATCTCCAACTTTTATCTTCGCTTCCTTGCTCGCCTGCACTTCCGTTCGATCCATCCCGCACGAATGGAGCTCTGGGACGCAAATCGCTTAATTAAATTTTCCTCCATTACCAACTTTACAAAATCTCCCCACCCCTCGCCAACCTACTCAGCGCTGGTCCGATCCCCGTACGATACATCAGCATTACCGAGTTTCATCATCAATCTGCATTTAACAAATTATATCACACCCCAACCCACCTCACCAACCTCCGAGTATCTACGGAGTACTTCAAGGCGCTCAAACGCTCTCGTAAATACAATCAGACAAGCGACACCCGTAATATTGTCGGATAAGAATGGAAAAAAGCTTCCCGCTCGATCGCCGCCTTCCCATCTTTTCCAAACAATGCTCGGGAATCCGGCCGAGTGTCGCCGGGGTCACGGAGCAAATGCTGCGGTGACAAAAAGCAATCTCGCCTCGGTTTCGACAAGGAAATTTATGGCTTTCGTAACTTTCCTCGTCCCTAGCCGGGTGGCCGAGGAGTGCCAGGAGACACAGGGAGGATGATTCCAGCGGATGCTACCGGTTTGGTCCCGTGTGTCTGAAGCGAACCGTGCCTGATCAAACTGTTGATATCGAAGGCACAGGACAGCGGGGAAAGCAGAATGAGATTAAAAAAACAGCATCTTGAGAAAGTTGTGTTGAGGGTGGATGGAATTTATTCAAAATACTAATTTTAAGCAAGTCGCGCAAACATTCTCAACGGCACAGCGAAAAATGCGTATTATGCGAAACGCATTCGTTTTCCGACGCAGGCAAAGAAGAAATCTGTTAATACTTTAAATTGAAAGGCTCGTAAATATTTCACGCAAAATTTCACAGGCGTGCGTGGTTGTAGGGTTTGGTTTACAATTTCACGCAATATAAATGGTGTAATGACTGTTGTTAAGGTTTTGATTACATTTTTTCCTCTTTTGAAACGAGTCTCGCTATCATCGTCCGAAGCTAAGTTGCCAGCATCAATTTATGTATAAATTTATTTAAAAAAAGAACTTATGTTTCTTTGTTAGCAAACAGTTTTTTTGTTTAATTGGAAGAGAAATAACCATCTGCTTCAATTAACAAAAGCATCTGGTTACAGCATCGCTTGCATCACCAAAAACGGCGATCTAATCGGCTCAAATGAAAAACAAGGGAAAGCGCACAAAAATATAAATTATTGCCGCACAACAAAATCCATCATCCAAAGTCATTAAACAGAATGGCAAACTATTTATTGTGAAAAATCCCAACCACTAATTAGCTTCGTCTTTATGGCTTCCATCGTGAACCGACGAAATTGGCACGAGCCCCTACAAACCATAAAAAGCCACTCACTTTCCCGTTTGTAAAAGCCAACCAAAAAAAACACTCCTCTGCTTGTGGTAATAAATGTGAATTTCCAGCTCCACTGGCGGCGCCCCTGTTGAAAAGTGGCCCCGAAGGCTTAGGATGCTTTTTTGACAATAACCAGAAAACAACAAACATCCCATAAAGAGGCCGACAAACTGTCAACTCACGTTCCCAGGGAAGCGTGTCGGATTTTGGCCCCCTGCTAGGAACCAAACTTTTTCCTTGCTGCCTTTGAACCCGGTCGCCTTCCTTCCCGGGCGCTGTGTTTGTGATTTTCCCTCTCTAGCGCGTGAAGATATTTCAGTCCTTCGGTTCACACCACGCATCATTTAGCATGTTTTTCTCTGCCATTGGGCAACAAATGCCGACTCACTCATAAACACACACACACAAGCACACGAGCAACCGTACACTTTTGATCGTGGTTTTGTTCATTAATAATGCCGATATTATTGCGTTTGCTGTATGCACACAAGAAACACGAAAGAAGTGTCAAAAGTTTCCCCTTACCAGCGAGCAGTTCCAGCCGCGCAGCATCACCAGGGCACGCCTCCGTTGGATGGTACTGAACCGTGTCGTGCCGTACATGGTGCGGGCCGGAAGTGTCGTATCATTGCAAGCATGAACGCGCTGTGTTCTGGCGTTCACTGCACAAAGTATAAATTTCACCAGAAAATTGTTACGCGTTTGTTTTTCTGCCCTCGGTTTGATATTTCTTTTACACCTCGTGGCTAGCTGATGGTTACACTGAGCTCCTGTTTTGGTGGACACATGTGGGCACACGCTGTGGTAGAATTTTCGGTATTTGTCCTCCTTTGCAGGCCAAAGAAAACAAAAACACTTTACTAGTCGTGAAACGCCCAGGCGGCGTTGGATGCGAACTGCGGTCGGTGGATGATAAAACTTTTCAAATTATAGCACCACAAGGGAACGGCTCGGTATGCTCTACCGCATACCATATGACGGTTCTATCCGCTGTATAGGCAGTACGGAGTAGGAGAAGAAAATTAATAACACACATTTTCGCACGCTACATAATTTTTATACGCTCTTAATGAGCGCTTATTGTGTCTTCACTTTTATAAATTTTTTAACATTAAGTGTGATCGACTTGTAGCAAGCCGCAAATCTTCATTCCGCACACTTTAACACTAAACAACTAAACGTGCACGTATCGAATTCACCTTAGGTGCTTGTATTGTGGGCTTTTTCACTCGCTAACATTAATCACTTTGACGGATAGCATTGAAGCGTTGCTGGTCAAGTGCCGTTTGAATCGAATCACCAGAACAACCTTCACATAACACACACAACACACAGAAGAACCACAATATTCCACCGGTTCTTATAAGCTTTTCATAAACCGCTACCAGCGTGCATCGATGGAGAAGCCTGGTCCTTCACTCCTTCAAACTGGCTGCGTCCGTTTTCCGTTTGTCACTGTGTCTTGGAATCGAACCAACAAACTCACGCACCCCCGAGGATCATTTATTTTCGCTAAAACACATCCGTACTGAGCCGCGGACAGTTCACAACTGAACTGTCGGTAGGAGTGCAGTACACACTGTCGACTCGCATTGCTCCCGGCTAGCACCAGCTATCAAAACACGCATGGTCCGACCCGAACGTACCCGAACACATGGTCTACTATTTTGTGCTGCGCTTTCGCAATGCGCAGACGGTCTCATCAGAAATCGATTGCACCCCAAACCTACACCCACACTACGACAGTGTGATTCAATATCCTGCACCTCAAGCCGGCACCATATGGGCAGCTGTGTGCCGGTGTCGACGATGTGTGTGAACTGATTTAGGATCTAGCTGATTGATGCTCTCGGTTCGAGTGCGATCGCTACCGCTGAAACGGTGCTGTGGCTGCGAGTCAAATGGAAACGGCATGGAGCTGCTACCCACCGAACCGAGCCGCTGACGGGTTGACAAGACAACACAAACTCGGATAGCAGCTGGATGAGTAAGATACATTGGGTGAGCACATACGCTTATTGCTTTTCCAAAGGGTGGCACCGAGCCACGGCACCGGTCCTAAGGCTGTTCGTTAATCACGACCTTGTACGTTCGGTGTTCCGGGAGCTTGTGTTTTCCGTGACTGTTTGCCCCAACGCTGTCTTTTGTCACTGCCACCAGATGAGCTTTAAGAAATACGACCCCTCGTTAAAGGGGGCAAATGGTTTGTGATTTCGCGGAACCGGGAGCAAAGTCTCCACGGATTAATGTTATGCGTAACAGGCGTTGTGGAAGTTGGGTTGAAGACGTACTAACAGGAGTGATTTCTTTTTTTTTGCATTGCATTAAGAAACATTATATCTTATGCTGACATGAAAAGAAAAATGAGGGAATAATTGTGTTATAATTTAAAACGGAGTAGATTAAACGAAGAAATTTAAAAAAAAACGTCTACAAGAATTATTATATTTTAATTTATTTAACACAGTATTATGCTTCCATGCAGTGCCGTTATTTATATAGTAAAGCATTCCAGAAATCTGTAATCCGTTTATCCAAGATGTTGTAACAAGTAATGCGTATTAAAGCAATATTATCATACATTGCAGGTTAACTTGTAATAAGAAGAAATAAAGGATAAAAGATGAGAAACAAACTTAAACCGATGTACATTGCAACGGAAAGCAAGAAATTGCTTTCGTTTAATTTACGCAATACAGGTAGAGACCTATTCTTCCTAACCTCCATTAAACACACAGGCATAAACACACCACTATTGCCACTTGTCGGTACAGTACGGGCGTAAGCAAAACTCCCTGCATAAATATTGGCCTCTTGCGTACTACAAGATTAGCATCAATCAGCAGTTGTAGCAGACTAGACAAACACTACAAAAACCTTCCGACGCTCTGGGTTCTTGTGCGGACTACCAAGATGGTATTTGTGCGCATCTGGTTCGTATCATGGCCTAAAATAATACCACTTCCTCCATGCACATACTACACGCCGGCGGTTATGTGGCAATGTTCGGTTAAGTTGAACAGCGAGTTGTGCATGTTTTCCGAAATGATGACAACCCAACCTACCAATCTGTAGGGCACAAGACATTTTCGAATGAACACAAGATACCGAAAAGATAAACTTGTCCTTTGTGTGCTGCCTTGGGACCAAAATGAGCAAAACAGTGAACAGGGCTTGCAGAATGGATGAGCTGATGAGGGTTTTATTTGATTGGTTTATGTTGCGCTAAAATGGAACATGTTAAAAATGAGGTAAACGCTTCAATTACAATAGAAAAGAAAACAACGCAGCGCAGCGCGGCAATATATAGTGGTTGTCGTAAATGCTCCAACGAGCCCTTTACATAAATGCTGCGAACATGAGCCCATTTTGATTGTAAATGAAATATTATGGAAGGCTGATTGTCCTAGCCTGTTCCTTCCAGTAAATCCCATTCCGTTGGAATGATGATGTAGTACGAATGTCATGTGAAGCTAAGAACAGAATATTGACGAACAACCCATTGCTAGACAGTAAACCTATTGACCCAAACTGGTTTGTTCGCAATTTGACCAATCATTTGACAAGGGTCAGCTAAATTCCTAGAACTCCTAGAAGTACAGTCCTTTACAAACGAAGCTTACGTCAATCTCAGTTAGAATAATAAGTACACTATCCTCTCACGAAGACTAACGGAAGCACCAGAAAAGGTTGTTTTTCAGGGTTTTGTTGTTTGTTTTTTTAAATTCCTATCCTTTGATTCATTTGATCCTAATAATTGTAATAGTAATACTTTTTTAAATCATTTAAAATTCCTTTGTTTATTAATTTATCTACATATTTAAACACCCTTAATATTAATTTCACTCAAAACATATAAGTTCGTTGTTCCATTATCAAGTGCTGCAAAGAAAATCCTTGATCATTGGAACAACTAAAAATGACGTTCGAAAAGGAACCGTTGAATGAGTATAAATTACACAAAAATATTTTCTAGTTAATTAGGAATTAAAAATCAAACTCAAATTGCACGTTCTTTGAACATTTCATCGCTGACCGCATTGTCAGTATACAATCAATGTAAAAAAGGAAAACATGTATATAAATATATCCTACATTCATATAATTAATTTACTCAATTCCTTAGCTTACACTTGCAGATTTTAAGTATTCTGTTATTATATTCAAAACATTGTGGACTATTTCGTGGTTATATTTTGGTTGATATTTTGCTTTGAACCATTCATGATGATAGATTTATAATGAACTACATTTTTAAAATGATATACTTTTTCAAATAAATTGTTTATAATAAATAAGCCTTAGGAACACTTTCATCAATAACAAAACTAAAAACAAACAAAACTTTCATTCACACTAAAAATGTAAGGTCTCGTTGTACATTCGTCAACTTTAAAACATGCCTGTCATCGGTTCAAGCCTCGAATAGACCTTATAGAGGACTGATTATGCCGCTAACGGTAATCAATAAGTCACTGACCGACAATGGTTGTATTGCCAAAGAAGGAAGGAAGTAGATGTGAATGTAGTAAAAAATGATAACAATAAAAATAATAAACTGCTATTATACATCATTTTATTTAGATTCACATTATTACGCCTTCAACCATATTTTCATTACATCGTGTATCGATAGATTTCGTTCTAAGGCTATTTGCTTCCTGTATATTTAGCTTTATTCCGCTCATACTCGGTTGAACGTGTATAACAATACGAAACAAAATGCTTTGAACAATTCGAAATTAGATAAAGAAACATCAAGATAAAGGCTTCTTTTAATTGGTTAAAGGAAGTTAGGTAAGGACGGATACATTAAGGAAAATGGTAAAAATCTAGAGATATATAAATTCAATAACCATGAAAATGTGCATAAATTATCTTAAACTTTACGGTTCTAGATCTTTAAAAAACGGTTCATTAAGCCGCGAATTTAGATATTGTAAGCGCCACTTCTAACTAGTGATGGGTAATCCGGAGCGGAGTCATGGATCAACCCCGACTCCGGTGGGCCAAATATGACTCCGACTCCGGATCATAACCGGATTTGACTCCGGATTAGTCCGGATCAGTCCGGATCAGTCCGGATCAGTCCGGAACAGTCCGGATCAACCCGGATCACTCCGGATCAATCCGGATCACTCCGGATCAATCCGGATCAGTCCGGATCAGTCCGGATCAATCCGAATCAGTCCGGATCAGTCCGGATCAGTCCGGATCAGTCCGGATGAGTCCGGGTGAGTTTGACTGAGTCCAGATGATTCCGGATGAGTCTGGGTGAGTTCGGCTGAGTCCAGAAGAGTCCGGATGAGTCCGGGTGAGTTCGGCTGAGTCAGAACGAGTCCGGTAGAGTCCGAGCGAGTAGTTTAGGTTGACGTTGCAATTGCTAATTCCCAAAATGACTGTCCATTATCGTTTAGACAATTCTTGATGCGTTCATTGACTTTCAAGTAAGGCATCGAATATGCACGAAAAGTCATACTCCGAGGGGTACCGGAGTCGGATCGATCCGACTCCGGAAAAAAATGTATTTACCCATCACTACTTCTAACACCTCGTATAATGCAGAAACTCAAGCATTATTTAAATATCCGGCACTAAAAGCTGACGTTGTTTCAGATTACAGTACAACAGTCGAAAGTTCACGATCCCAGCAAGTTTGAGGGACTTCAAGCAGGAGGGGTTACTGTTAACTACTACTAACTTACTATTATTGATCTATATCAAGCCCTTTTTTTCCACCATGTCAAAATTTTACTTTCTGATTGTTGTAATCCTATAGAATCTCTCATTTATCCCTAAACGATGTCATAGCAATTCCGCTTCTTTTTGTTGATTAAAGTGGTCCAAGTCGAGGCAAGATATTGGGTTTCGTGAAATACCCAATCAGCATGGAGCGTGTAATAGCAAATCCGGTGTCCATCTTTCCCTACCATTGAGTGTCCGTCTTTCACACTTTAGTGTCAAGATGCATATACCACTAGAAAACCGTATTTTTTATTGCTTTAATTCTCGTTCTTTTGCCAGAATTTTGCTTAGTAATCATAACAACTATTTCGTGTAATAAAACTTCCGAAAAAATGTTCTCAAATGTGTTCAGTTTGGTTGCTGCGTTGTCGGTCTTAATCTACTTTCCCCCAGCATTTAACTTCATTGGAAATTAAATATAAATCAAATAACAGACATACGTCTCTACAACAAAGCCACACTAGAACATTACTCGAAACGAAGTAACTGGTTAACTACAAAGCCTTGAGCAGGCCTGTCAAAGAAGTTAATGCAAACGATCGTCAAAGTGTTAACAAGAGCTGACGGACGCTGGATAAAAAAGCCTTTAGTCAGGCTGTCGATGACCCTTCGTCCTTCGATGACTATTAAGTGTCGGATATAAAATCGATAAAAAATGAGCCCACATTGCGGATCCTCCGGGAGAACATGACTACGATGGGTCTACCCGTTGCGGACAAGGGTCGCAAGCGGAAGCTTAAAGCAGAACGGTAGAATCCGGAGCAGCAAATAAAAACGTCCATAAAGTTTGGTTGTATTTTCACACGATTTATTCACCGCATCCGTGTTAAGTTTTTCTGTTTTATTCTATCTACGTGGGCTAACCAGACGCAGGACACTGTCACCCGTATCCTTCAGCATGGCTAGCTTTCTTCTCTTCTCCTATCAAGAGCATGAGCGTGGGAACCTTATCCTGGGCGCTTTACTATGGGCTGCATTGCCACACAAACGAACAAATAAATAATTCAATAAATAATTAAATCAACAAATAAATACATTAATCATCAAATTACCACTAGACCCCTGGAACGAGCAGAGGGATAAAATGTGTGGAGGCAAACTTTTGATAAGAGGGAAACATAAATTCCAGCCTGGTGCAAAAGCCTGAAAATGAGCAGCAAACAGATGGAATACGAAGAGTGAAGAATGGAGTGAAAATTGAAAAAAGCTACAGATAAAGCAGAGGGTGCGTGCTTAAGCAGGAAAAATGAAGCATCAGATAGGGAATGACGTGTTGGGCAAAAGAAAAGAGCAATACTGCAGACAGAGGGCTAGAGAGAGAGAGAGAGAGAGAGAGAGAGAGAGAGAGAGGCGAAAATGTGCTGTCAAGATGGAAGCAGGACTAGAGTAGCTAAGGTGGGAAAGGTTGAGGCTCGAACCGTCAGCAGGGTTTACACTATGGAACGGGTCGTGCTGAACGTTCTAGATCTTATGATTATCGATGGCATCGAGGAAGCTGTATCCGCTGTACGCTCGGTTGCTGGCCCAATCCTTGCTGTACGCATTGTACGGGGAGGCCGAATAGGACGGGTACGCACCGTAGGAGGCATAAGACAGTTCTGAAAATAGAGCAAAATGTGTAAGGTCAGCCTTGCTGTCTTAATGTTTTGCTTGATGGGCTTTCCAACCAACCGGGACTAGATTCGCTCGAGATGTGCGAATGGGCGTGAATGACGTGCGGCTGTATCTTGCAGATGTTCGTGTTACGGAAGAAGTGGAACAGCAGCAGCCCACCGGCAATCAGCAGCACCTGGATGAGTCCCACACCGAGCAGGATCGGCTTTAGGAGCAGCTTCAGATGCACCAGCTTCAGCATGACGGCGAGCGGAAGGATCAGGCTCCATTTGCGCTGCTTCTGCTTCTTGCCACGGGCTTCAAAGTCATCGTCGGCCATGAAGCGAGCCCCACTCTCCGCTCCCATGCCCACCTGTACACCGTGGCTTGCGATGAAGGTGTTGAGTGATCGTTGCAGGAACTTGGCACCCTTGATGATCTCGCTATCGTACTCTGTGCGGGATGGACAAGCAAGTGAAATTGCAAAACATAACGTTGGTTGTTTCATTTCACTTTTCACCCATCACAACGACACTTACGGCTTATTTGGCGCGCCTCCGGGAACACATCGTCCTCCTTCGGTTCGTTCAGCCGCACGAGCTTCAGCCCACCGGTGGTCTCGACGGCCTGGTTCTCCGAGGCAAACCAATTCATACGCCCAGTAGCGAACGACCAAAGGTAACGCGAGAAGCGATACTTGAAGCAGGACAGCAGCCGCTTGGACTTGTAACACTCGGACTGAGTGTTGAGCACGTAGTCGTCCAGTTTGGTTGGAGTGGTGCCGGCACCGGCCGGACCGGGATCAGGCTCACCGACTGCGCCTTGACAAACCAGGGCCAACAGCAGCACACCGACCGCGACTGCACCATATCCTTGCGACATTTTTGACTTTTTGAATGGATTTCACAGTACAACCACAGCAACACTGCACTGTTCACTTCTCTGCTGTAGGCCACGGGAACCTCGTAAGCACACACACACACGCTCACACACACACCCCGTCCAGAGGTTTATTGAACACACGCGTTGGAGCACTGCTGCTTGTTCGATGTGTTCACGAGGCGCTGCTGATTGATGCACTGTGACTGCTGCTATCCAAGGCCATCGGTTTTATACTACCAGCACCCGTTTGCCGCGATTTTTCCAGGTCAGTCCACCGGTTCAAACCCGCCCAGCAGCTAGATCGGGTCTCGCGCCAAGCGATCCTCGTGCCACGATCACGCGTATCACTTTCCCGGATCTAATTGTTCCCGTCCTGGTGCGCTTCCTCCGGGCGTAAATGGCGGGGTGGCCCTTACCATTTCACTATCAATCGTGGCGCCCCGACCAGCGAAACGCATCATTACTCCGTTATGCTATGCACCCATGTGCTCAACGATGAATAGTGTGTATTTTTCGCACCCGTTCCATTGATGAGACTGACTATCGTATGAATGAAGCTATGCAAATGATGAAAATTTCACCTCGGCTAGTTTTTAGCATCGATGGAAAGAATTGTTTTTGTGTTGGCATACAAGCACGACTTCAAAGTGAACATTTTCTACCCGGTATAACAAGAGCAACTAGCAACTTGTAAAATGGAGAAACCAAAACGAGAAAAAGTGTTACTTCATGCTTACAACGGGATACTTTCAACAAATCCTTCCCAACAGCATTATTCGTAGAAATTGAAAAAGGTAATGCATGCAATAGAATTGAATTCAATGCCAACGAAATCACCACTCACATCAGCGCATTCGATTGTCGGGGAAAGAATTTTTATCGGGAACTTTTGTTTCGCTTTTACGGGATTTTTTTTTTTCACAATCAAACTATGCGAACAATGCCGATGATTTGTTAATCATCTAGCAACAAGATGAATGTTCTGAATGAAACGAAAATGACAAATATGCCAAACGGATAGTCGGACATTGTGCTCCAATACATTCGATCATTTATTTTCATTTTACAAATAATTTGTTAATGTGTTTAAATTGAAACGGAGTTGACAGTTATTCAAACACATTCGATTAAAATTGCACAAAAAATATATTTTCTGCGTCAAACATTCATTACATGAACAAACACTACTTTTGCGTTCCATTCCGTGTGTTTGTTTAAGTTGTTTCTTATGCATATGTTATGATTCTGAAAAAAATAAGGTCTTTATTAACCAAACTAGAAACGAGAAAACTAACTGTAAAAAATATGCTGAAGATTATACTAATATGAGTAGAATAAACAGAACAAAACCGATACATTATATCACAAACCATGCGTGTGTTTTCTGAACCCTAGTTTTACTATACTGTTTTGGGGTTCAATTAAAAAATCTCTGTAGTTATTTTTAGGTAATGTTAGCAGTGAAACTATTATTACTATAATTATAATTATTTCATGAGGTTTTTCAAGCATTGTGAACGATTTTAACTCGATTTCCCAATAATCTAAATAAGTGCTCCCTAACCTTTTTAGGATTGCGGACCACTTGGCTTTGAAAATACATTTGCCACGGCCTGCATCAATTGAGGGCATGCATTTTATACACTTAGTTTAAAGTATTTAATCCCTGCCTTTTAAAAATGCAATATTGTGGGATTGTGATTTGGGAAAAAAATGATGATGATTGTGGGGAAAAAATTGCACGAAATGTATTGTAACAAACTTTTCCTTTTAAAAAATCCATTTTTTCGCGGACCATTTCTGTTAACGCCACGGACCACAGGTTGGAGACCATTGATCTATATCATCAGTCTGATTTAAATGACGGCTAAATGAGTCGTACATGCGTTTGAAAGGAGGGTAAGAATTTTGAGCACGTTTTACGAGTCAATTGCAAGATACGTTGTAATAATTGATTCAATAATTCTATAAAAAAAATACATGAATACAGGAAACATGAAAAATTAACCATCGCCCAATGGTCTCTCGATGTGAGAAATCTGCATGGGTTATTTTTCCATCTAGTCTATCCTCTTATAGAAAGACATTATCGCGTTAATCGTTATGTCAAGAAAAATAGTGCGAAGTAAAAACATGCTTTTTAAAAACTATAATTTAAATGTAAATGCTCCGTCAAATTCTAAGAACTGTTAATTTTTTTCATTTATTATCGAAACTTCGAACAATAGCACTGTTACAGATTGATATGTTTATGAATTACAACGCCTTAGCCAGGTGGAATAAATACTTCATTAGACGTGATATAAAATCCTCATCAAGATCACAATACGTCATACGGAGGAAAACGGACCCATTTCATACCGTTTGCCGCATTGAGATAAAATAAAACCAGAGACCGTGTATTTTTACCCCATTTCTATCTACCAAACCCATAACAGGATACCACTTCAAAGAAAATGTACAAGCAATTGAGATTTAGGGTGATGTTTATGTACGAACACACTCACACATTATCCGTTTCACTGCAGGATGGGCACATTTGGTCAAATTTAGCTGGCCATATCGTTAGCAACACTCAATCGTTTGTGGGGCAGGGTGTTAATTATTTACTTTAGAGTAAGGTCGAAAAATTTATGACCCACTCATACCGGGAAGCTAGCAAAGTCGAGTGGGTGTAAAGATTATGAATATCTACGTGCTTCTTACAGGGTATGCCAGTTTAGCTTAGCATATTGATAGACATTTACGCATATTTCATTTAAATAAAATCATAATTTAATACATTACAATTAATTAATGCATTATTTTACCATTCCATCCTGTAACGGGAGCTTGTCAGTAACGAAATTAACGTAAGTATGTTTACATATAAAGAGGCAACCCCTGTATCGTGCGATGTTCATATTTTGCCCGTCCGAGCTTAAGAGTCACGTAAAAGATATTCTTTCTAGGAAAAGTGTGAGAATGAAAATTGCCACACTTAGGCGCACAGTCGTCAATGCTCGAGCCAATCAATCCAGAATTCCAGATCTCGGTTTAGGTGTAAAGTGTGTTACGGGAATCGACATTAAAACCATCTTCGCTCCGCATTAGCCTCGGGTGAGATAGAACGTTCGGCAGATGGTTGATCAATAAGAAGTGTTTTTTTTTTTTTAATTATGCAAAGATAATAGTTTATAAGGGTAACTGGTTTTTCATCTTCTTGGCCATTCTCTCGTGACCGGGATTGTCGTACCGGTCGGTGAAAGTGGCCTGCTAAAATGAAAACTTTCATTCAAACGAGCACTACAGCCACCTACTGGGTCTTATAGATTAGCTCATTGTGCTGAATGTGTGTGTGGAAGGAATAGGCAGTTGCGATCGAACTTGGGACGATAGGTATATTCGTTCATTCGTTCTTATCGTGTATTTTTATAGTCTTCTTGGCATGCGATTGGCAATTAAAACCAATTCGAATTGGACGTTAAGTTGTATTTGATATTTTTGGAGGATTGTTCATCTACTCAACTCTTTTCTAGTTCATTGTTTTTTTAAACCTTTAATATGTTTCCAAAGCTATGTTTTATAGAACATATCTAGTTGTAAAAAAACAAACCCATTACACTATTCCGCTCATCGCTATCAGACAAGCGAAGCATCTTTCAACGTGCACGCAAGATTTTGCGCTGGAATGCTAATCACCGGCGACAGTGGCAATAAACACACATACACACACGTACGCGTGACAAGCGCACACGCCCTTAGCCGTGGCGGTCAGTGTCCCAATCACCGCCTGATCTAGTTCGCGGTTCCGCCTCGTCCAGCCGCCGTGCATACATGAGCATACGTGCAGTCAACACGGCTGCAATTATGTTTCATCTGACACTTGTACGATCGATACCGGAACGCCGTAGAACGGTGGCAAGTGAAAAAGACGCAAGCGGTCGGGCGAGGAGCGGAATGAACCCTCCTCTTTCATTCTGTTTTGCGCGTTTCGTATAAGCCATGCTGAAGGGTCGTGACGACCCTGACCAGGACCTTGGACGCGATGATGGCGATGCTGGCTATGTGCGCCATGCGGTATCGTTATTAACCTCGGTGCGTCTGGTCGTTCGCGAGTGGAGAGCCTTCAGCATCGATGCTGTAATTAGCATAGTATCACTTTTTAATGAGATTAATTTAAATGAACCCAGACGCTGGGCCACTGCACTACACCACGACAGAAAGTGGTTGTGGGAGCAAGGGATCCCGTTTGTTCCGGACGCTGAGCTGAATTAAGTGAAACCGGACATTATTACGGCGAGTAATTGTGGTCATCCGCTCCGATACTCCGATAGATTGATGGATCGATGGTAAAAGTGTATGTTTTTTTTATAAAGAAAAATGTTTTCACTTTGATTTGAATTTTAATAATGAAATGCTTGTGGGAGTACGGCAGCAAGATGTCCCGCATTGTGTTTCCTATATTGAACGGATCACTTTATAGAGTATGTTTACAGAGACAATATGAATATAGATTTAAAAATTTACCAATTATTTTCATTAAAAATCTCGTTACTCATATCTCGGGAAAACTCATTTCAGCACATCTACCCCCTCAAAGCAAAACTACTATAATTTCCTTCCGCTCATTAGATCGCCTCTACAGTTGTCGAGGATTAGAAAAACAAACCAGGTTATGCGTTTGCACTCGATCCCGCAGCAAACAAACAAACAAGTGTCCTCATTGATTCAGTGAACCTGCGCATGCAAAACAAAGTCAATTAGCTGAAAGGAAAGTCGATAAATGTATCGTCCCAGATGGTGCTCTTGAAGAATATTTCAATTGCAAAAAAGGCAACTACCACGATAGTGCATTTCCGCCATCGGCACGGGAGGGAGTTGGTGCATCTGCTTAAAGCAGAGAATTATGATCGGTAGTAATGTGCTTTTCATTAATTCAACCATCGCCTATCAATCTACAAGTGGTTAATGGATGGGAATTAACACCACTTGACACCGTTGGCAGCTGTTGCGATATAGTTCGATAGTACATAGTATACATCAGCCGTATTTTTCTACAGCTGTATTTTTTTCTGATGATGAAAAAAAAGTTGATTGGAGTTGCACCTAGTAATATTTTTTTTTTTATTTCAACCGGAGTTTTGTGTGAAATTTTAACTCACATTTATCTTTACTAGCAAAAAAAAAATGGTTTATTGATTGGCAATCATTTAAATATAAATTTAAATAATGGCATTTAATATTATTTTATTTTATTTATTCAAAATCAGAGCAATCACAAATATTCGCACATATTTTTATTTCTATTTTTGTCTCTGGTGGTTTTTATGTCTATTTTTTTTATTTTATCGTTCAATTGTGATCTATTTTTTACTGTGAGCGATATGGATATCACTTTGGATACGTATTAGTAAAGGATTTGAGACATTTCTTTGGAATTTTTTGACAAAACAAAAATTGAATAAATTTACCTAACGACTTGTTTATTATTATGCTTCAGATCATCAACGGGTACAGTTTTTTAACATTATAATTAGTATTCGGTTCTTTAATATTGAAGTGTTGATAGATCAGTGAATAGTAAATTGGAATGTTGCTAAAAAAATGTAAACTCCTCTAATAATTTCCTCTCTTTAAAAGAAATAGAATAAACACCCGAAAAAATACTACAAATTTTCCAGTTAGAATTTTTTATCGATGTATCTAACGGACTTCTTTGTCAAATTCAAATATTTTCGAGTTCAAACTGTCATCCGTTTCGTCGATTATCGCTCATTGTATCTATCTGTCCCTTTTCTTCATTGAGGCAGATATTCTGGATATTGCACTACGGGCAAATCCTACTGTTTTGGCCTAGTTTGTGTACTAAACAAAAATGCATCTTCCAATTTATAATTAATTCCATTACAGCCATTGTACAACATTGTACAACATTTTTTTCCTTTCTTACATTATAATTTTTTCAATTCAATTGTGAAAAATTGGTCGCGCAAACTTTTGCTTTCGGACTATGGGAGCATACTACTTTGGTCATAATATTTATATTCTCATGACAGTTGTCAAATATGACAACACGAAGACGAGAAAAAATAAAGAACGAAAAAAATCGAAAACATTATCATTTCGGTGGCAGAAATTTGATACTTTTTGCAATTTTTCGACGAGCGTACGGCTCAGCGCTGTTATATATTGCCACTGCTAAATGTGTTAGCTAATTCGCTACACGGAAATCTACGTCGAGTGGCGACTGTGCTAGATTGTGTGCTGCATTTTGCGTACGTTCATGTAAACGACACAAAGGGAGAGCGTTCAGCAAAAACAACACAACGGGGAAACTAGCAACTAACCCGCGAGCTAGCATCCGCTATGGCCAATGTACGAATGTCCCAGCCGGGCACACCGGCCACCACCCAGCCAAACTACATGAAAGTATTCATCCAGCGGGATTACAGCGAAGGCACGTCGGTGAAGTTCCAGAACCGTTTCCCCCCGGAGTTGGAGAGTAGGGTAAGACTGGTTGGAGTGTTGTTGATACCTGAACCTCCCAGCATGGCTCATTCGGCGCTGACGCTTTTTCTTGCAGATCGATCGACACACTTTCGAGAGCACCATGAACAAACTAAACGAATATTTCGCGGAGGCGGAGAAAGGCTCCTGCAGCACGTACTGCGAGGGCTGTCTGGCCTGTATCACGGCGTACTTGATCTACATTTGCACGGAAACGCACTACGAAAAGGTGAGCAACGGCGATGACGACTCGTTCGCAATGTCTGTGTAAACGTTGGGTTAATGTTCCACTTGCAGTGTCTGCGGAAGGTGTCGAAATATATTGCGATGCAGAACGAGCGGGTGTACAATCCAAAGGGACTACAGATCACGGACCCAGTGTATCGCGGGCTGCGCGTAATAGAAATATCCATACTGGACCGGCCGGGGCGTACGTGACTGCCGCTGTCCCATTCAACGGAGGAGTTTTTCATGTAGGAAGGTGTCGCCCATGCGTAGCCCAACGTGTCCTCCGGCGAATAAGCAGGAAACGCAGCATTAGCGTGCAGCAATCGTATGGAAACTTAAAGATAAAACAAAACTTCCAATCGACGATACAGTGCGGGGGGGGGGGGGGGGCAGCGTACTCTTGCGGTATGCAATCCAGGACTTCCCCTCATCGGTAGGACCGCGACAGGACAGACACGCCAGACACAAGGACACGTATACGCAAAACGAACACATATTTCAGGTACGACTTCTTCGACTGCCCCATAGAGACACATTATTCCTGTAGAGAACGTCTACGAACTAGACAACGATACGCTCGAGAAGATTTTCTGTGCTCAGCGTCAGCGGGACGAACATGAACATGTTGAATATATTTAAAAGTAGTGAACCTTTTTATCGTATCCAAAATATCGCCAACGCGGTCAGCGCTATTCCCCCTTTGCACGATGATCCGCACTGATTGGGAGCCATCGGTTGTTTGAAAGGCATTAGATGTGCAATCGACGTCGAAAGACGATTTGCTCTAACGATTAGCGATATCATCACAAGCATTCCTATTCCAACACAGACCCCTCTCACCTTTCTAATGTATAGTAAGCCAGAACAATGGAGAGTGAACTGCGGGATGGGATGCATAACGACAAAAGTGCTCTCTCTTTCTGTATCAATCTATCTACCAATTTTACTACATCAAGTTTTCGCCACACCTTGGAAACACACGAGGGCCAACGCCTGAACAACCGACAACGTTGGGCGAATGCAATCGTCCGGGCACTAAAACATAACGAATGGCTGCAGCTGTACCCGTTAGTGTATTGACAAGCGATTATTTTTAATATGTTAGTTCGTTCCGTTTAGAGTGATCCCGTTTCTTGAACTGTTTTGCATCACCGACATCTCATGCACTGGTGTCGATGATGGTGGGATAGATCGGTGAGTGAAAGAACGAGTGCAACGTTAAATAGTGGGATGCATTTGTGCGGGAGCTAATAATAAATGAGACGAAAGAGATGGTTCTATATTTATCTGTAAATATCTACCCAACTTGATTAATTAGTGTCTACCGATTGAGAAAAGCATCGTTGGAAAGTTCACTCTCAAATGATTGTAGAGCTTAAATTTAAGTCATTTTTTTTAATTCTAGCCCTTAGTCTTCTTTTGATATTCATATTTTAAATATCCTACTACCTAGTCACAAACCATAGCTAGGTTAAGGAAAATTCAAGTCGTCACCCTTCCATCTTTCACGTATGCAAAAACATAATCCATCGAGCGCTTAGCTACAAGTAAGATACTACTTGGTGTATTCTGTTTGCATGAGATTTTGCAATTACAGTGTAGCACCGTTTATCCGGGCTCATAGGGACTTGACTTCGCCAGTTTTTTTTTTTTCAAATATCCATCAACGCAATGACATCTTTACATTGAACTGTCATTTCTCAACAGCACGAATAAACGGACAGCCGGATAATAGGTATAGGTGGATCCCCTATATGTAGAAAAAGGCAATTGGATATGTCCCAGTTTCGTCCTCTCATTTATACTACTACCATAAGCTTGTAACAGCTTACAGCTCCGTACAAGCTAGCAACACAAAATACATGTTGGTAGTAAGGAGTCCTGGGATGCAAAAAAAAACAATAATAAACCTTCTAGTTCAGAGATAAAATGGCCATCACCATTATGATACCTACAAGCTTGGACTTGTTCGGATAGGAGTTAAATAGAAGGGTTCATATCTTCCTTCAGAATGGCCTCCGGATTCCTTTCCCGGTTTAAGATCAAGGATTAATCTAGATTATTAACTTTTTTTTTATTATTTTCTTCCTTTCATATTTATTAACACTTTAAGCGCCGTGTCATATAAATTCGCATGACAGTTTTGCTCACCGTTCGGCATTGCATCTGCCGCTCAGTCAATCTGGCTAACGTTAATCCTTCCGGGGGCCCTTGTCGCTAGTACTCTGTCCACTACTAATACATACGGCATACTATAGACTAGCGATCTACGGGGCCCCTAAATCGGCGGGGCCCCAGGCGACTGCCTACCGTTAGATCCGCCACTGGGTCCAGCCATCGAGTTCGCTGTGCTCCCCTGCGCTTCATGCCGCAACTAAGGATCGCTGTCGAACTCCTTCTTAGTCGAACACACCATAAACACCGCATCCAGCATCCTCGAAGTCTTCTGGTTCTCAGCAGTCGGTGAAGCCCATTGTATGCACGATTCCCCTGCACAATGCGTCTCCGGATTTCGGTGCTGATGTCTATGTCCGAAGTAACGACCGTCCCGAGATAGCAGAATTCCTTTACTACCTCGAGATTTTCGCCGTCAACTAATACACTGTTTTCCATATAATCTTAGTCTTCGGTAAGCAGGTACTTTGTCTTCATCGCGTTGATAATAAATCGAAATCTTGCTGCTTCGTGCATGAGTCGGGTTTACGACTTTAGTGTTGTCTTGCCGATGCCATCCGCGAAGCCAAGTGTTGTGTCTTTGGCTTGAACTCGGGTGCTTTATTAAAACACTAATATAAATAGTACACAATATACATATTTCTGACAAGCACAATACACTTTAAAATACTCGGCCGCGCACCAGCCGTACCGTGCCCTGCCGGGAGCCCTGCTCGACCGGCTGCTCGCAACACCTGCTTGTTCGAGCGCACAACACACACTAAGCGGCCCGCGCTTAGTGTACACACACACCGTCGTCTGACACACTGTGACGCGTGTGACACACTGTCGTCCCCTGGACATTGACCAGTGGTAGCACAACTACCACGGCAAGTCCAGGGGTCGGCACGGCTGCTCACAACACCAAGAAAATGGAAAAACCGGTAGAGGATTGTGCCACGGATGTCGTGGTCTAGCCCCGCGCTTCGAATGACACCTTACAGGACGATGTTGAAGAGCAGACAGGAGAGTCCATCACCTTGCCTCAGACCTCTGTGAGAATCGAACGATTCCAACATCAAGTTCGACACTCTCACCTTACACTGCACCCTGTCCCAGCATCCATTCCTCCTGTAATTCTTCCTGCTACCAGATTTTCACGATCATCTGATGCATTTCGACCGTAAAAAAACTTCATTGATTGCCACTTTAACGTTACTTTCAGCTAAGGGCTTGTAATCTCGTTTTGATATGAAAATATTAACTGAACAAATAAAATTTCTTCAGGTAGATTATCGTCTTTAAGCATCCAATATTAAAATTCAGAATAGTCAAAATTTTAAAGTATTCGTTTTAACATACACCAAGTAGTTTGGAGACCAATGACCTAAAGACTCAACGTCAAACTAAATTGACCACGCGGCCTAAAATGTTACATAAAATAATATCCGTGGGCCCAGATGTACTCAAATATAACACCAGAAAAGTAACAGAAAGGGAGAGAAAAAGCTGTTCCAATTTTTACATTAATGAAACGGTTTATTATGAAGCTTTCTAACCATGCTTAACAATTTTAGTGTGCATCATATTTCAATTATTTTGCGAGCAATAAGTAGTGGTTGACCTTGTCAAAGGTAGCGCAGAAATGACATCAACCTGGAGGCACTTGTCAATACTGGTGTAGCAAAATTGAAGCAAATGAAGTAGGTTTGTGTTGCATAACAGAGATAACAGGCACAGGACATGTGGCGGAACAGTTAGTTATCCGAATCTTTCGCCATGGCCTTCGTCCGCCATGCGTGTAGGGATGTTGTTAAGATCCACTTTCGATTTTCCCTCTCATTTTTCACAGCTGTGATGTTGGACCGGATCGCGGACTAGAGTGTCATATCGAAACTCCGCCAAAATTCTCCTTAAATGATCGCATTGAGTTTTGGCGTCATTGCTAGCTACAGCGAAGTTAGTGAACGCAATTTCTGATTCTTGATATGGTTGGTCATGTTTCCCAGGTACTATTTTACTGTTGGGACGATTGCATGGACCTTCCGACCAAGCGAACGCAGCGATGTAGCGACTTTTCCCTCGGTCTTCATTTTCAACAACATTCGGAGCTCCTTGTCGCTTTGGGACGCCGGATATTCATAACTGGTCTATCTTTCGATGCTCTGATTCTTGTCTAATAGTGCCAAGATATTGTAGATGTCAGAACAGTCGTTCTTTGATCGGCCATTTTTTGGCCATTACGGTTAGAGTTCGACTGATGTGATTTGTTTTTATTTTGGTTCAATCGTTAAATTGTACGACTTTAACAACATGCCCATCATGGGTTCAAGCCACGAATGAACCGTGCTCCTATATGTAGGACTGATTATCATGCTATGGGTAAAACAATAAGTCACTGAAAGCCAAACCCACTTGTAGTACATACAGGCCTTGACCGACAACGGTTGTTGTGCCAGATAAGAGAAAGAGTTTTTATATAAAATATGTTCGGATGTTTTGAAATAAAATAAATATGCCCCATATTATTCAGTGCTTACAATATTTTTTCTTCTCTCTTTCGATCCATTGCTCTTGCCCTTCGCCGATAGGAGTGTTTCGTACCCTTTCGTACGCTCTTGTCTCCATGCATGGACTGAAGTTTGCTGCATCACAAAAAAGTATATCGATATATAATCACAAAAATGTTTCTAACCATCAAAGACACGGTATTTGTTTTTTTGTTTTGTTTTTGTTCTTTTAGCAGCTAATTATTACTGGAACATGCAAAGTGTACTATTATCCGCGCATTTAAATATTACTGATTTGTTTAGCATGCCGTTTCACAGGGTTTAGATTGATTTTTCTATCAGCACCATCATCTGCTAAGCCAGCTGAAAAACTTTCTAACAAACCACCTTTGGGAAGGTAGAAACATGTTTTTCATTTTCTTGCTACTAACATGTTTGATGCTTCCGGCATGCCTGTATTTTTTTCACTAAGAAGATCCTAGATCAACTATACAATTGCTTCAAAACGTCTCCAAATTTCAGTCGCAACGATAGATGGTGGATTGTTTTATAATTTGCAGGAGCGATCAAGCGACAAAGAACAATAGATGCTTTGGATTCGCCATTTAACGTACATTTTAACCTTGTTCTTCTTAACAGTCATGCAGTCATATCTCCCACACAATGGATTGAATTGTTTCGGGTGTAGATAACCCAACTACTAGCACAATGCGTTCATAAAAGCTCTACTAAAATCAGTAGCACGCGTGTAAAAGAGCACAACTAAGCATTTAAACCTGAAATGTACAACAGATCATTCGAACAATGCGAACAAAAACGAGAAAAATAAAATGGTAAACTTGCCACCTTGCTGGTTCGTCCTCTCGTTCCTCTCTTAGCATAAAATCCTTTCAACCTTACGACGAGAAAGCGCAACAACTGCAAACAAAACAATAGCACCAGTGCATAAAGCGATGTGCGGAGCTAGTAGTATTGCTAGGGGAAACAAGAGCTTGTGTCATTCCACTAGGTGGGACTGCATTAAAGGACGATTGTTGGCTGCACGGGGCGCCGCTACGCTGCCCGCCTCCCCACATCACATTCTTATCGGCAAGCTTTTATCAGCGCAACGATTCCATGCAACGAGCTTTTCCAGCTTACAAGCCAGCGAAAATCGCACCACCACTTGCCTGCCGGTCTGATCCTGCGACGATTTTCCACCTTTGCAGTGGTTCCCATTCCCGTCCAGTGCTTTGTATGGATAATGTTTTGTTCTACCATTTTGGAGTTTTTCTCTTTCGCGACTCACAGCAAACTACACCGACTTTTGCTTTGGTTTCAATGTACTCTAACATCTATCTGCTATGGTCTGTCGCAGCTTAACGAATAACAACGCCAAACGATCTCTCCCTCTGTCTCAATTTTCTGACAGAAACCCACAACAACCGGTAGAGAAGCTGCAGGGAAAAAAGGGAACCACAGTCACATTCGTGTTGCCACAACAACCACAATCACTAACACACCGACAAAAATTCGGTACACCAAGGATGTGGTAAGCTTTTTCTCTGTATCTCTCTTTCTGTACTTCTCATTCTCTCTCTCTTCCTATCTCTCTCACACACACGCTTATACTGAGTGCTTAATATCTACGAAATCATGGCATGCTAGAAACGACCACTAATGACTAGGACTTTCGTTCTGCCACCAGAACCTGTCAGACCGTAAACCGCTGGCTCGGTTCATTTGTATGTTTGTTTCGGATGGGGGAGTGGGGGAGGGATTGTTTTTGCATTCTCTGACCCGGGATTCAACATGCAACATAGTGCAACAGACACTCACACACGGATACTAACACCAATTGGTTTCTGCGGGGGTTTGGATTGTGTGTGTGTGGGTTTTTTTTCAATTTTTTTACGTCACATTCTCTTTCCTATTCTCATTTGCATAACAAGCAAGGACATGAACAACTTTACTGTCCTACCGTTGCCTGGTGGTGTTATGTATGGTAAGTTTCCTAAATTGACCATTAGATTATCCTATCCGGTTGGGCCGGCTGGGGAAGCTCTCCTTGCCCTTCCTTTGCAAACCACTCCCAGACATGTCTACCGCCTTTACACTCTTTGGGATTTTCTTTTGAGCATATTTATAACTACAGTGTAACTATTACAAATTCCACACTAGGAAAAACTAGGACTAAGAACCAACATTGAACTAACAGCCTTGTGTCCAAACAGCCCCGCATCAACAGGGTTGTTCGAAAATTTGTATCGTGTATGCTAAAACAGCGTGACCAAAAAGCGATCCGATTATTCGTTTTACCTCCTCTCCAGTCACTTCCCCTTTCCAGATTCCCATGACTGGTCCGCTGGTTTACGGAATGTTTTTTTTTGCCTTCGCTACAACACGAAAAACAACGCTACAATATGGTCAAGTCCGGGAGGACGGCGTCTGAGCTAAATGGCTTACGTCTTCACCGTTGCGGCCCTCTCTCTCTCTCTCTTTATCTCCCTCTCTCTCTCTCTTTATCTCCCTCTCTCTCTCTCACACACACACACATACTCGCTCTAGACGGCATTCTCCCTATCGGCGGCTGAACCACTGCCACTGCCGGCATCATCCGACGAGTCGGTGTAAAACTTGGGTCACAACAGCATGCACAGCTTGGAGCGCTTCTTGACCGGCTTGGTGGGATGCTTTGGTGGCTGTGTCGCCGGTCCGTCCTGCACCGGTGTCGGAGGCATCCCGCTGCCCGGTGTCACCGGGACAGAGTGCGACATCGCTTGTTCGTGGTGCTGATCGGTGCCGTGATCCTTAGTCTCCAGTCCAGCCGCCACCACAGGGTGATCGCCACCGACCGGTGTTGGTATGCCGTCGTCCGTGCCGCTCTTGGTACTGCCGGGCTGGGAAACAATCGACGATGGTCGCTCGCTACCGGTGGCCGGCGCATTGTGGTGCACCGATTTGGAGAGCTTGTTGCGGACGGCCTTCCCAAGCGCACCCGTCTTGCGCAGGCTGCTGAAGCGTGGCTTCCGCTCGTGCACGGGCGTCGTTTCGGTTTTGTCTTCCGGGTGGGCACAGTTGAGCGTCGTTACCGTGAACTCGATGTCGGCCAACGGTTCCTTGCCAGCTTGAAGTTGAACAAAAAAAAAAAGAGCGCAAAAAGAGGTTAAAATAATATACCAACCCAACTCACCAACAAGCTGTCAACGAAACTCACCGGCAAACTCCTCCACCGGTTTGTCGATCGTGTCGTGATCGATCCAGGTCAGCCCCATCTCCACCTTCTCGGCCAGATCGTGCCAGTGCTGTCGGTTGTCCATCGTACCCTCGTACAGTGGGCTGATCCAGGGGAACGCTTCCGTCAGCACCTTGTACAGCGGCAGACAGATGACGTCAATGAATCCGACCTGCATCTTGGGTAACTCGTCCTTGCGCTCGCTGTGGGAAACACAACGAGATGAAACGGTAAGCCCGGCACCGCAAACAAACCACACACACACAAACAAGCTACAGAAAACGGAAAAGCTTGGAGGAATAAATAGCAACACGAATCAGCGACGGCATCGGCCGCCCAGCGTTACGCACGTCATGGTGATGGATTTTATGATCACTCCGTACTGGCGTTCGCATCACCCCTGCAGGGTATGGCGTATCGATAACGCTATCGTAATGCTGCCCACTTCAAATGCCCTTCCCTTCTCCTCCCCACAATCCCCAGGACGCATGGTGTGCATGGTCACGGGCCGCGGCTCAGGGATAAATTATCTTCCGGCGACTCCCGGCAGTTAATTAAAGTTATGTGCCCGCTGGGACGACACGGGCGGCACGGTTTCGCACGCTTTCGGCCGTTACCCGGCATCTTCGGGGCACCGTTAATATTTTACGTGCTTCGGCAAGATTCAGGCGGACTCCGGGAACGATTGGCCGCAGCATGGTGACGGTGGGTGCTCCGGATGCTGCGCGTAATTTGGTTACGTTCCGCGTAGAGCTCCCAATCAATTGGCACCAACCGTACCGTGCCGCATGGATTATCAGCTGAAGGGGCAATGGCAAAAGGGAATAGGACTCATCGGCCTGCTGTAATAAGCCCGTTTACGATTGATGGGAAGTGTAGGAGGGAGTTGATTTACTCGAGACAAACTATTTTCGGAGTGAGAAGATGTAGGCTTGAAAACAGCACGGTGATTGTTGCTTTGGAAATAAAATTTTCCCAGGGGTCTAATAATGGTTTGCGGTGGTCTATCAACTTTCTACTCCTTAAAACATCTGAGAAACATGATTAAGCACAACATTTGGATCTCGTTAAGAGTTTTACACTTCTTTCTTTACATCCTGTTCCATGTTATTGGTATGCATAGGTCGTGTGGAAAATGTTTTTGTCTTAACTTATCTCTTAAAAGAGCTTCTCTTGTTTTGTTTGGATGGCCAATGATTATCGCTACCAAATAAACCAATAAACTGAACCATACGGTTTAATGCATGTCACTAACAACATCAGTATCAGTGATAAAGCTCAGTAGCAAGGATGCCCAAATAAGCAAAATATTTAAAATTTTAGTTGTAATTAAATAAAGTTATTCCTTAAGCAATTGATTTTTAAGTTACACATGAATCAATATTAGTTTTAAATAAAACCTCTTAAATTGCCTTTATTGTTAACCTCAATAACATCAACAACGAGCAAGCGCCAAAAATAAAATAGGGGGATAGTGAAATATAAATTTAAATTAAATAAGAAATTTTTAACATGTTTTTGCACGATAGTCAACCTTTGTCAGCTAACCTTTGTCAACCTATTTAAAGTTATTTATATATGCAAAATATCGATTAAGTGTGTTTATGTCCAGATCACTATAACTCAGATGATTCAGCTATTTTTATTCGAGTGATCTGGATTTGAGCGATATCCAATAACTCATCAAAGGAAGTATTTTAATCAGCTATATAAAATAAAAATTTGCATGACTTTAACACTAGGTATATGGAACCCGTCAATTTGACGGAATTAAAACCTTGAAATAAAATACTAAAAATACGTTTTGTTTAATCTTGATTTTTACTTTTCGTAAATGTATTATAACATACTATGAGTATGGAGCATAAGTTTTATTTTCATTCATAGATTTTGAGATACATATGTGGTATACCTATCTCTACGGAACCTGTCAAATTGACGGATGGGTTGATTACATTTAGTTGATTTAGTTAAATTGTGACATTTTTTGAAAAAAAGAGAGAAATATAAACCACTTATTTTATTTAAAAAAATCGTGATGAATTATTTGAATAAAGTTGCCTCAAACGAAATGACCGATCAAATAATTTCTCGAGTTTTTTTAAACTCCCGCCGACATCGGTCAAAATCTGGCATCGGAAAGATATCGGTGCATGTGTACGGTGAAACAATAACGACTATTAAAATTAATTAGCATTGTGTAGACAAATTTCTATGCAAATCAAAACATGTTAAACGATTCGTAATTTAATAAAAATGCTTTTTTTCAAGATATTAACCAATCTAAATACGTATTTTTATCCACTTATAAAATGGCTGACTTTTTTGTTGTATCGTATGGGTAGTGGTGATAGGAAAAATGAGTTAGCGAAGATTTCTGGAATCTATTCACGTAGCTACGGAATCGACTCTGGAAATGGTTCCGGAATTGGTTCCAGAATGGAAATTGGCATCAAAATCGGAATCGGCTCCGGAATCGGTTCTGGAATTAAAATCGGCTCCGGAATTTACTCCTTAATCATAATCGGTTCGGTAATCGAAATCGGTTCCGGAATCAGATTTGGTTCTGGAATCGAAATCGCCTCTAGGATCGGAATTGGCACCGAAATAAGAATAGGCTTCGAAATCGGAGTTGGTTTCGGCATCTCCATAAGAAGAGACGTTTGGATCCAATGATGCTACGTATTGATATCTAAAAAGAATTTAAATTTAATTATAAACAATCCATTCACATGGAGATTCCCGGGCTGATTTCGCGTTTGAAACTTTTATTTTAATTCAAGAAGCAATTCTCATTCTGGAGCTAATTCCAATTCTGGAGTCAATTCTGATTCTGTTACCAAAACATATTGCGATTCCCAGGTCGTTTCCTATTCCGGAGCTGATTCTGAATCCAGAATCTATTCCGATTCCGGATTCGATTCCAGATTTAACTCCGGAATCGGCTCCTGAATCTGCTCTGGATTCAACTCCGGAATCAACTCCGGAATCGGAATCAATTCCAGCATCGGAATCGGCTCCGAAATTGATGCCGAACACGGAATCCGAATCGGTAAGGTCCGTTTCCGAGCTCCCGCCATTAGTATCGAGCTCTTGTGCTATGAAGCATGATGAATGCGATTTCTCTTTCTGTATTCTGTACTCCGTAAGTACGTAGTACAAATAATTAAGCAATTTAAAAAAAATCAACAGTAAGCGTTCGTTGAATGCTGTTAGGTAAAATATACAGTTATTTAAAAATATACAAGAGAAACATCAACAAGGGAAAATTTCTTATCTGGTTCCTTGAGTTTGCTTTTATAAGAGTTTCATTTTAAATATAATCACTTATCCAAACAATAATCAAACTTTTATGATACTTTTAATGGAATTGGATCAATGTTAAAATAATATCTTATTTACATATATTCTTGTTTTAAGAATACCATTATTTACGCGATTAGCATTTTTTCCTGTCTTTTGTTTAGAAATTTCACAGTTAACAGCTGAAATTATGTCAATAATTTATATAAAACCACACGCCAAACTAGTAAAATATTTCATTGGGTATGAATTTTCAGCTTTCCCGAGTAAAATATCAACAGAAGCAAGATAAAGAAAAACATCTTTTGGAACTGTATAAGAGACACTATAAAAAAACCTCTATAATTAGACATGTTCATCTTATGCTGATTCCATATTAGAAAAAAGTATTAAGGAGTATTCCCATTCCATCTCGAGTAGCTAGTTGTACTAGTAGTAGCTAGTAGGGAGTTTACCATATGAATACTGGTTAAATCAATATGACAGCTGTTAAGGTAATAGATACTAGTGGTAATTCAGATGCAGTATTCCTTCTCTTTTTTTAATTCCA
Organism: Anopheles quadriannulatus; assembly: GCA_000349065.1. Taxonomy (NCBI): domain Eukaryota; kingdom Metazoa; phylum Arthropoda; class Insecta; order Diptera; family Culicidae; genus Anopheles; species Anopheles quadriannulatus. The sequence continues at coordinate 304,702 of KB667556.1, read as the reverse complement.
ATGAGGTTCGTCATTCAAAAATGTTGAACTGAGAGAAAAAATCGTTTTTACAAAACTGATACGTGTTCTCTAAAGCGCTTCTGATATCCAAAGTATTACTAAAAGTATCCAGTAAACTTCATTCAGCACTCAACGAACTAAATCCTGTCGGTACACAAAACATCAATTTCATCCTTACATCAGTCGATCGCACGCTCATCAGTTACACCGCTAAGGGGCATTTTTAGGTTGGCAACTCCATCAGCTGAAAGTTGCGTAGAGAGGATAAGAAAGGCTTATTTTTCAATTACCGTCTAAGCCCTGCAGGGATGCTCCAAAAATTTGGCGCTACTCAGCGGGGGGAAAGTGCGACTGCTTTGTAATTGAAAGCTCCCCAACTGACAGAGGGCTCGAGGTTTCCGAGAACAATGATAAAAATAACCGCCAGCACAAAACACATCAACACTGTGCGTCAAACCCGATGCTCGATGGTGAGGAAAATTGAACGCTTGCATTACTAACACCGTGCTTTGATTTGCGAAAGCGAAAACTGTTTCATTAGCTTGGATTATTGGGCATATTTTATCATATCCACGCAGTCACCGCTTCTGCCGTGATCGAGCGAACGTCGCTGTGGAGGATTTCACCGCAAGTAACAGTATTAACCCTTCGCCAAAACTGAAAGCAAAACACAACCGCAACGCAATCGTATAATGAAATAAACAAATTACCGATCCATCATCGCCACGGGTTGCTGATTGAGCTGTAGCTTCTCCAGATCGCCTTGGTCGAAAAACTCGTCCGCCACTAATTTGGCCACCCGGTGCTGAACCTCCCACGGTTTCGCAATGGCGCTCACATCGCATGCCGTCATCATCATGCCGCACAGGACTAAGTTCAGGGTGCATTATGGTTGGAAGAGAGAGAGAAATAGAGGGATTGAGGGGAGAGTACAGTGTGTAGTAGGGTAGTAAAAACAGATGCATTATTAGTATGGCAGGTCAAATGGAAAACTCTCTTAAAGCTAATATGCACCATAAGGGACAGCGAAGGGCACCATTCTACTCACTTTCTTTTTTCTCCTCGCTCTGCCAGTCGAACTCGCCGTTCTCGATCAGCTCCAGGAACTGGTTGCGCTTCTTGAAGTACATCGCCAAATCCGTCGACAGGATGGCCGTCTCGACGACTTTCATCACCGTGCGAAAGTCTTCCGGGGACAGTGCCTGCCATGAAACATACAAAACAAACATGCTCCATTACTGCATCTGTTTTAGTTTTTACTTGGCGTAGAGAATCGATTCCATTCCTGGGGACTGTTGAACGCGGACCACTTACAGCGGTTGTACACTACCCTAGTGGTTGGTTTAAACATTAAAATAGGTCGTAAAGGGTTTCGTTTGATCTATCACTTAAAGGCTTGCCAGGGTTCGGCTCGTCTAAGCGTAAAGCGATCGTGCGTAGTTGCTGGGTTGAATAATTAATAGCATTTCCTGCATTGCGGTCTATTGACAGGCCTACCTGCGTAATTCTATCGAACGAGTACTACACAAACCGGTGTAAAAAGTACTCATTAGGGGTAGCTCTACTATAAGGTAGGTGCTAGATGTTCTTTTGCTTTTTTTATTATTGTGCCCATCGTTGCCATGATAAAAGCAAGATACATTTACAAAAGCAGAGACTATGGCACATGGAGCAGAGTGTGAAAAGATTCGCTAGAAAAATCGCAATTTCACACGCTCAACAAAGAACAAAGGACGCAAAAGAGCCGTGTTTTTTTTGTTTATAAATGGCGTAACCCAGACACATAGAAAGAGAATGCGTTAAAAAGAATGTGTGAAACTTCACTCAGTCACACATTCACCATGTCACTGTTTCACCTTCGCCAGTTATAAAGCATGAAACATTTGATAGTGTGTTGAACGCTTACAACAGCTTTAAGCGGCGTTATTGATTTACTTTTTATTTTCACTGCTTTCTGCTAGCCATTCTGTTTTTGTTTTTGAGGAAAAGTAAAAGAAAAAATATTTCATTCTTTTGCACTTCACAGTAATCTACAGTGTACATTTCCATTGTTCTTTCCATTCGTTCACAATCATGCTTATTGCCGAAATCATAAATTAATGGAAAACACAAAGCAGCTCACGTGTCTCCTGGCGTCATAACCCATCATTTTAAGCAAAGGATTTCGTTAAAACTGACCAAAATAGCTAAAACCTGTTATCATCAATGCAAGAACCAATTCCGCTACAGAGCACAACAGCTTACTGGAGTCAGCTTTTGAAGCTAAAGCAAGGGAATTTAGCTTGCCAGGAAAAAAAAGATTGCAATCATAATTTTGCAAGAAAGATAGCACTAAACATATGCCATAGCAAGGGAACAGACACGGAGCAGACTGGGGTTTTTGGAATATATGAATGTGGCATTTCCATTTTGCCATCGTATATATCTGCAATTTTATGATCCACCCTCCGGAAGGTTCGTTTTCGTCGTGGCAAATGTTGAGCGAGAGAATGAGACTACAACAGACAGGCAAACGAGTTCTTATTCCTTCATTTTTAACCCCACCGTATGAGGTCTGGGTCCGTATAGGTCGACTAGCATACTACACATATCGTCTCAACGATCGGCAACGAAGCTGTTCCGATGGAATGCGTTCTCGTTCCGCCCCAGTACCAATACTCTGTCACCAATTTCAAACGAATTATATCGATTTTTGATGTGTTTAACCATCCTGTTTCCGTTATCTTGAGGTTTTTTTTGCGCATGAGAAAAGCAAGCAAAACAGCAGTTGGTGCGGGATGGTGTTTCGTAACAACAAAAATTAAAAACCTACTATGGGTGTAATAAGCTGGAGCCATAATTTGCTTGCAAATTGTAGATAAGGAAAACAGGTTCCGGATTGAACGATTCTGATCCAACGGGCAGGTGCTTGACGGTATGATTCTAACCTGCGACTAGCACTCTTGTCGATTTGTTTCATAGTCGACATAAAATATGTTTTATGTTTCAAATTTATGATAAATTTCAAATTCAACACTTAATATTTTGTGGCTTGCCAATTACAGCCTATAACAAATCGTAAACCCTTATTTGGAATATGTTTAAGTTGTTCATTCGCATCGTACGAGAAAGCTATATCAAATTGAATACAGTACAATCATAAGACTGCTAATTATTAAATTATAAGTTATAAATAAGTAGCATTTAAGAATACTAAAAAAATGAATATGCACTCATATCACAAGAAAGAGGTTGGAGTGATAATTATCACATACTAACAACTAAATATATTTAACTAATAATACAAGTAATTCGATTAATATCAACACTTCAATCAAAAGAAACCTACATCAATCATTTTGGTCGATATGATATTCATACTTCCACTTTTTCCGATATAGACACAATTTGGTTCAACTTTACATTTTAGGAGCGATTGTCAATCAATATGCAAAAAATGTATTGTTTTACAACTTGTACATTACACTTAGCTACATCCAGGCTCACTTTTTTCCCAACCGGCTCCATTTGAATGACGCGGTAAGGCGAGTGAAAGAAAAATCCCCAAAGCCTTCCTCTAATTGGAAAAACAAATTTCCAAACGTATTACGCACGTGCACACAACTGGACCGGAAAGAGATTTGACCAACAATGCAGAATCGATCCCACAGACGAACCAAATAACCCGCCCCCCCCCCCCTCCCCGAATCAAACGGTACCACTCACCTGGAAAATGTTGTTACCCTCGGAATTTAGTATCATGACGCACTGATCGAAATGGTGATGCTCCATCGTGCTGGTCGTGTACAGGATGGCCAGCGGACTGTCGGTTTTCGATTGAAATGCGTTGTTCGTGCCCCGGTGGTCCAGATCGTGGCAGAGGCAGGCGACGAGCAGGCCGAGAATTTCCAGATCCGTCATGAAGCGTTCCATCTTGCCGGTTTTCATCATCGCAAACATGGTCTGGGCCACGTTCAGTGCGTGGCGCCAGTTGTGATACTTCACTGGACGGTAGTTCTTCCGCACGCTCAGTATCCAGCGGCACAGGACCTGCAACAACAGGGGCGCACAAAAACCACGTTACCATGTCACCGTGCGTATGTATGATAGAGTGTGTGTGTGTATGTGTGCGTGATCGTGTAAGGGCTTTTGAGATGGCCGGTTCAAAGCTCTGGCTTCGTTCTGGATAGCGGCTCGTCAGCGATGGGTCACACAGGATAGAATGTAATTAAAAAGGAAAGTATGGGAAGGGCAAGCGCGTTAGAGCATGTGCGCCTGGTTCGTTCACGTGACATTGTCCAGAGCCTTGATCTCGGGATAACGAATCGCCAAAAAAAAAACACTCCCTTGTCCCCTGCCCTTTTATTCCCATCTATTCTAAGAGAAGATCCACTTTTCGGCGCTGCCCAAGCGAATGGAGATTTACGATGACTCTAATCAGCTTTCGAGCGAGGTCGAAGTGGGCCGGACTTGCAATATCAAACCGTTTGGCCCAACCCATCCAACGTACTGACCAGTGTGTGTGTGTGTGTGTGTGTGTGTGTGTGTGAGTGGCGAGCTCGCAAGCTCGTAATCGTATTTTACCGGGGCACATAAATTCCTGCCCTCTACCTCTTACTGGCGAAGCGCTTCGGCTCAAACGATTGGATTGTCTTGAGCCGATCGAAAAGGCATAAGAGAGGTGTAGAGAGAACAAAAAAAAAAACACACGCACCCATCCACCCGGAGTTGGAACCCTATAAAACTGCCACTTACGTCGTAGGGAATGTGAAATTGCTGAACCAGATTGCATTGCAAAAACATCCGCACCGCTGCCCGGCATGTGTCATCGTCGTCGAGATCGAAGTCTGTAAAGGCAGAGCAAAAGCGAAAAAATAGAGCGGTTAAAGAAAATAGTATATGTTTTGCATACGAGTATTTTTTCTGTGATGGTTGTTTTTGTTTCGCTGTAAATTATTTTATTTTAACGAGATTATCCTAGATCCAGGTTTTCTAAACAGTTGTTTTCCTCGTCGCTGGGAACAAGAGCGATGATGTTTTATTACAATTGAAGAGATTCTAATTTTAACGAAAGACTTTTTTTATATGTTTAATATTTAATACACTGCGATAATTTAACACAAATCGAAGCAGATTATTGTTACTCAATATCATTCATCCATCCAACATGAATCCAATAACCCTTCATTAAATGTTCAAACACAAGCACACATATTCCGGCCATTTATCTGCTTGTTGAGACACAGTCACGGAAGCCCTGTCATCTAATCGTGTTTAACGAAACACGAAGATTGTTACGTTGAGCTTTGAGCTTTTGGCTCGGACGAGTAGTTTATAAGTATAAGTGTAGTTCTACAAATTAGCTCTCTTCTAATTTTGCAACTGTACAAACCACAACCGCCGGTAAATATCGAACTCTAGAAAAGTTACACCGAAACACGAAAGAAAAGATTATTCGAAATCGTAAGATTGAACACTGCTCAAACGTAAAAATGAAAAAACCACTCTAAACAAACCGAGATTTTAACCGAATTACATCAGGATTTTTGTCTAAAATTCAGTTATTTTTCGCTCTTTGTTTTCAAAACAAACACCACCGAGAAGCACCAGCAGCATACCAAAAATGCTAAATCGTTTATTTTATTCGGTGTATTATTGTTCTTCTTTTATTATGGAACCTTTTCTATCAGAGCACCAGTTTTTTTCAAAATCTGCCTTGCAAGGAAACGATTCCAAAATGTTCCCCTACTTCTTGTCGATTCAGTTTTATCGTTTAATAAATAATAATTATTCCTTTATGAATGTTACTTGCTATTAGTGCAGCTTAATAATAATAATTATTATAATAATCTCTCTTATTTCATCTCTCTTTCTTTCTATCTTCTTGTCTTTAAAAAGAGGCTTAATGAAGTTTAAATGATACAACAATAATATAGATACAATAAAAATAGAAAACAAAAACACTCTCAATGCACAACGCTAAGCTATTCAGCATTTGATCCCTCACGCCCGAGGATATTAGGAAGATAAAACAATATATCATATCCACTGGAGCGGGCACTCGAAAAAATATATATTTATATGCGACGTGACAGTTGCTAAGCATCTGTTTGCCGGCAGTGCCGGCCCCGCAAGCGTGCCTGCATTTGGAAGCACTTGTTTTCACTTCTTTTTATGTTTCCTCTGTGTTGCCCAACGCCCCAACGCACTCTAGACGAAGTTCAAATTCCTGAGCCGGATCACACAAAGCCGTACAAAACACGTACGACATATACTCACACACACATACACACATTCGCAGGCGGAAATTCAAACTCATTCCCCTGCCCATCGTAAAGCATTGCTTCTTGAAACCACGCCGGGAATGAGCGATGCAAAAGCAAAACGAATCGACTCCACCATCGGTGGGTGGTGGCTTGTACACGTCCTCCAAGCGATTCCCATAAAAAGAATGAGTGCAGGGTGTGAGATGGCAGGAGCTCATGAAAAATTCAGCACCGCCTAGTTGCTTGATGAATGTGTGATCGTGATTAAATTCCCTTCATGCCATTCCGTGCGTGGTTCGCGCGTGAAAGATATTCTTCCGTCACTTGAAAGATTTGCCATCGGCTCCCGCAACAATCCTTTAGCATGGATCGGCTGGAAACACTGGAAGCAACGATCAAAAGCACGAACAGTCGGTACGACCGATATCAAACGAGCCACTGGTAACCATATTCCAGCGGCGTGCTTGATAGCCGACCGGGGCCATACATCGAAAGGAAAACTAGCTCTAGAAAAAACGAAAAAAGGGAAACTAGAAGTCCTTTGCGATGGCGTTTTCCATTGCTTGTTCCATTAATTATGCCAACTAGCGCGAGAGCAACGGCAAAGTACGGTAAGAGAATGGCCACGTAAACCGATGCGAACAGCATCGCTGATGATCTCGCGGAGATTGAACTGTAGAAGCATTGTAAGGACAACGGCACGGCAGCAAACGAGGATATGTGCTTTTCCAATTAGCGTTGAATGTGAGCGCTAAAAATCCATTAACCCTCAAAGAGAGCTCAAAGAGCATTGATTCCAGGCCGGGACACCATCAACCATACAATCCTGCTGCTGCTGCTTGCAGGAAGTGCAAGGAAAGAGGCACATACACTCAGCTTGGTTCGAGCCAACCCGGCAAGCTGGACCAGCAATCGACCCGCGTTCTGAGAAATCCGTTCATTTTCATTTAACGAACATTTAGTATTCCTCGTACACCCGACCCCCTCAGGTTGGTGGGAAGTGTGACGGTACCAAGACGGGACCGAAACTTATCTGAATGAAAGGTCAATGTTTCATTCTCTCCCGGGCCGATAACGATGACGCATCAAACGGTCGTTTGTAAGCTGAGCAGTGTGAGCCAGCCTTAAATGACCACTGACCGAAACAAACCATCTCGATTACGAGCGTCCATTCCCATTCTATGCTTCCCGTGGTTGGCCCCTTCTCAATTCCAACGCACCTGTGGCGCCCAAAAAGCGCCCGCTACAATCGCATAAAATATTAATTTACATCATTATACGCTGCGGTGCCCAGAAGGGAACCGGGTGGTATAGTGTGGTTCGTAAATAAATCGGATTTCCTGTCCGCTTCGGGTCCTCCTCCGTGGCTCACTAATTTCTGCTCCTTGACCTCGTCTTGGAAAGTCGGAATTGGGGAACCAGCAATCCAATTAGTCGTGCCAGGGAAGACAAAAACGGCCAGCGTCCGTCGAAGCGTTGCGATTGCGTGGTGCTGGTGCTGGATTACGAAATCTTACTTACCGATGAACTTAAAACTATACAGCTTGTACTCCTCGGCCGATTGGATGGTATCGTTGACCAGCTTCAGCGTCTGATCCTGACTAGCGGTTGCATGGTACGACAAACACTCGAGGGCGACCTTCTGCTTGGCCATCAGCTTGCAGGCACTCTCGTACATCTGCGTATTGTGGATGCCGAGCCCGCAGAAGATGGCGAACGCCTCGAAGATGGAGATATCACAGTTGGTAAATTGTAGATCATTTTGCTGTTGGTTTGTAGAGGAGAGGAGTTGATTGGTTAGGGCCAAGGTTAAGCTAGCCAGTGTCTATCGATGGTTGTGTTTTTTTGGCTCTGCCGGATATACCTTATTAATTAGTTGAGCGACACCGATGACCGTCTTCTGACCGTTGATGATCGGCATGCACAGTATCGATTTAACACTGTGCGTCTCGTCGAAGCTGTCGGTCGTAGCGACCGTACCGTCCGCTGCCGGGGCCTGCTGTACGACCGTTTGCCGCTGGCAGATCGACTTATCCTTTAGCCACTCGAGCACGTCGCTAATGTTGAGCGTTTCGCCCGTCGCAGCCACATACTCCGCTATCTGGGCCAGCATGGAGCTGTTCAGGTCGCTCACGGACGGTCGCAGTATATTGGCCGATGATTGATGACTGCTGCCCAGCTCGAATATCATCGTGAACCGGGTCGAGATCGTGTTCTGGCGAGTACATTCAAGGAAAATAACAATCAACAACAACAACAAAACACGGTGAATCACGGTGAGAATCCGTTCAATCCCATCGTGCAGGGGATGTTGAAATTCATCATCTTTCTTCCATCTGCTTGAACGTTTCCATTTCATTTTCTTTTTCCTTGCCTGGTTGTTATTTTTTACAGCTATTTAGAATTTTCAGTGCTTTTACTTTATTTCTGTTTTTTTCTCATTTTTATTTCAAACGAAGGCTCGCTGCCACTCGCTTGGTTTGATTGAGCCTTGATTGCAGCAGTGGAAAACACCCCCGATTTCGGACATCAATCGGGGTGAGCAAATAAATTTTAAATGGAAACGTTCTAGCGAAGCGAAACACAGTTGAAAGCGCAATGATGGAAATTGCGACGAGTATAGGAAGAAGGTCAAATGAACAAACCTGCTGCTGGAGCACATCCTCCACGTCCACGTTGTGGCTGGTGCGGCGCGAAACGGTTTGATGAGTTCTCTCCGGCCGTTCCAATATCCGCTCGAGATGGTTCTAGGGGTGGCATGAGGCAAGGGTTTCGTCCGTCATTTCGTTCGTTTCCATCAGCATTGCACGGACGAACGGACGGACGGACGGACGGGATGCAGAGTACGGAAACGATGCGGATGAGGAAAGAAAGTGGAAAACGATAAAAATGAGTGAATTTCAATGAAACAGATTGCAATCACGATTATGATTACATCACTGACAAACAGGCTTTTCTAGGTTTGTGTTCAAAGCGGTAGAAGAAAAATATGTGCCTAATTTGGTGCACCTGGTATGCCATTGTGAATGGATGCGGTAATCTACAAATGACTAGGCTGCTCCATTGCTGAAGAGCATTATTATATGAAATAAAAATAATTCCTAGAAATGCTTTTTGAGTCATTATTGAGCCTGACTTTGGACAGCAATATTTGAGTGAAAAAAGAGACACGAAAAGCAAACTTACATTTACACATTAATCCAAACGAACACTGCGCATTGGCTTTTTATCGTACGGTAATTGAAAGTAAAATAATAATCATTTCCCATTCGGCGCTCTTAATTACGATTCGATTTCATTTGAGCCTGCAAATTATTCTTGTTCAATGACTGCGTGCACTGCAGAATAATTGAACACGGCAGGATGTGCTTCGTGTTCGTTTCACTGTTTTCTTTTTTATCATTATTAACACAAACCAGCCCGCTACCGCACCGCTCTCTTCTCCGTTTTATCAATATCGAAAATAGCAGGTACAAAATGAACGAAGCAGAAGGTAGGCAAGCGTTACCGCGGCGTGGCGTGGTGCATGCTTATCAATTTCCCTAAAATGAGATTTCATATCCTGCAGGCATGACGCAAGCAGAGCGCTTTATTCAATCACACCCTCTAACCACACGCAAGGCTCAGGTGTGCTGGGAAATGGCAGATGATGTGGATGTGATTTGATTTATTCGGCGATAAGATAAGCGCTTGAATCAATGCGCTTAAGCATTCTAATTAGCTTGCCTAAGGTTGTTATCATTCGGAGTGCCGCTATGCTGCAGGATAAAGTTTGAAATACAAAGTAAAGCAACACATGTTAACTATACTCTCCTAGCGATCCATTTACATTTTTAATAAAGTTTTTGATATTCCCATACCTTTCTGCAGTAACTGCTATTCCCTTTGTGATACCCATCATGATGCCTTCGTTACTTATGAAGGTCACATACCTCCGAAAACGCTAAGCTTGCTGGTCAAGCACAATATCTAACGACTTCTCAAAACCAGTTTCATTTCGTAGAAGGAAAGAAAAAGAGGAAATAATGTTTTACGAGACACTGGCGCGTTGCGTGCTGGCTCACTGCTCATACTTTATTCTACCGATGTGACGCTCTCAGGCTATACTTCTCATTCTCAGTTCGAGACCTATATCCACCCCCATTGCGTGACAATGTCCCAGGGGTTGCTCTGGGGGCTAATGTGCTACTCGAACACTAACCCGCTGGAGAAGTTGCTGTCAGCACAATCAATATAAATAATTCTCCACTCTTGATGGGGTAAGAGAAGTCTTAAAGAAGTCTAGTTTATATCGCTTGCTTTCTGTTTCACAGCGCGCCCACATTTTGCCGTTCTTTCTATGTCTTCGTCTGACGCTCCTCGATAAACCGTCGGCAGATAGCAAGTTTCATGCCTGCTGACCACCATGATGAAATCGAAAGTGTGAGCAAAGCATTTCCTACGTGTTCGTGCTCGTGGAGCAAAATGCGTGTTATCGTGCGCGTTATCATGAATCTTGCCGTGTTCATCGTACCCGAAAAACAACACGGAAAACTCTAATTAACAAAAGAGCCTTCACCCCCAATGACGTCCCTGTGGGTTTTTTTTTGCATCCGTACCTTAATATTGATTCTTTTGCACGTCAGCAAAGCGCAAATACTTCCCCCCCCCCCCCTCAATAAACAACATTGCAATGCGTGCGTACGTGACTACCGGTGTGTGTTTTATCGTGCCCGATTACCGCCAAGTGGGGCAATGGAATACTGTTTGGGATGACCAACATCATCTACATCGTGCTTACGCGTGCGTTTTTGTAGAAGCGTCAAATTTGTGTTGCAAAACATTGGATCAGTTGCGCTGTGTTGCGTATGCTGCGTGTACTACTAGCACGGCCTGCTTTGGCGCGCATAGCCAAGCGCGTGGAGTGTAGTGCGTTTTTTTTCTGACAGCTGTCAAAATAATTGATCACTTTGAAAGCTCTGTAATGGTGGAGTTTCCCTTTTTTGTTTGGATCGATTGCTTTTGGCACGTGGTTTGTCAGACGGGCACGCACCAGGTAACGAATTTACACACGCAAATCGATACAGCGAACGCACCGTCCCTCGATGACATACTAGTGGCACACGCACACACACACACACTCTAAAAAGCGAATGCTTTTCTATTTTGGCAAACGCGATTACCTTCAACGTGTTTCGATTGCAGTCGTCATCTAAACATGCACACTTGGGTTTGGGGCGTAGAAATCGTAGAATTTGTGTGTTTTTGTGGGGAGGTTACAAAGGTGGGAAAGGAAAGCCCAAACATACGCGTACGGTGAAGCGAATGGCGAGCAAAATTCAGACCAGATTAGGTACCATGCATTGCTATTACCGCGTCGTCTAGCAGCTCGCCGCTTGGAAGCTTCCTGAATGACGCAACACTTACCGCTTCGCCGCAGTCGAGATCGAGCAGAAACACGGCACACCTTTCGCACTTGAGCAGTTCGCGGGCCTCGGTCATAATCTTCGTCACCAAGCACTCCAGGTTGTTCTGCTCCGAGAAGATGCTGCGGGCCAGATTGAGCAATATCTGATTGCGCCGGTACTCCTGGACGGACATTTCGAACAGCTGTGCATTCTGGATGCCAATGCCACAGAACGTAAGATAGCGACGGAATATCTCCACGTCCCGTTCGGTAAACTCGGGCGATCCTGTTAAAATAAACGACGTCTGAATAGCACATCCGACTCACACACCAAGTGTGGCCAAGTGTGGCTTACCGTTGGTTTTGTTAATGATCTGCGCCACCCCAATCACCTGCCCCTCATAGTTGCAGATCGGCATGGACAGGATGATGTTCGTTTTGTAGCCGGTCTTTTGGTCGATTTCGCTGTTGAAGCGCGGATCCTTGTACGCTTCCTTGATGTTGATGGTTTCGTTCGTTTGTGCGACGGTACCGGCAATGCCAACGCCGAACGGAATGATAATTTCGTCCTGTTTGGCGCGCCGGACGGCTTCGTCTAGTGCTGTAAGATGGAAGCAAAGTTGGATGAAATGAAATGTAATCTCTGCTCTTCAAGCTTATCGGAAACATCGGCAATGTGCATTTGGTAGATTGAATTGACCCATCCTATAGCGCGTTTGATGTACATGAAAAGACTATTTACTTCGCTAGGTTGATCGAAAAAGGATCGCTCAAGATTGAAGCAAACAAGATAGCGAACAAACTTTCTTTTTTCGCATCTTATTTGCTTTCATGTTAGATTGTTGCCGATAAATCATTGTTAAAATATATGTTTGAAAATGTTGCAGCTAATAGCACCTATTTGAAACATGCTCCACTGCAACTTTTCAGCGTTTGAAATTCGACACCTTGTAAAGCTTTCCTCAACTCTCGGGAGATTGATGTCGCTGCCGTCAACACACCGTCTGATTGATCAGCGCACCCGAGCTGAGTGGGGGACGAAAGGTGCTGTCGCTCTAATGGTGTGCCATCAATTAGTACTTACGAGTGTTTTGCGTTACGTCGAACAGTTTGGCGACCAGATACTTCCCGGAGGGCGGTCCGTTCACCAGGAACAGCGAACCACGGTCGGCATGCGTCAGGAGGCCCACGTTGACCAGTATCTTGTGACACAGCACGTCGATGTCGAGCTCGTTGGCAACGTCCCGTATCAGCTCCATGAACAGTTCGCCCTCGTCCAGGTCGGCCAGATGGCTGCGGTTGGAGATGGAGCTCCGGGAGGTCGGCGAACGGCATTTCTGCGAAAGCGAAAGCGAAACACAACCATCAACGACACGCCGTGGCATAGCGAGACATTACGTCAGCCCGCAGTATCCCGGCCCAGCTCGCCGGCCCGGGCGACCCACTACCCCAGCTGCGCACAGCAAATCGATGCATTGGCAAAGTGAGTTCCATCAAGGAATGAACGGTGGCGGACGAGTGGATGGCGAAGCGGATGAAGAAGCCACCATTAGTATTCATCGTTGGCTGCATTTTAAATGACGCTCGCCTGTCAGCCCGTCAGCGCGCACCAGCGTCAGTGTAAATCGGTTAAAGTTCCCCGGCCTCGACAGCCAAGTTCACTGTCCGTCCCACCAACCATGACGGGAGGGTGGCGTTCAACAGATTACACTTTCACACCTTGCCCAAGCACCGAACCGTTAACAATGCGGTCGGAATGTGGTGTGTTGTGCCCCTTTTTTCCTTTCTTTGCTTTGCTTCAGTATATTTTTATAAGCTGCCATTCCCTTTTCGAACCTCTCATCGCCATCCGGCAGCAGAGAAGAAAAAGGGTAGGGAAAACCGTGGGCAAACCATACTAAACCGATGGTAACAAAACGATGACGTCTGGCAATGTTTGCATTTTGCCGTGCTTCTCCTTACCGGGCCAGAAACGGTAATCGACCGAAGCCGAGACGGAGTTTGTGCGCGGGGTGCAAAGAAAGGAGTGAATGTTGTTCATGAATAAAACAAATCGTTCCCTTGGCGGCTAAGAAGAGTGCCCACCCTGCACCCCTTTAATGCCTGTGCCAACGCAAGCTCTGGTGTTCGTTTATTAATTTGGTACCTCAGTTCGGGCTTGGGTCCGGCACACCGGCACTCGGTATGATCGCTTGCCTAACCTTCAAAACCGAACACACCGGTGTTGGAATGGTTGAACTCGTTAGTAGCGTTCGAGTGGATTGCGGCCCGGGACTTATTGGCGTAAGTGGTGAGCATGTAATTCTATTCTCATGCTCAGCTACCTTCTCAGGGCAGGCGGGATTCAGGATGTTTGATGTTGGTACGCACCGTTTCCATATACTTCAACGTTGAATCAATTGCAGAGGAATTTAGTGTTTGTAAACATGGACGTTCGCTGTTATGTAGGAAAATGAGTTTGAATATGTTTGTAGCAAGCAAATGCAATTCCAAGGATGGAAAAATTTGGAACGAGTATGTGGTTGTATACTCTTGTACATAAAACTTTGTCTGAAAGCATTAAAATAACATGTTGTAGTGTTTAGCTTAGCTTAGTTTAGTGTTTATTATTCGATAGACTATAACACCCGCTTGAGTCAAATTTTGTTTACAATATACTTTAGATACTTACTTAGCCGTTCTATATAGTACAGTCGTCAACTCGTACGACTTAACAACATGCCCGTCATGGGTTGAATCCCCAAATAGACCGCGCCGC
>KB667556.1:246626-277219 GCA_000349065.1 Anopheles quadriannulatus | reverse complement strand
ATTCGCTTCAAGTGGGCCACTTGCGGTCCGTTGAATTTTAATTAATAAATAACAAATAACAAATAAATAACAAGTCAGTTATATTATCGTCTTTCCAGGCTCGTAGAGATCATCAGCTGAATTTAGTAAACAGCACATACAAAGAGGGGGCTGCGAGAGCCAAAGGTTGTCCGGGTTTCAGTGACAGCCAGCATTGGCGCGCGATGGAGTATTCTGCCAGGAACATAGAGGTGAATCCGCGAAAGTAGCTCGGGATAGTCGATAGTTACGTTTAAGAGTGCGATGATAAATGGCAGCCTGGCGTGCTCAACGTGTTCGGCAAGGGGTGGGAGTAGTAGAAGCGGGCCACCACTCAATGCTAGCGTATTCCAGCAGCAGTCTGATAAGTGCGCAGTACAGTGGCTTGAAACACATAGGATCACGCGATTTCCACTAGCGACTACTTGGTCTATCTATTTCTCGAAGGAGAGTTTAGCATCTAGGAAGACTCCTAGATCCTTGACACAGTACACTCTTTTCAGGTTCTGTGCATCTAGCGTTGTTGCGTACGACCTCATTATGAAGTAAAAGCATTTATGCGGATGTAGCGAAGTAAAACACTTCAAGTTAAAACATCTCAAGTTAAAACAAAGTTCAAGCAAAACACGCCTCAAGCAATAGCGCGCGCTTCAGAAACGCAACAAACATAAACAGGTAGTCAACCGTTCTCACGGTTCAAACGAGGAAGTGACTTACGCAATTCATAAACCATAGGTACATGTCGCATTAAATATAAATAAAACTTGTTATCAAAATAGTCATAGTTACAGTTAGCTGACCTATATGCGGTCAGCAACTAAATAGCATATAAGAGATGAAAACCTAAATAAAGTAAGCGCATTCGAACACAAACCTCAGAATCGCTCGTTTCTTAATAGTCGGAGGCACTCTCCGGTCGACGAAGGAAAAATATACCCGACTCGGTGTAAAGCACCGGCGTTGGGCGCTGCGACGGAGCAACACATCCGCCAGCAGCATTAAGCGTATAATTAAACAACGCTGGAGCTCTTGACCGGCTGAGTGAGATTGTGGCGCATTTATCGATGCAGACGATTAGTGCGTTACGCTTGCACCAGGAGATAACCTCAGTCAGGGTGGCTTGTAGTCGAAAATGATCCTCTGTATCACAGATTTGACGACAGATTTTAGCATCATCTGCATAGAGTAGGCAACTATTATCCGGGAGTACCAATTATGTACAGCAGGAACCCAGGTTGCTGCCCTGGGCCGGAAGAAACGCCGATAGATATTGATAGGTAGGGGCCCAATCTAACTGTGTATGATCGACCATATAAATAGGATTTCATCCAATTTACCATAGGTGGTGATAATCCGAGTCTATCAAGTTTTAGCGTTAGCGTTCACCCCGGGGCTAAGTTACAGCATCCTGTGTACTGCCTGGGTGATATCGACTCCGCGCTGGCAAGTGACTGGGAAGCATATGTGCTGCTCCTAACAGCATCGAGCCAATGGAACTTATCAGTGGCGGATTAAGGGTATCTGGGGCGGTAAGACCTAGGCGGTAAGACGAGTTGGGGCCCCCTGTCAATGGTGAATGGTGTTCCGGGAGGAGTGGCACTTGGGTTGAGAGATTGAACAGTAAACTTGAGGCCCATACGATCATCAGTCGAAGGCTAATTTTTTTGCTTGGGGGGGGGGGGGGGGTGCAAATGACTCGCCAGCCATGGGGCTCCAATGTCCATCCTTTCGGGGGCCCTTTTCGCTAGTACTCTGTCCCTACGGCATACATGTAATATCTACGGCATACTATAGACTAGCGATACACGGGGCCCCTAAGTCGGCGAGGCCCCAGGCGACCGCCTAGTCCGCCTACCGTTAGATCCGCCACTGGAACTTATAGATGAATAAATAGACTTACTCACGTATTCTTTAATCGTTTAAAAATCCTGTTCCTTTCAAGAACCAGCTGCTTGTAATACATTAGGACGCTTGCGTGAATTAAGTGTTATGGTAGACAACGAATTATCCTTTTGGAGTAGATCTATCGGAGGATCTTTTGGATTGTTTGTGATGATTAGACCTTATTCATTCGTAAGTTGGCATTGAAGAGGAATGTTATTACCATTCCTCGAACCAAAGTCAGCCTTCGTCCTGGCGCCATACAGGTAACGTTAGCCTATATCGCTACTTATCGCTGCCTGTTGCCCAGTATCGCCACGAGCTTCTTTATTGACTATCGACGATCATCGACAAAGGCCAAAGAATCGGTTAGATTATATTAATCGCCACTCATATATCTTCATTCTCTGAAGTGTTATGGTTCTTGAATTGTTTATGGCACGTAGAACGCTCTTTATGCAGTGTTGAATTATAACTATATATAAATAATCTTTTCAATCAATAGTCACATAGTCGTCAACTCACACGACTAAACAAAACGTTCGTCATGGGTTCAGATCCCGTATGGATCGAGAGTGTCCTATCATAGTCAGCCAAGCAAACGACTTAGGTAGGGATAGACCGGTAACGGTTGTTGTGCCAAATAAAAAGGAAAAGAAATAATCTTTTGGGGCTCTTTACAGGAGTTTAACATTCCAAGACCCTCATATACATGCTGCTTTAAACATTCCACAATTGAAAGAACTGATTTGCTTATTAAAACGAATAAAGTAATAACACATACAATGAAAATAATAATAACTCTTTTTTATTTTAGAAATTCTTTCGAAATTGCCCTGTAATTATGTGCTTGTCCAATGCGAAGAATATTTATGACTGCTAGTAGCACCCCGAACATCCCCATTTAAGGATTAAAAGCAGACTTTTCTCAAACAACGCTACAATTAACACAGCCGTTAGAATGCAATCTCAAACACATTCACACAAACAGACACACACACACGTCACAGCGTTCCAAAAAGCAACAAAGCACTGGTGTCCCGAGTGGATAAAAACTACTTCCCGCGCAGGCTATTATCAGCACACGCCTAACGATCTGCAAATGGGACACCGGGGGGGAAAAGGGATGGTGGAGCAGTGCAAATGTTTACCAAACTGGAAGTTGTCCAATAATTAGCGCTAAACGCTCCAACTCATTAACATTTCCACACCGGAAACACTCCGGGAGGGCTTTCTCCATTTACCGCATCGCATTCAGCTGGCCACGGCTCGTGAGATGAGTTGTTGTCACACCACACCTTCCCATGGTCACGTTGGCAAAGCGGACACACATGCACAACCGCCTAGTCACAAATACACACGTGTACGTAATTTCGCCAACTCACGCCCAACAGCTGCCGGCGCTGGTCCGCTAGTTGCTGGGCTAGAATTACAAATTGTCTCCGGCGTTCGCCGTTTCACTTTCTCGCACACTTCCTGTTACATCCGCGCGCGGTAAATCTAGGTCAGTAGGAAGTGGTTGAGCAAACACAAGGGGCCAAAACGCGCCGGCTCAAATGAAATGACACCGACTGGTACGGCACATTCGTGTCGGCACCCCTTTAGCAGCGGGGGGAAGACTCGCTTGGGCTTGGCTCTGTCCCCTGCTCGAACGCCACACGAAGACAATTACCCTCCGCCCTTTCGTAGAGTGGGGACGGCGCCAAACAGGAGCAAAACAAAGCCACCACCCTTGATCGCCGGCACCTTCGCCTGATTATCATCAACAGCAGCGGTGGCGTGCTGCAGAAACGAAAGAGTGAAACAAGCTTCACGTCCTTGACGGCGGCGGTGGCGGTATCTTACAAGCAGTAAGGTTTTTTTGTCTGCCTTTCTCCAACATCTCTCCATGGCATTGTCCACTGGTAGCCATTGTTTTGAGTGTCCATGCTTTACTATCGTTTGCCCACAGCACAGTGTAAGCACACTGGCACAAGTGTCATCTATCACACTGCATATAAACACACACAAACAGACAACACACAAACTCACAGCGGTCAAGGGGCTCTCCTAGCTGTGGAATGAGAATGTCAGAATGTCGCCAGCTTCTGTAACGAGCCCACCACCCTCTGCCCAGTTGGTTGCCAGGTACGATGTAGAGAAAATATACATGAATTTCTGTGTGTGTGTGGGAATGGGTTTGTATTAGTGGCAAGATTCTTTATCTATGCTTTCATTCTTTTCTATCAGCCAATTTTGGGCGCCTCCATCAAGCACCAATACCAGTGGCACTGTAACCCACAGCCGTACGTTTGGACGATACGCTTCCGAAACGGTAGGGTGAGGAGTAGATAAGAAGCGCTGCCTAGGATCGGAACGGATGACAGTTGGCAGGAAGGTCTTGTGTTATTGCCGTTTGGTACATTCTGTTGTGTTATGTCCCTGCGAGAAATGGAATATTTACCACGACGGAGAGAGCAAAGCAGAGTAACAATGCAACGTTCGTGGTGGGATAAATACCAGACACACTGTCTAACCTTCCACCGTAAATCAGGAACGTGATTGGGTTTCTAGGGCCATTGGATGGTATGCAAGGATTCAACACTTATTTCTGCTTGTGTCTGCTTACATCGGAAATGCATGTTTAGTCTTGGGTGTGTTCACATTAAAGTCATTCCACACGCGTGTTGAGCTAGCTGATAACAATGAAGATAATGTTCAAATGATTCTTCAAGTAAAATATTATTTTCTTTTTCGTTTATTGTTCGAGTTGGTTATAATACATTCTGTCAGATGCAGTAGAGCTTTGTTATTCACAACGTTTGTTTATCATGTGTCCATTATCCTTTCTATGAATTTTGTTCAAATGGTGACCCGTTTAAAATACTGTATATAATTTTATTTAGTCATTTGCTAAATTATTGAAAATATGTAGGCAATTTACAATATATGAAAAGTTTATTAACCTCTCGGATGCTGTTCAAATTCACAAGCCACACTGCAATTAGAATAAGAATTTTACAAACTCAATATCCATTCCGCCGTATCTAAACTTGTTATTCGGTACAGTACACAGCAAGGTAGGCGAATGAAAAGTCTGCTGGATTGCTTCATAATTGGCAGATTATTAGTATCTGCGCCGTACAATCCCATTAACGAGCTCCCATCAACGCAACGCGAGCGAAGGTTTTCGGCGAACATTTCTGTACGTAAATTGTGTAAACATATTTGCTGCCTGAACCTGATAACACAAAAATGTTCGCGCATAAAACGGTAAAGCGGTGCTTCAAAACATCGGGCCCCCCGGTTATCGGCCCAATGCCGGGGCCGCCAATTGTCCGGGAATCCACTGCCGGATGCTGGAGCGCACCAATTCACCAAATGACTTCAACTGAAATAATTTAATTTAATTTATGGCTTAACTTTTCTCGCATTCGTGCGTTTACCGACAGCCGGAACGGAACGGAGTTCGGGGAAAGTTTCGTACTGCCCCGCACGGCATACAC
The DNA here is from genome assembly GCA_000349065.1 of Anopheles quadriannulatus. Taxonomy (NCBI): domain Eukaryota; kingdom Metazoa; phylum Arthropoda; class Insecta; order Diptera; family Culicidae; genus Anopheles; species Anopheles quadriannulatus. Next base: position 271,835 of record KB667556.1, on the reverse strand, counting down.
GCCATCGATTAAAACTCGCGCAACACTCTCTCGTGGCCGGTTGCCATCGTTGGTTCGGATGTTGGCGATCGAAAGTTTCACCAAAACAGAACGGAGAAGCTTGATGGGGAGGAGTTTGTGTGGTAGATGTTCTTTACCACCCTGCCCGAGGAAGACGCAAGTTTTCATTGCGCAACGTGTCGCGTGTAGACCAGCAGCAAGCGTTCCCTTCAAGTCGGTCCTGCAAGTTTGCACAGCAAGGTGCTGTTTCCATGGAGCGATTAATCAGCGTGAAGTGGCTTAGGACGATGCTCCTTTCAAATTTCCAATGGCTAATGGCCGAACAGTTTATTCACTTTAAGTTTGAACTACAAAATGTGTGATGAGTGTGGGGGGGGGGGGGGGCACCGTATAAGTTGTGGAATTGTGTTGAGTTTGGGTAAAATGGCAAAAATGCTAATTGGAATTTTTTTTTCTTCGGTCAATACAAAGTATATCGCTCTGTTACGATCGAAAAGAAATTATTTACTTTCCAAAGTGGAACCGCAAAGTCAAAGTTCTCGTTTGGTTCCAACAGAAAATAACGTTTATGTTGAGTTGGATATGAAAATAAATATTTAAAATCCACACCAGCAGGGTTGATTCATTGGTACAAAGCCTTTTCTGTGTAAGCGGTCCAAAATAGATAAAAAGTACCAGCTAAATCACACAAAAAGATAAAAATTATAGCAGCAGATGAAAGAGCTTTCCCTTCTACCAAAAGCAAAACTGCAGGCAAGGTAGAGCCAATTGTCAGATGAAAAATCTAATAGAGAAACTTACTTTTCCCCGTACTGCAAACATACTTGCTTGCTACTAGGTCGTGCTTAAGCCACCCATGCCAAACCGGCGGTAACGAGCGAAATTGACTTTCCTCTAGGTTTTCCCATTTTCTGTCGGCTACATTCTTTTCTTCTCTCTACCTCGCCACCCTTAATGGCCGTACGTTTGCATTGGATGGATTTATTTTCAACATGTACACTTTCTGCTCTTATTATGCTATTGCTCTTATAACTTTTGCTCTCCACCACGGCAGTAGCTTCTCGGTGTGGCTTTGATTTACGGCCCCGTAGCGCGTTCCAGTTGATGCGCTTCGTCGACGTGGTGCTTCGCGGTACCGAAAAGCGCACAGCCCGAAAGCAATCAACGCTACCTTCACGTTGTGTCCGTTTTGAATCGCCACCGAGAGCCATTTTGTACACTTTTAATTCATTTTTAGTATCGGGGTTTTATCTCTCTCTCTCTGTTTCTCTCTCTCTCTCTCTCTGTCTCGCTCTCTCACGTACACTATCTCTTTTTACTGATGTTGCTTTCATGATACTACAGAGGGAAGCGCATGGGTAAGATTTATATCGTTTCTGTGTTTCTGTTGCGTCCTATTTTGAATGTGGCGCAACCATGCCAAACCAGAGCGAACCAACGGCGTGTAAATAGTGGACCATAAAAATAGATGCCCGGTGCTTTTACCGTCAATCCATCATCGCCTTGCGCATGTCTTGTCGCTTTTTTAATGTAGTGCTGAAGGAGGACACTATTATCCTTCCTTTATTTCTCACAGGAGACTTTGCACGTTTTTTTTTATTGAGTGTGCAATAAACAGACAATCAAATTACCAACCGCTATTGTGTGCTACTCTCTTTGCACAAACTACGACAGCCGGAGGCGCATAGCTGGTGTATATGGGAATTATGCTGCAAAAAACCAGGTTAGCAAAGCACAGACAATAATCCTATAAATCAACAACCTATCGGAGATCCTGACCACTAGTGGGTCGCTGGCAACGCGCCTGTTTGGTTGAGGCTCATAAATCTCATTTAAAACTTTACCTCCAATAAATTAAATCACCCGTTTCTCTGTTGCATTCGCTCAAAAGCTCCCGGTTAAGCGTAAGAAGCCAAAAGACAAACAATGCCTACAGCAGGCGCTGTAAGCACAGCGTCTTCGTAGCTCCAACAATTCCTCCCATCAGTCTGTCTCTTCACTCCCAGAGCAGTTTTACTTGGGGGCTGGGATGGATAATTAAGCTGGGACTACACGCCGTACCCACGGACCATGACCAAGCAAGCAATTAAAAGAAGTACAGCGGAAAGAGAAACGTTTTTAACACGAGGGTCTTCTCAACGAAGGGAAAGCTAGGAAAAAAGGATTGGAACGAAAGCACACGGTTAAACACGATACTTGCGCCATTGCAGCAACGTACCAGAAAGCAATCTGAGCAATGTGCTGTCCAATATCCTACCCGAAACGTTTAGTCTATGCTGTTTTATGTGTGCTCTAGCTATTTAAAACACACACACACACACATCTGGAATTGTTAAGTAACTGTGTCACACACATACATGGACACAAACACGCGTTGACATTTACATCCCACTGCCAATCATACAGGGCAATGCATTTTATGGCAAAAACTCTGATAGAAGGTGTGCCTGCCATCGTAAACACCTCGTCCGGTGACCGGAAGTGAGATTTGTTTAACTCAATCATACATCGTTCCGTCCCGTCCGGTGAACACCGGCAACTAGGTTATGATTATTACCTGTTCCATGTCATTCCACCGATGTCGTCTACCTGGCTCGAGCAAGGTACACTCTCGTAGGGAGTCTTGTGAGCTACAGCAACACTACCATATGGGAACGGCTGTCTGGCAGATATCACAACTGACAAACCGATGCAACGGATAAGCCACCGGGACTTCAAGGGTATGACATTACAGTCGATGAATTTTGTCGACCCACAGCTCTGCATGCAAGCAATATAGTAGTATTTTCTGGCCCTGGTTGTGCACGGTAACGGTAGTCAACTGTGTATGGTTTGAACTGTTACGCAGAACCGCACCCTGACATGGGCCTGGCATAATAGCAGCTGGTAAGGTGGGTAAAACCGCGGAAAGAATAACACAACTGTTTCTCAACCAAGCACACACAAACACACAAAATACACAAACATTGACGTAGGCCGTAAGCGGAAAATCCGTGCCGGTTGAACAGGTGATGAAGGTATGCTTTTGTTTCCCAGCACATCCTTTGTTCCGCCCCATGCATAGTGCACCGGGCGTGATACAGTGAGTGCGCAACCATCGAGGCATGGACGCTTTCGCACAAGCCTTTTGTGCTATCCTTTTCCACAAAATTTAAGGTAAGGATTTATTGGATTTCAATCAGTAGCGTGTAGCTCTTTATTGCGTCGAGTAGTTTTTTTTCGTAATTTAAATGTTTTTTTCGAACTCTGTATTGGTAACGCGTCCCGGTAGTTTTTTAACTGATAATTTTAACGTATCTCAGAGGCCCATATAGGTAGAAGAAGGTGCAAAACCTTTCTGACCTTCCAGGCTAGTACACCGAATATGTTAGTCAGATCCATTGGTACTATGGAACGACCTATCAATATCCCAATGTACGTTCGTATGGGTCGAGCTCTCAAAGGACAGGACTGACTGTCTTGATAAGAGTGTACTGAATAAAAACAAATAATAAAATAACTACAAATGGTTTAAGTCCGCCTTCACCCACTACGGTTTATGCGCCAAAAAGAAAAAGATTATCTAAGCTTTAATGGACTTTGAAGAGTTTTTCCTTGTATTCATTTATCAGATAGCACATCAGATGGCAAACACAAACAGGTAAACACTTTTAATGCAATTCGCATTATACATCATGTTTCACTCATTAAAAATACGTTCCTGTGAAAGTCTGTACAAATGTGCCTAATAATTCTCAGTATCCCTAAGGCTTTTTGGTTTTTTCTTGTAATTTTGCGGAAAACTTCATGTTAATGCTTGCTTCCACTGTTTCATCAAAGAAGTTTCTGTAAGTGGTCCAAGCTGCACTTAGTAGTTATCAGTTCGGAATTGATAATTAACATGTATAAAGAAAGTAACGCTTTAATAGATATACAATATTTATATTAATTCAATACAACGGAGAATGGCTAATGTTTCGTAACGTACGCTGCTTAAACTTCCAGGTCAAACATTGTACAAATTTTGATTATGGGCGTGAACAGTTGTACTGCAAGCAATTCTGAAAACATTGTAAAAATGTCAGAATTCTACTTTCTAGACAATGATATGGATAAGGACTGTTCAAACAAGCTACTCTTTTCCTCACAACGCTTAAACTCTAATCCCTGAATTACTCCCTTCAAACCCAGCGTGTGTTTTAAAGAACCAAGCTTTTCTTAAATTTCACTCAGCGTGAAATGTGTGTTCATCTTTACCATCATCGTTAAATGAACGATTTTCAAACTACATTCCGAAAAAGTCAAATAGCTCACCCAATTTAATTCAAAGTGCAATGACGTCAATGGCACGCCAGTTACGGTACCATTTTCAAATCAACTCTTCCCGTTACATTATCATGCAAAAACAAAACAAAAAAACAATCTCAAATTACCCGTTCCATTACCGGACCATTTCACCGGACAAATAAACGCCAACGGACAAAACATTATTGTTTACCGCTGACGCTGATGGTAGTGTAGCACTCTCACCGTCATTACCGGACAATCTTAAGCGGAAGCGGTAGTTTTCGTAATTTGTCCACGGCGGCCCCTAGCTAGTAGCTTTCTGCGCCAGTGCGCCCGTGCGGTACGGCCAATTAGACGATTAAACTTTACGAGTTCCATTCCCATCCAGCGTACCCCACCGTAATAATGGCCATAATTAACCCGCCGTTCCTTGCCGGTGCCGTGTCCTAATGAAGCGAACACTGTCAACAAGTAGCACCTGGGGTCGCACCCTGGGTGACATTGAGCATGACAAAATGCATTCAATTAATCTGCATAATGATAGCTGGCGCTGGCCCCGGAAGGACCATAAATTATCATTAGTTCCATCCGTGCAGTACGTGGAAGCTGGACGCACCCGAAGGTTCGCCCGCTGTTCGATTCTGTATGCAAGGATATGCTGATGGTGATGATTTAGAATCCTTTTTTTCACTTCTCCATGATGCCTAGAATCGTGGTGTAAGCGAGAATGAAATGTTTTAAAGTTCCCGAATAATTCCCACCAGAAATATAGCCGTACCTTTACCGGCGACGATGCTAGCCATTGCTGGAACAGGTCCGAGGTAACCGACGCGCGGTGCGGCGATTTTGGTGACTTGGACGTGTCTCCGGCGGTAATTGACTGCAGCTTGGCAACGACGTCGTTCGGTGCCCGCTCACGGAACCAACGTTCGATGGCGGCCGAATGCTCCTCAAAAAACGCACCGACCTCATCCAGTTCCTCGAGCGAGCATAGCGAGTCGGCCGGCGCTGACCGGTGGGACGGCGACAGATGATGGTGGGTGGGCGATTGGGACTGGGACATGCTGGACCGGGACGTATTTGGCGACAGCAGATTGCCATCGTCCGTCGAGGGACGGGAATTGCTGCGCATTAGGGTGCAATTAGCACTCTCGCCATTTTCGGCCGGACTCGATGGACGCGGCGAGCCCAGCTTCGGTACGGTACAGCAACCAGTGCCATTGTCGTTGCGGTCGCCATTATTGTTGAGCGTCTGTTCAGCTGGATCGGACGAATCAACCGCGGAGGACGGGACGGACGTCGATTGAACACCATGACCATCAATACTGTTGCTGCCGTTCTTCTGCGGCCAATCGCGTGTCTCTGTCGATTCCATGGCTCTCTAGCAAGCGTACACGGCGTTGTCTTCCTGATGTTACCGCTGGAGCGGTACGGGAGTGAAATGTACTGCTTTGCTGCTTGCCTAAATACCAGGCCGGACGGTTACTATTACATCCGCCAGTGCGGATGCCAGAACCTCTCCATGTACCATATCGCACGCACACACTCTAAATCGTCGTTTAATTGTTCACATTACACGTGTGACACTTTCACCTTAAGCTACTATTACACCACGCACAAAAACGTACACCGTTAACTTGAGCATCGACAAAAATGTTAACCATCTACGGCTCCGTTTTCACACTGAGAGCAAACACGGACACGCGACGAGGACGTCGAATGATGGGCGCAATCAAATAGTATTTTAGCGCCAATTAAGATGTCGAGGGAAATCCCCGCTAGCGAAGCGGCGATGATTATGGCGCCTAATGTTGATCCTGTGAACGAGACAAAACACAGAGAAGACACGATAAGAAAGCAAATCCTGATTGAAAGCGCTAGTTAGCATACACAAACGCACACACAATCACACATACACTTGCGCACAAGGGACATTGCCTTAGCCAAAGTTCGTAGTATTAGGGAAAATATGTAAAGAAAGCAGTCGGTGGAAACATGTTGGCCGAGGTGGGGCAACACGAGCTAAGCTTAGTTCAAGCGGGCCGAGGTAATCTGCATGTTGAGCAGCGGTAGGATCGTTGGGGTTAGAGGTATTAAGAAGGTAAGCATTACGGTCATAGATGAATGTAAAGCCATAAATAGATTTTCTTATTGTAAGATACAGTAGTACCGTTCTGCTTCAAATTACGGACAGCTTCAAACTTCACACATTCGGCATGTTTTAACTCATTTCTTCATATTTTATCGCAAGCAATGCCGATTTTAAATTTTTAGATGATAGCCAGGACGTACTAGAATCAATTAAAAATATGTCTGACTCCTAGTAGGCCCTAATGCTACGGTAAATAAATATGTTCTATTGGTCAGTTCACCACCTGAAGCATTCTTAGCAGTTTAGCTAAAAACCGACGCCGGTGTAATTCTGTGTATAATTCTTAATAATCGCATCCACGTGCATTGAAGTACATCAGAATTCATTGTAGAAGTAGTTATTAACGTGATAACAACAATGTTTTAACATATTGTGCTCTGAGTTTTATTAAAACACGTACTTAATACCGTCCGGAATTAGAAGCAGTTTTTTTGCATATTATTTTTAATCCCAGACTACCGACGTAAATTACGATTAATTGCCTTAAATTATATGTTTAGACAGTGATATTTACAAGAACAAAGATTCAGTAATATTAATAAAACATCGACATTTGATGGTAGATGTGACAATGTGGCCTTAATGGCCGTACAGGGACGATCGTCGATTCGCACAACAGTCTTCTTCTTCTTCTTTGGCACAACGACCGTTGTCGGTCAAGGCCTGCCTTGTACTCACTCTAGTGAAGTGAGCTTTGGCTTTCAGTGACTTATTGTTGCCATAGCAGGATAGTCTGTCCTACGTATGGGGCCACGGTCTATTCGGGGCTTTAACCCATGACGGGCATGCTATTAAGTCGTACGAGTTGACGACTGTACCACCAGACCGGCCCTACAGTACAGCACAACAGTACTGCAGTTCAATTGTCAATAAGACCATCGTTCTGTCGTTCGAGGAGGCCACCGACCCACAGAATTAGTTTCATGAAATAAGTTAAAATTAAAAAAAAAAGTTGTGTGTTTGTAAAACTCAAGATATTCCGAATTTCGTGGCTGTCCGGAATTTTGAATCGAAACGTCCGTAAGAAACATGAAGTCGAAACTGTCCGGAATTTGAATCAAAATATCGTTGCTGTTTTATGATATTTTGCAATGTTTCTAGTAAAATTAATGGAAATCTTTTATTTTTCAGAAGGTTTGTTTTAGTTAAGTGACATAAGCAGAACTATGGCCGATTAAATTTGAATTAGTATGATAATAATAAATGCCAAAAATGCCTTAAATGTCCGTAATTCGAAGCAATACGGTACCAGCGCGACTGATACCATATACATTGTATATGTACTAATCATATTTATAACCTGCCCTGAAAATGATTTAATCATCGCTAAAAAATGAATTATCTTGCTTCTTGTGTTTGAAAATATGGGAGCATATTTCCTCAGCTGTATGATTTATGCCTGTCTTAGTCATTCTTCTATTTGCCGTAACGTGCTACGCGTACCTGCTGGCCTAAATAGGCGTTCGAGACTTATTCAGTACCACACAACCGTGTGGTCATTCCTTGCTACACGGAAATGGTCCATTCTAGGCTTGAACCCATGAAGGACATGTTATTGAACCTTAGCCTTTATTGGGTCTGTATATTAGTGACATGATTGATTTACACATAGCAGGAAGGTTAGTCCTGCATACCAGGGGCAGGGTACAAATGAGGGACCTAATTCCACCATGTTAGGATACACCCTAGGCTTACAATATTTGTCGATCATACTGAATAAAAATAAATAAAAAAAAAATATTTTTGTGTTTTTTTGTGTTCAAAAAAAGTGTAATGCGGAGCTTCTTCAAACAGGATATTCGCATGATATATCAAATAACATAAAAAGGAAGCTACAACACAATTACCAAAGGAGATTTTAGCTAAAAATAGCAATGTTATTGAGCCTGGTTGCACGGCGGAAAAATTATTCTAGTACAATAAATCTTAAATATAACATAGACATTCATCACCATATGAAGTATAAGTGCTATGTGGTCCACCAACACGATTTTGTTACCAATGTGCCCTGATGCTAGAAAAAGTTCTTCACCTCAGACACATTCGTGCTGATTTTGGTTTAAAAGAAGGCAGTGCTTAGTCAAATCGTCTTTAGCTCTAGAGAATCGTTCGATACGAAGAATCATGTTTTCAATTTTTCGACATTGGCATCTGCATGCAAGCATGTTAGATTCGCGTAAAGGTCTGCCTAGGTCGTTTATCCCAATTATCCCAATTTACTTTCATCTACAAATAAGTTTAAGAGCTTTTCAAACAACTTTATAAAATCGGCACGGAATCTTGATTACAAAAACTTTCTATTAATGTGAGTAGATAAGCATTCTTGTTGGATTACATAAAGTAACAAGAAAATATCGTAAGATTCATACACTTCATAAGCGTTTCACTTGTCTGCAGCATCACACTTCCTAACTATAGCATACGCAAATAAAGCAAAGTGGCCAAGGCTTCCGGAAACTGAACGCGTCTTTAAGCCATCAATCTCGGCTTGACTTCGGTCACCGTTTCACGCTACCACATGGTCCAGAAATGCTCCAAGCCGCTAGTCTTGGCTCTTGGCGCAGCGGACGCCACTATCTGCTATCAAGTGATTCCTCGTTCGAGAGGAAAAATAGCTCGCTCGTAAGCTACTTGGACGGCAGTTACCGACCGATCGAAGAAAGATTGTGCTCATTAAAGCTTAAAAACTCCATCTTCACGAGCATCTTCCAGCGCCGGAATGGATCGAGTTGACCGGGCGAACGTTTCAAAAGAGCAGGAAAACCCCGTACACGGTGATGCTGATTTTGCCTCGGTCGCTCGGTTGTTTGCACTCGTCTTTAGAAAAGCTGGAAAACTAATAGCATCGATCTTGAGCTCAGCAAAAGAAGAAGAAAAAAAAGTACAGCAACGAAGAGTAGATAAAAGCTAACGGAAAAGCAGAAGGAAAATCAAAAACTTTGCCCTACTATGTGGGACAGTGGTTCCAGTGGTGGTTTTTTGCCCCATTTTCTTCTGCCTTCTTTTATAGGAAAATTTCTGCGAAGCAGTGTAAGCATGATTGCACTCCTACCGCCACGATCTCTCGCTGCAAAATGGTTTTATACTTTCTTGCCAGGAAACTTCTTATCCTACGACCCATACCCACACACTCACGAATGTTCTAACACTCACGCGCACATACACATATGCTCATTTTACAAATAAGCTTGTATCGAATGGCGTAAACTGTCGAAAAGAAGGCACCATCACCAAGGACGCGAAACGTCAAGAAGCGTCGGATCGTAGACACCGGGGCAAGCGCTATAAATAGCACGAAAAAGCACACTGGAACGAGCTGTCACCTTTTTCCCTGCTTGCCCTGTGCTTAGTGGTCTTGCTGTCTTAAAAGCATCCAGCAGGAAGGAAGCTAACCGTCGTTTGTCCCTGGGAGCGGTCCACAAAATTTAAGCAGGAAGTTTGGAAGTGATTGACGGCAAGCGCAACCGGTACTGGGAAGTTTGCTAAAAATAGCATTTCTGGGTAAACTGGGACCAAGAATAAAATAAAAACTTATCTCCACCATGGACCAGATCACTTGAATTCGAGAACACATTCAATGTGGCCATCGAAATTTGCTACGGTAAGCACTTCACTCTCAAATGATACACTGTTCTTGACCAACGCAATTGAAACAGGTTTAATTAAAAAGACTCTTACAACTGTTAGCAACTACCACCAGCAAAAGAGGCGAATGAGTCCCACAGAGTACAAAACCGCTATAATATTACAACAACACCTAGCACAAGTATTTGCTGCAAAGCGGCAACAACCTCAAACCATCAAAAAATGGTCACTATTATTTGTTCACTGCTTAGAAACAGTACGCCACTGGTACGGAGCACTACACACCTGAGCGAAGTGGTGCTCACGCAAGCTGACCGTAACAAAACATCCCCGCAGGCTGCATAAGCTGTACGACGAGAGCAGCAACCATTTCCCCGCCCTGTAGCATATGAACAATAGCACAATCCCGGCGCCCTGCAGTGATAAGGAGGAAGCTCTGCACAAAACGCTTCACATTCTACGTGTCGCACATAGCCAGACCACAAGTGCTGCAGCTGCTGCCCTCTTGAGCGGGTCTGGAGACTTGCGTTCTTCGATGTACGCTATCCCGTACGCCCCCATTTCGACACAGTTAGTGCCCGAGGCAGTGAGCACATTAGCGCCAGCATTATACCGCAAACCGGGCGATGATGGATGTTTGCAACGTTTCCGGTGGCAACAGATAAATAGCTCTGTAAAATACAATACTTCTTACAGGGCAACATGTAGCTCTGTGTAGCCCCTCGACACCCAGTCGAAGTTGCAAAAATGTTGCAATATCTGTGTAAGCTGTTCCATGGCTACCATCGGGTAGTGCATCAAGATGAGTCTCGAGGGAGTTTTGGGTTTTGGAGTTCAAGAGCACAGCGCACTGGGGTTTTTAGGGTAAACTCTCTGTTACAATCAGAGCACAATGTTAGTTAGTTATTTAGTAAGAATGCAGACTTTAAACTGAAGCTTAATAGAAATGAAATTATTTACAGCAACGTGGCTATCTTATCTAAATTATTCCATAGTAAAATACGATCCGCAGAGCTTTTTCTCTGCTCGTGAATTATTTTTAGACAAGAGGAGAGGAACTTTTCAAGAAACTTTTTCCCAACTCTTTAAATGAGAAATGCGGGCAACAAATTAAGAAATGTAAGGCGATCCGACGCTGAGCACACTCTGCGACCTGTGCACTTTTATACTTTGGCCTTCCACTGTCCCCCAAACACCACTACCAGGTAATATGTATTAATGAGCTCTTTATTGCTGCTCCACAGCTTTGCTTCTCCAAACCAACCATCATTATCAACGTGTCATCATCATCATCAGCTTGGGATGGTATTATGTGTGTTGAAGTAAGCGACCAAGCAAGGACACAGCACGTCTTATCGGATTCTAGCAGCCACCTGGTGGAGACGGCTTAAGGTGCAATTTATAGTTTCGCACTCAGAGGGAGATTTATTTTACGCTGGGCGAAACTGCTTCACAAAAAGCAATGGTGCGCACTTTTGGAAGTAGTGATAGATCATACGAATGTGGTAGCGGGCGGTTTTTATGCTGATAACAGGTTTAGGACGATGATGAGGATGTTTTAAATGAAAATTAGGGAAGCCTTGAACTTTTTGGCATGTAGAGAAAAGCTTGTAAAAATGTCTCGGTTAACGTTAAAATACAGTAAAACCCCTCATAGAGAGTGCTCATTAGAGCAAGTTTTTCGCGTAGCGAGCATTCCAAATGCTCAACAACAATTAAAATCTCTCATAACGAGAAATATCATATCAAATTATTGCGAGGAAGATAAGTGTTACAAACGTTTTAATTGTGCACTTCTGTGTTGACGAGTGTTACTTCTATTTCGATGCTAACATGTAATCAGCGTATGATCTGCCAACTGCTACCACTTCGTATCATACGATGTTTCGTGCGACTACAAAAGTGTTTTGTAGATTTGATGTCTATGAATTTATCGAACATTCAATTTCAATATTACTGGCTTATTTTGGAAGAAAAGGCCTAGTTGGAAATGTCTAACAGGCGACCAACACACCTTCTTCACACAAACAAAAGCACCTTCTAATAAGATATATCTTAATTTGATCAAAATTGAACCGTTATGCATCTAGCTAACAATTCTTGCTAAAAGCTTCAACCAGCAATGATAGCAGTAACGATAACATTGTTTCTTGATGGCAAAACCGACAATAATATTAAATATTAAAACTATTAGGTGTGAAAGGACCGATCCCGTTCTCGAATGTATCTAGCACCCCATGTTCCTGGGGATAGCTAAAGACGGATGTTCCTGATATAGCTAAACTAACAAGTCTACATAACAAGTCCTACATATTAAAGTGACTAGCACGCCTATCACCACCGATTGTTGAGCAAACTAAGAAGAAGAGTGTGCTGAAGAGCTCAAAGCCTCATATCATAGTCTCCAACACACACCGTCTCTCCTCACTTCATAACATCTTTTCTTATTATCCTAGCGTTTTTGCACCAAGCATGAGTGTTTACCCCCACCGAGAGAATTAATTTGCAAGCATCATATATAAAGTTTATTGCATCCTGTTTCCATCCCACCGGATGTTGCTTTATTATGCCTCAGGCAGGGTAGCAACAGCGTACCATTTCAGCTAAATTTTACCGCTGTCACAAAAGTGACCTTGCTGGACTAACTAAACAACCGGCACACACGCTCACGCACACGTGGAGAAAGACCGAATGAACGCGCTGTCGCACGCAAGAAGCCATCGATAGGCCATTCGTCCGTATCGATGGAGAAAAACACGTCTCTCGTCTCTCGTCAGCGTAGTGTTCGCGTTCGCGGTTTGTAATAATCTGGATAGCGGTGATGCCTGGGCGGGAGGCGTTCTAATATACGCTATAAACCCGTGCCAAAACTGCTTACTCTGACATGTTCGAGAGTGGATGGTGAAAATAGATTTTTTGGTACGGTGGCCTCGCAAATATGCAAAACAAAAGTGGACTCAAATAAGTGCTGATCCTGTGTTGCTAACGGTTGCTGACAAAGTTGCTCTTTCTGACTGCGTTCGTAGATTTGGTGCTTTGCCGTGCTAGTAGCTGTTGGTACAATAATATTGTAATGGGTTAATCGATCTAACAAACGGATAACGGGTTTGTTTGGGTGATATTTACAATTCATAAAAAGCATTATTTTGTGATTCAAAAGACTGAGGTACGGTGTGATTAAAGCAAAGAATCATACAGACCTTTCATATTCCATGTAAAAAAAAGTAAACCATCTCATGACAAATATTTACATATCGAATTTTTAGAACGAAACCATTTCGATTTCACGACTAAACCCAATCAAGTATATGCATTACATCAAACTAAAAGTGCTAAGCAACAGATTATGAATTTACTCTCATTACAAATTCCCATGTCCATCCCAAACGTTCCCTTTTCAATATCCAGCCAGCCCAGATCGATAAAGAATTTTCAATAACAACATTCCACTATTCCGAATCCATAGTGCCTGAAGCTATTGTGCGAACGAGATATGTGAAACCACGCCATAAAACACAGAATTGCAAGCACATTTCGTGCTAAACTGTCTTTTAGCTCCACTTGTATTTATAACACCCGCAGTGGATTTTGTTGGTTCCGTGCACATTTGAAGAAATATATATATTCTAGGTATTGATCAATCGTATCCACTCTAGCTTTTTGTTTGTTATGAGCATTGCGGTAAAAATCAACCATTTTAAGAAACTTCATTGTTAAGCTTCATGTGGTTTTTAGCTTCAATAACACTTTAATTTTAACAAGCTTCAATAATAAAATGGTTGATTAATGACAATAATTGTAAGTATAACAAAAACGTAGAAAAGTATAAATGAAATTATTAAGAAAAAAAATCTACTCCTCTTTAGTCAAGATCATGAATGCAATTTGCATTAATACATTCAGGATATTCAAACAAAAAAACGATATAGCAGCAATAAACGTAATATTAACTATTCAATTATTTTAGTCAAGGACATGGTGTTTGCAGAAAGCGTGTTCTTTCTAAAGACCCTTGTTTTGAAACCCCTGTAGAGATGGAGATGTAGATCGAGCGAATTCGTTATTCACCAAGTAAAGTTTTTGTTTTGACAACCTATCCATACCTGAGTACAGTCTTCCACCTAGTCACCCAGTTGAAGGATGCATCGTACATCATCATAGCTTATGATCGACAGACGACCTGTCAAGGTGGACACTCAACAGCACTGAACACGATGGCACTTTGCATACACTAGCGATTGTCCCATAATATGAAATGTTTTTATAGCACTATGTCTTCTGTATGAAACATAAGGGGAGCTTAAGTTTGCCATCATCTTTAGGTTGTAATACCGAGCATCAGGCCTTAGGAAATTTCATGCGTGATTACTATAAAAACATTCAATTTTTCGCATTGCTTATTTTATATCGATTTACTTTATGCTGGAAGATACTTTCTAACATTAGATGTCCTCTAACAATATTTACAACACGGACTACAACAATCCTGAGAGAATTAATTCTGAAATATTCTTGACCACCGTTAGATACAAATACTTGATATCTTTTTACTCATAAGAATTATACAATTTTCTTTAAGAAACATGGTTTACACAACATACCAAACATCATTGAATTATACAATTTTCTTTAAGAAACATGGTTTACATAACATACTAAACATCATTAGATATATGTGGCTGGCCTTGTATAATGTTCCTTTACAACAAACTAAATGTATAAGTTCACAACTCTTTTATTTCTCCACTCAATTATATTTCCAAATTCCTAAATGAAAGATGGATAATCTTTTTTCCATGATTAAAAACATCTTCCCCGTCAGCCATTTGCACCAAATGCCCGTTCCATGTCATCGCCCCCATCCAGCAGATTCTATGTCGAGACTTGAAGATGGCTTTATTTCTGTTTGCCTCTTTCTCTCCCTCTTTCTCTTTTTGCGCTATTTATCCACAAACATATAGCAACCGAGGTCAGGGCTAGCTCGGTGAACGAAAAAACCTAAACCAACCATCAACCATCTCTCCGTTAAAGAGAGTTCCGTCGCTCCGCACCAATTTCGTGAGCCAGCTTCAGGTCGTAGCTCCATGACCAGCCGCCATCCGTCCGCTCGCCAGAGGAACGAAAATAAACATATCAAGTGTCACCGGCAACGGTAACTCTCTGCCCTTTTTCCCAGTTTCACTGCGGGGAAAATCCGAACACACAGGACGATAAGGAATGTTTGCATTCAGCCACATTCATTCTAGCTGTAGCTACTCTGCGAGCCAATCTCGAGCCTTGGCAACACGTGTGGGCGCGAGGGTTCGACTCGTTGGAGCTGTTCGATTTCTGTACGCGGTGAGTGATGTCGCCCTTTGGCCCTTCTTGGCAGAAACTCCACACCAGTGTTGAGTATCGGATGATTGAAACCAGTCAATTATGGACCGGTTATCCAGATTTGGCGCGGTACAGGTATCCCTGCTTCGGCGGGATTGAGGAACGACCTCGACCACCACAAACGACCGGCTCAATCGATACTACGCCATAAACGTGCGCATATTCGTTACTTGTTACTGGACGCAAATGTGATTCATTTATCAAATCTCCTTCGAGTCTGGGCAAAGCAGTGAAAGAAAGCAGAAAAAGCACTGTTAGCGAAGGAAGCAAAAGAATCCTCAAGAATCCGCATTCGAAACCTGAGGCTAATACGGGATTATTTTTCGGGACGACACGACGACCCACCAACGGCAAATGAAACCCAATTCAAATAAACGGAAACCCCTCGAAAAATGGAGCTATCACCAGCAAAGCTGATCATCCGCGACGCAGGAAGGATAATTGGACTAGCTTGCGTTGCGTTTCACAACATTTTCATTTCCTGTTTTTCTGCACACTAAGCTAACACAATCCACCGTGTTTGGGGTGCTCATTCCCAGCTTTCCATGGATGGCTCGAATGGAAAGGCAAAGTTTATGTTCAACTTTCGCCTTTTCTGCCAGCGACGATGCAGTCGACGGGAACAAGTATTCGTGGGTTCATTCTTAGGCAAAAATAACAAAAAAGTCAGAACGAAAAGCTCCATTAAATAGAAGATGCGTTTTGCGAAGTGGAGTCCCACTCAGTCTCCATGCTTGCACAACGATGTAAGTATGCAAATTGGATCGCTTCCCATTTGCATAACAGAATCATTCATAACTGAAACAAGATGCCGGCGCATCGCCCTCCGGGACACATTTGGCATTCGTTCTGTTCTGTTTGGGGTTTCTCGTATCGGTTCCTGGAATGGGAGAAGTAGAAGTAGAAGGAAAAAACAACAACTAGAGAAAGCGCAAACCCCGCACTCCATTATGACGACTGTCAGACAGTTTGGCATTCCTATTTCCGGGCCCGTTCTCGTTCCAGTTGGCTATGTTGGCTTTCACTTGTGAGGGTAACTTCAATCACTGCAAATTTCATTTCCGCATCCACATCGAAATGCGCCCACAGGCGTTCATTCCAGGAAGGATGAAGAATTTACGGTTTGTCACCTTTGCTGGTCACTGCAGGAAGTAGTCGCTCGTATTGGTATCTAAATCAATCATACGCCAGCACCGCTAGAGTCTAGGAATATTTAAACAAGATTCACAAATTTTGTACCGGCGGTTTTAGAAAACGGACATCACCTGCCAAACTGTGCGGTTTTCTATACGGTTGATCAATTGCTATAATTGACGTTACGATACGAAATGTGGTGGTACTGATCGTCGAAAAAATTTCCGGATTGCTGTTACGGTGCGCGTTCGTCTCAGGGAAGAGAGTGTAGGAAAATGTTGCCACAGATTGGCTTGGTCGGTTTTGGAATCTTTGGCTCTTAATCAAGAATCGAGATCAAAACAAAATTATTGAAGCGAAGGTTTGTGGAATTTGATTGGAAAGTTAAGTGGCAAAAACGGTGTGGATTTGATTTAACCATCATGGTTCTTAGGAAAGGGATCCTAGTTTATGTTACATTTTATATAAATTCCTAAAAATGTTAACAATTTTCGAGTCAATTTTGAAATAAATTTCGTTGGAACTATACAAATCTCAATGTTATTCTAAAATATATGAAAAACATCTTTCTTTTTTTCAAATTCTCTATGTTATCTTCAGCAATAATTTTCAGATCTTCAAGATTACAAATAGAAATAAAAAGATGAATATACATTTCTAATTGCTTTTTAAAACATGTCCATTTAAATAAGTAACAATACCTCCCACAATAAAAACTACTGCCTACATAATTTAAACTCGGATTACAATTCTTTATGTTTGAATACAAACAATGGTCGCCGAATGTGGTATAAAATATTTCAAGACAATTATATTTATTGAAGAAGTTTAAATATTTTCTTCCTTAAATTTAGATCACATTGGCTTCAACGTTTCCATAATTTCTTATATGATTGAGCTTTACCATAACTATGAACTATGAAACATTCTACAGTGGATCCCCTCATAACGAGTTTAATCCGTTCCAATGGCTCACTCGTTATGCGAAAAAATCGTTATGCGGGAGGCTCTTTTTGATACAATTTATATGAAATGTGAAATAATTGGTACCAAGTAAAGAAAAGTGGAGGTATATAGGGATTACATGCATCACAATCATACGGCACACCTCCAAGTGGCAACAGTAATGCATTGATCAATTCTTAGTATCGAAATTCTCACCTTCATGAGCAAGTAGATCGAGAATGCATAAAAAACACACTCATCAATACACCTCACACTTGTGCTTCTTGGGGAGGTACACTACACACAAAAATCCACGTCCTGCTCACTTTCACGACCGAAGCCGAAGAGAGCCTCCAATATTGTCAAATAAGAAGCAAAGAAATGCAGCAATTAATGGAGCGATTAGCGTAGCAAAACTCTGAGCTCCGCTATCTGATCCGAAAAGAGTTATCTGGCCGTGGATTGGACGCGCCACCGGCATGCCCCGGCATTTTTATTTTTTATTTTTTTTCAATTTTTGTCTGACTTCGCGAGATTTGAATTGGCAGTGTGTGTTAATGTGTCACCTACCTTATACTTTTCCTCCACACTTATACCTGCTTCTTTTGAAAATAGCTCGATATTTAACGATTCTTAGTATTGAAACACTCGGAATGATCACTTATTTAAATTTAAATTTAAAGAGCTTATTTAAATTCTCAGAGAAACACATTTAAAGTTATTAATCTCAATTATTCTGGAATAAATCTTGTATGGTAAGCTATTCATTGGCATAATTATTCAATATTTTTGGTAAGATATTCAAAGCTCAAAATGATTCGATTTATAATACAATATAATTGAAGAGTTTACAGGGGTCTTAAGTATGTCATGATCGATGATGGCTATACCTTATACGTATATGTTCTGTACCTATATTATATGCATGTAATCTATATATCCTGATGGTGGCTACATGTAGCTTATATACATGTATCTCATATGTTCACCCACTGAAAATATTCATTTCTCGTAGAACAACGATATAACTAAAATACAATCAGTGACAAGATCGCTACTCCACTTTACACCCTTTTTGGGTCATAATTATATAAAGACTGGAAACACAATGCCAAAAACTGCCTAGCTATTCAAGAGTCATACAGTTTTTATAAATAATATACCTTCTGTCATAAAAAAGACTACAAGTTCTTCTAAAAACGACGAAAGCTTGAACAACTCCAGATGAACAAAAAACACAATGATGGTAATCACGGGTTTCTACTTACTTTTTTCCACAACCTAGAACAACGAGCCCTACATTTCCATAATCCCGTTGCATGCGGTATAAAAAAGAAGACCCACCAATAAATCCCATTTCCCCGCAACGGTTTACAAAAGGCCACTACGCTATCGAAAGGCAATCAGTAAAACTTTGGCGCAGACCGAACTAAATCCATCCGCAACACGACGAACTCGAACTTTTCATACCAATCCCGAGCAAACTATCATGTCAGCCACCAGCATCATCGCCAGTCCACATCGGACCACTCATCCCCGAGACAAAACTTTCCATCATGTGTTTCCGGCTGCCCAGTACAGCACACAATCCGAGGCGCACTGATTCACCATTTACAAATTTATGACCCACCCACGAAATCCCACGATAATCCTATGCCGCCGAGTTTGATTGCTCGAGGGCATCAAAACTCCGATTCTGGTCTGCTTTCTGCTTGCCAGCGGCCATGGATTTGGCAGAGGACAAGCCGCATGGATTAAAATCGATTTCGAGCATTCGGGATGTTTGCAAAAGCCGGCCGCAAGTTCCCGGTCGCGAGATAACACGCTCGATGCTCTGAGCATGGGGGCAAGACTTAATTCTCCTAAAGACTTGCAAGCTAGGCAAGGTAACACAGACCCCTCCACACAGACACCAAACTACCGTGCAACTATAGACATGCCCCAACTTTGCCTGATAACGAAAAATACAGATTTAATGGGCACACCATTTAGGCGTTAGGCAACCCCGGTGACCAGTGGAGGCGCCCGGTTTGGTCATTCGATTGTCATTAGAAGGCCTAGCAGCGTTTTGTGGAGGGTGGAAATGGAAGAAAACTTTGTCAGTTTAACGTACCATCCTCCCATGCGCCAACAGTGGTCGTCTACAAGTCTACAATTTAGGAGGAAGCAACGTACCGGCAGCAGCATAGCACCGACACGACAACGCAATCATTTACAAACGTTCGCAGTGCCTTCGTTTGTTGGTTCGTTTTGTTTGGCCGGTTAATGTGGATGAATGATTTAGTCTTCGGTGAAACGATGATACCCGTGGGCGATAAAAGTCGTAAAAAAACAGCGCTTGGTGAAGCGATGGTGAAGAACACAGACACATACATAACCGAAGCCTTTTATAATTCGCTTCCCATTACATGTATATCAAACGTTCAATCGTATTTATTACTTCACGATTGTTGTCCCACAAAAGCATTATGAAATAATTCGCACAAAAACCCACAACAAAATAAGCTTTTCGTTCAGCCAGCTCCAGCATTACGGTCTTGCCATCCCGCAATTTAATCTTTCGACTTCAATTGGCTTTACTCAACTGTTGATCAAATCCCTCCAAACTGCCGAATCCAAACCGTACAATGGGTGAAGCCGAACAAACAAACAAAAAAAAATCCCTTCCCAACACGCCACGGAAAAATACATCGCACGAGGCGCACCAGGTTTTGTTTTTGCTCGCCGCCTTTATGTATGCGGTGATGGCCTCTGTCAGTGTAACATCCGTCGCTTAAGTCCTGGTAAAGCCATTTGTCGGGCACGGCAACAAAGCAACGACAACAACACATACATAAAGCTCCCCTTACGTTGTTACACCCACCTTGTTTGTTGTGGTGCCATATAGAAGGTGCGTTATAAAAACAACAGCTGCACCAGGTGCCGAAAGTTTTCTATCACACGCACACACAGGGACGCTTTTCCGTTGCTTTTTTTCTAAGCTTCTGGATCCACCTTTTGAGTTTGTTTTGTTTTTTTTTTCTCTCTCTCTCTCTCTCTCTCTCTCTCTCTCTCTCGCTCTCAAACATGCCACTAGCAACAAAAGGTAAAGTCAGCCGTCCCTCGATCCCAGAGCGATTAGATGTCTCTATTTTTTTCGTTGTCTTTATGCCCAACCTTTTAGCTCGTCCCGGTACACCTTTCAACCGGGCTGAAATCATTGACTGGTCCACCTGGTGGCGTGTGGTTCGAGAAGCGCCACATGAAGACAGTTGACTGCGTGCGAGAACTAAATCACCACCAACATATCCCATGTCCGTAGCACGGGGACCGGTTCGTCGTAAAGGACACCGTCATTGTTTGGCCCGGAGAGCCCGTAACAAAGCAAAGGGAGATCCCCTCCTCCGAAACGCCTATACCGTTTGCCGGTGTCAAGAGCACTTGAGTTACCGAACCAGTTACCGAAGCCGTAATGCTAATCTTTATTCTGTCCCAAAAGCACCCTTTAGAGGGGCGAAGGCGACGAGGAGGCGGTGGCCACATTGGCCGCACTTAATTTGTACCGTTTGCTGCCGCCCATCTGAGGTGGGAATAGATTTTTGGTTCCCATTTTGCATCGCTAGTATATTGCTGTTCTAAAACTGCCACCTGGGTGTAATGAAACTGACGTGCTTTTGTGTTGTTGTTGTTTTTATTTAAAGAAAATACTATCCCTCAGTGTACGTGCGGATGGAAAGGTAAAAGTAATAGAATGATGAAGGTAACACAATAGCATTTGGCTTCTATTAAATTAATGCTTTGCGCATAATTCACGCGCGCGTAAATTAGATTTGAAGCTTTTTGTGTATGTTTTTTCTTCTTTGCATCTCCCAGAAGAAAGTGCTTGATTAGACTAGAAAGACGCGATCCAAAAAAACTGGAGGAAATTTAATGGTTTATTAGGTTTATTGAAACTTTGTAGCTGGGTAATTAAAGCGTGTTCTTTACGTAATTTTTCATGAAGGTTTAACACTAATATAATTAAGAATGTTTGCTTTACAGCTTACACGAATTCTATATGAATTTTTTTTAATAGTTTACAAGGATTTTTCAGAAAAACGGGATCGTTTTAGATTAGCTGTCAGTCAACTGTCAAACAAACTACTTAAAAGCATGTCAACTATTGAGTACCGACTGTATGTGTTTACTTTATCCACAAAAGTGATTTTGAAACGCCTGCTACAAGACGGCCCTTTCAGCCAAAACAGCTTAGATTAAAGCTAAAAGAATAAAAATACTTCATTAAGATTATCGTGGGTTCAAGTACTGGCAAACGGAAAGATTTGGTTTATTTATCGCGTTTTAGAAGCACCCGGTAGTACTAACAATTTGCCTTCATCTAGACGGCCACTTCACCTTGTTCGCTTACTTTCATCTCGAAGCACTGTTGCAACCCCGACCGCTGCGTGTAATGAGCAACTGTGAGCGACGAGGAAGTACTTGTAAACCCTGCAGTACTTGTACCTCCATGCGTATGCCATAAAGTACTGGGCGCTTCCATCGCACACTTGCACGTGGTTGTTTGTAGACGAGCATTATCTGTTGTCACGTGTTCCGCTCACACACAATCATTCTCCCCTTTTCCCCCTCGCGGTCTGAAAGCATTCCGGTCGATATTCGGCGCCAACTGGCGCCAGCCAATTTATAAATACATATTTTTTTATTTGATTATTTTATATTCCTTTGGAAAATTCTGTCAACTGTGCCCATTCCCACCGCAGTCGGAGGCGCACACACACTAAAGCACACGCACAAGGCATCCATTTCATTTCCGCAGCGGCGAACGGGAAGCAGTCAGCAAACAAACAAACTCTGGGCGTCGAAATAAAAGCAAAAGAACCCACTGGCTGGAATGCCAAACTCCCACGCACAATGGAATGTCGCACTGGGGCAAAAACATGCCACTGTAAATAATCTTTCAAGCGTGAAAATTTATCTTTTGCGCTCTTCGGGCATCCGTCCATCTCCACGCGCTCGGGGAGTTTGGGGTAAAAGGGAACGACATTTCTCTTCAACAAGCCCCAGCCGCCACCCTTCATTCAACCCCCTGGCAATCAACTTCAATCTCCGGTGCGCTCATTCTGTCTTGCAACCCCCTGTTTTTCACTTACCGATTTTGGATGCTTCTTCTTCTTCTTCCTCGAACGCACACAGGATGTGCTTCCGCTTGATGCTTTCAAGTACACAGAAAATCACTTTCCTTTCAGCCCGGTTAGCTTCGGTTCGCCCTTCGGTTTCATCATTCAGCCACTACAATGACGGCGACAACGACACCACACGCCGCAAGCTAAACCATCACTTTAATTTTCAGCCACATCCAATTTGCAAACGCTTAACCGACCGGGAACTGTACCACAAACACACCAAGTTACAAGTGAACACTATCTGGGGGAGGGATGAAAGGGGATATATAAATCTAATTAAAAGAAAAACAAACCAACAGAAATAAGATTGACATACACGAAACACACGAGATAAAAGTGGCAAAAAACGGAAACACTTCAATCACACCGATTTAAATACATTTTTTTTTCGTTTTGGTTAACCCACCACTTTTCCACCGTAGGATGGCTCCTTTTTGCTACAGACAAACACCTAAAGCCACACACCACCTAAGCACACGTGCCCCGACGGGCGATCGGTTTGCACACTATGCGCGACACGGCTTTGCCCGGGGATCAATGGATTTCGGCACGGTTGACCTCGTCCTCGGATCGGCGCCTAGACACGCACCCCCCCTCCCACACGCCAGCTGGCTTGCCAGTGGCTTACCAGCCCAAAACCGCCGCGGTATTACCTCGTTCATCCGAGCAAAGGGCCATCGTTCAGCAAGCGTCTGCCACGGGCTAAATGCTCACATTAAACACACACACACTCACAACCGCACACACGGTGACGACGGCACTGGGTAAGGATGGCAGAACGATTGTGCAGTGTATAATTCTGCCCACCAGTACACAAGTACACCGGAAAAACCTAACAGCGATGGCGAGCAGTGCAAACCACCACCGTTTCGGTCGGAAGCTGTCACGAGTCTAACCTGGCCCGAGCCGTAAGCTCCATGGAGCCAGCCTGTGTGCGCACTTGGTGAGCAACGTGGTGAGATTTTCGCGTGTGGGTTGGCGCCGTTCGCTCTCTAAAGGGCTGGCTTTTCCCGCTTTTCCCTTTCAAGTGCGAGGGCAAAATGGAGAGCAAAGTAGAGCGAGAGTGTTAGAGCATTTGAGGTATTTTTTTTATTGGTTGGTGGGTTTGTTTTTGTGCAAGAGTGTATGCGAGCAGTAGAACACAGCTGCTCGGGACTGTTGGCAAGGAAACAAAGGAAAATAAATGCCAAGTTAGGGGAAAATGGTAGCCCACTCGAAGAATGCTAGTGTAATGTTGCTGTCCGGTGAGTGGTTTTCTCCGCTGGGATGGATCTCACTGCTGCAGAATGCATGAGTGGCGCGAGTGCTATGAATACTACCGAGTGACGCTGTACATACATTGTTGAACACAGTGGGTAAATATTAGTACACACAGGAAGGACGCAAGCATTTTATATTAATAAAAAATAGAGCTCGTTGGTAAAATTCGTAAATTCTTCATCCATTACTTGTTCTTGATTGCTTAGCATGAATTTGAACATTTTGCTTCATTAGTTGACTGACCTGATTGATGTTAACCGACACGATTGATTATGGTAAAATGACCATTTTTTTCATGAAAACAATTTATTACAAAAAGAATTTTTCCATGTTTTGCGTTTTATGCGTTCTTATAAGGCCAGTTCGTGACACAAAAAAATACCGTCGTAACAAAAAATTTAACAGTTTAAATATGTAAAACGCATTGTAACGCTCTATTTTTAACCGATTTCGATACACCCAAAGACACAGCGAAATCCTTACGAAATTACTGTTAGTTTGCTTCTGCAGTGCAAACGTACAATTTAACACAAATTGATCTTAAGTTTTCCAATGTAAATGTAAGCCAATAATAAAATCATTCTTAGCTCCAGAACACTATTTTAAAACGTAAAACGAGAAGAAGAAAAATAATGGTGAGAGCGAAAGTTTTTTCTTCTTCTTCATTGGCTCAACAACCGTTGTCGGTCAAGGCCTGCCTGTACCCACTAGTGAAGTGAGTTTGGCTTTCAGCGACTTATTGTTACTATAGCAGGATAGTCAGTCCTACGTATGGAGGCACGGTCTATTCGGGGCTTGAACCGATGACGGGCATGTTGTTATAAGTCGTACGAGTTGACGACTGTACCACCAGACCGGCACCGAGAGCGAAAGTACCAAAATGAATAATACGAAAAGACAGGACATAATTATAAAAAGTCATATAAGTAACAGACTTTCACAATTCATGCTTATTAAAACCCAATAAAATGTCTCCTAATATTGAACAATGAAAACTGTTCTTCTGTGCATGGAATTCGTTATGTTTCATTTACTTTGACCCAACAATGAATCAGCTCACAGTGGCTACAAACGACAGACAGCACACCAACACAGCACACTCATTTCAATCGATCGTTTGATCGTTCGCTTGATCAATCGTGTGCGTCCCATCTGTCGCCCGGGTCATTTGTTTAATAGTATCGTTTCGCAGTTCGCTTAACGCCGAACACCGATGCCAATCGCTAATCAGAAAGCCGCAAACTGATGCGCGTCACTTCTTCATTCAATCGTCCAACTCAAACCCCATTGAAATGGGAGACGCTAGGCGTGCCTGTGTGTGTGTGTGTG